>ML796814.1:177739-202789 GCA_009831015.1 Picea engelmannii
CTTATTGTGTTATGTGTTATTGATGTTTCACTTTGTGCATTGTGGTTGTGTTGTGATCGTGGTTGTTTAAATTGCTTCCGCAATAATAGTAGAAGTGATTCTGTATTTAACAAGTTGTGGTAATTGTTAGATCAGGAGAATCGCAGGAATACATTAATTTGTATCGAAATTTCTACATGTTCATCGGTGGAGATGTACTGGAGCTTCACTTCTCCCTTCTGGATTTTATCACAGAGGTAGTAGTACTTGATCTCAATGTAATTCAACTTTTCATGGAACACGTGGTTCTCTGAAAGCCTCACACAACTTTGATTATCACAGTATATCACAATCGAATCTAGCTTTTGACCAAACAATCTAGAAAATAGCTTACGGATCCATAGTCCTTTCGTACAAGCATCACAAGATGCAATATACTCTGCCTCTACTGTATTGAGTGCCATTGATGTTTGCTTCCTACTTAATCATGAGAACATACCTAATTCCAAATTGAAGCAACATCTAGATGTGCTCTTCTGGTCCATTGCACTCCATGCCCAGTCAGAGTTTGTTATAACCCCACAGCTTCATATCTCCATCATAGACATATCTCAATCCATATCCAATGATACCATGTAGGTACCTCAACATATGTTTTGTTTCTATCCCATGTATATGTCTAGGCTCAACCATGTATTGACTCAAGGTGTTAATCGCAAAAAATATGTCCAGCCTAATGTTAATCATGTACATCAAGGATCCAATCAGTTTTATGTACATCATTGTATCCACCAAATATGAAGATGAATCATTCAGGAGCTTCAGATTTATCATCATGTGTGTGGCCATGGAATTGTAGTCCATCATCCCAAATCTCTATAGGATCTCATCAATATATTTTCCTTGGCCAAGGAAAATCTCATTTGGCCTCTGCCACACCTCCAATCCAAAGAAGTAATGCATCAGACCTAGATCCTCCATCTCGAACTCTAAAGTGAGATCCATCTTGCACCCATTTGTGAGCTTCTCATCCTCTGTAAGAAACAGGTCATCCATTATCAAGGGGAAATCATCCCCAAGCTCATTAAAATAATTGTCTTGCATATCCTGCCATGGGTGTTTTCTTAAGCATGTGCAAATCTTCCTTCAATATGCAGACATGAGACTCCTCATCTATCTTTGTGGCTACTTTATGTACACTTATTTTGTGATACTGGAGCAAGTGTCTCAACATAATCTTCTCCCTCTTACTGGGAGAATCCTCTAGCCACAAATCTTTCTTTGTACTTCTCTATGCTATCATCTACGGCATGCTTGATCCTGTAGATCAACTTGGAAGTCACCACTGACTTCCCTTCTGGTCTTGGAACCAAGGAAAAATCCATATCCTAACCCTTTTGATCGGTTCCTCCTCTGTCACTGTAGAAAAATCTATTGAAACAAGCAAATCCTCCCATGGGGTCTCATATCTCGTTGAAGCCTCTGAAGCTTCGATCTAGCCTCCTCAACTCATGGCACTTTTTTTTTTAGTCCTAGAAGACATCTCTCTCTCCCATCTGAATCTGAGGAGGAATACTTTCAGAATGAACGTATTTAAGCCATTGAATCTCTATGAGATCAGGCTTACTCTCAGTCTACATGCTCCCTCTGAATCTTGACTCCCTCTAAGTCTATTTAATCTCCATAGCCATATGCTCCCTATGCATGTGTTGACCTCCTATGAATTTTTATCTCCTATGGAATGTCCTGGGGAGGCTGCTTCTCCCTACTGGATCTTGAGGGTTGACTCCCTCTAAACTCTATCTCCTTCTGAGTTGGTACTTGGTGGGATCGCCTACATCACCACTAGTGGATCCATCTACTCCTCCTCATGATATGGCTCATCAATTCCATATATATGCATCCCTTTGTATCCTGCAAAGTATCACGGGACCATGTTGGTCTCTTCCTGGTCACTACAACAATTATGGGTAGGCCCTTCTGGCTCTAATGACTCTTCCTAATAATATGAAGATTAATCAACTGAACTAGAGGTATATGTTCGGTCATCTTCAGAGCATTTTTCTCTTTACAATCGATCTCCATATGATATACTCTGTATCTGCAAAAGTACCCTTCATTCTAGAAGGTTCTAACTTCGTCTTCTTCTCCTTCATTAAATGGGTGTGTACTATCGGCTACACAACTCTATGTATGGATAGTGTTGAAACAAAATTTATTTTTCTTCTCTAAATCCAAATCTTCATTTTTCTCTGGTTACAGAGCCGCCCTTAGAGTCAAAAGGTCTTTCGAGATTTTCAGGTTTCGGGGTTCGGCTATTCACAAAGTATGTTTTTTAATGACAACCCCAAAGTCCCGGTACCGAAGTCTTGAAAAATTGATTGTTTAAAGGGAATTGAACATATTTTAAAGTAATAATTAAAAACATTTTTCATATGAGTCGACCTTAATTACTTATACAAGCTAAACCAAATCCAAACAACAAGATGGTTCAACAAGTTGAAACATCAACCTTCCCAGCCTATAGTATTGGCCCCCTTGTATGTAACGATGTACACCTTAGGTATGGGAGGGTAATTCACCCAGAAAATTCACCAATAATCATTGAACAATTGGAGGATGAACCCCTACCTCCTGAAACAAAGAAACATCATGAAGGAAATGAAGACTCTACACATGTTGTAACTGCAGGAGTAACAATGGTAACACAACAAGCGGCTATTACTGGACCAACTCACACTCAAACTGTTACTCCTCCATATCCAAAAAGGTTGGCAATAAATAAGATACCCCCACAACTTGAATTTAATCTACTGAGAGAAATCCAAAACGTGTGTGTTAAAATCTCATTGTTACAAGTAATAAGCTATGTACCAATTTACGCCAAGACTATTCAGAAGTTGTGCCTTAATAAACCTGGAAGGAAACCCAAGGACCCTCCCACTATAAATGTGTTGGGAAAACTATCTAACTTGATTTTGGGTAGGGACACACCCCTTAAATATGATGACCCTGGGAATCTGACGATCACTGTTCAAATCCAAGAGAAAACTCTTTCCAATACATTAGTGGATATGAGAGAAACTATTAATAACATGACTAAGGAAACCTAGATAATTTTTGGATCTACAACTCTTAGAATTACCCCCACAGTCCTTGAATTGGTCGATCAGTCCACCATTCAACCAGAAGGGATCTTGGAGGATGTTGTTATCTTTGTGGAATCTTGGGAATACCCAACAAACTTCCTGGTCCCGCAGAAAAAATATCGCCTTGAAGTTTACCCTATGATTTTTAGGAGGCCATGGTTAGCCATGACCGACACTTATATCGGAGTCTCGATACTCCAATACATGAAAAGTAAAGAATAACCCATGATCATGATTAATTAAAGGGTTAAAACAAGTGGTTAGTGCCTAAATAAATCCCATCGTGGTTTCGTGATTCAAGCTTTACTTGTGTCATACCTCTTGGGGACACGATGCTCGAAACTCTGAAACACGAAATCCCAAAAGAATTAAATGCTTAAACATAATTAACTTAATTTTAAAATGAGCATTAAGGGTATTAAATGAATTTTCACGTTTCGCTTTTCGGGAGTTTTTGAATACATTCCTTCCAAAATCCCAGTTTTGAATCGTCGATATGTGGCAGTACCTATAACGGATTAATGGAGATATTATTTTGACATAAGGTGCATATCTCCAAGTGTACCATCCCCATTAAAGCATTTAATTTTTATCGACTGTATTGGTACGCTAAATTTAAGACAGGTTAAAGGGAAATAAAGGTTTGCTATTTTGAATTTCATTCTTACTTTCAGACTAGGAGCAATTTACACTCAAAAGAACTCACACATTTCCTCTTTGCAACAGGTTTCCATTTTAGCACAAACATCATGGCACCCAGAAAAGCGCCTAAGAAGAATGAGGAGGCAAGTGAAAGCTCGAATCCGGATGGAGATGTTATATATGACACTACGCCACATGCTATGGATTCAGTCAAATCATGGAGGTAGATTTTTGAAACCTTAGACTATGAGATTAGGAATTTCCCTAACTATTTAAAAAATGAAAGGACTGAAAATAAACTCAGAGACATAGTAAAGTTTGAGCTTCACAAAATAGCCACACGGTCGAGACTCGTGTCATACAATGACATGATAAGTTGGGCTTTGGAGAAAACCGACATTCAGAAAAGGAGCATTCTAAACAACTAAGAGGTCGTCATCAGCTCATTCAGACCCGAGAACATCCAAGTAATGTATAAAATGCCCCCTACTTCTAAATACATTTATAATGCCGAATTCGTAGTGGAATTTCAAAGAAAGGAGTGTACAGAATTCGATCAAACATATCCAGGTATAATCAAAGAATGGTGGGGAATTCCAGTGAGATTTAGAGTTGATACTCATGGAAGTTATGCCACAGATCCGTTAAATGAATACACGGTTTATATATATTTGATGCTATGTAGAATTTTCGGGAAGAAAAACCCTACGCATTTCCCTGCAGAATGGGTGCCACTTATACACGAAGTAGCCAAGGGATACAATTTCAACTGGGGTAAAATTTTATCAGATAATTTAACTAAAGAGATTGCAAAGTACCAAATGGAAAAATCAAAAGGTCGAACTGCATATTTTTACATGTCTGCATATATTATGGATGTTATATGTTACATGACTCACTTCCCCTTGATGAATTGGAGCTGGAACCCAGCCTGCGTGGGGCCCATTCATGTTTATCACTCTAAAGTATGGGAGGAGAATGTTAAAGATTTCTTTTACAAAATCAATCACTACGTAGTGATACCTTTGCACCAAATCATGTATGGTTATGCACCCCCTCGTATTTCAGAGTCAATCATGGGAAACCTCAAGGCGATTGCAGATTGGTTTATTGAAGGGGGTTTCTCCTATGTCAGGGTTTTCGGGTGCTCAATTTCTCCTCATGCACTTCTGAAATTCCTTCCCGGCAGACTGGTGTGCAGGGAGGTGGCCTACCAAATGGTAATAGGTGGCATCGACACAGAATTGAAAGCAGCTCAGAAGAAGTTATGGCCACTTTTTCCTGTATAGATTGGGAAGTGTTCACTACTTAACTTTGGTCATTCCAAGGTTGAAGCTGCAGCACTGGAAGACATCAAATTGGTAGATCTTGAACTCAGAAAACATGACCCTTATCAAATTGTAGGAAATCATCTCGCTCATTGCAGTATGAAAATGTATGAACATGAAGCTTCTCCCTGTGACAACATGTTCAAGGGAGCCAGAACCTATGAGGAAATATTAGACAGAGTTTAGGCATTATCAGTCGACCTATAAACAAACTTTCTGACTTTCCAGAAGCATAGGCGAAGTGGTTTTCCAAAGATACTGTAGGGATAATCAACAACCCCTCCTCCAGCTCAAGGAAGTATTCCCCCAGGTTTCAGATCAGAGGCTCATGATAAAGGGACTGCAGAAGAAAATCCAGAGAAGACTGAAGTGTCTTCACAAAAAGCAGAATCTTCACAATCCGGTCTGAAACAAGTTCCAAATCCGAGACTCCTTCAAAGTTGAGTCAAACAATCCCTCCTTTATCATCAACTATTCCTACCGATATCCCTAAAACAGCAGGAGAAAATCAATCTACAGAGTTGGGTAGCCCTATTACATCATTGACTCATTTATAATCAACTTTTGGGACTCCTCATCTGGAAGTCATTTATTTAAGTGACCTTACTCCTATCTCCAGAGAAGAGATACCTTCCTCTGACTACTTTTTTAGTAGGAAGAGGAAGGTTTTAGTTAAACGGGAAATGCATCTAAGAGAAGGCACGATGGTGAGGAAACACAAGGTGCTTGTAGATGGGCAGAACCTAGAAGAGGAAGATTTCACCACAGAAGTAGTAGGCTCTATGGGAGCTTTGGAAACGGCCAATTTATTCTCAGTTGACTCTATGAAAACAAGGTTGAAGCAGAAAAATCAAATGGTAGCTCAGTTGCAAGACCAAATAAGGCACACAGAAAATAATATTTGAGAGGAGGTAAATCAAAGAGTTGAACAGGCCCGCACTGTGGACAAATAGGAAATGAAATTGTTGAAGTCTAGTTTAGATGAAGCGAACAAGCAGATGCAAGTGAGTCAAGTATAGGTTATTCGGCAGGAAGAATTAGTGAGACAACTACAGGCTGAGTTGAATTCCATTGAAGGACAAGTTGTGAATATAATAGAATTTCAAGCCCAAGCACTAGAGGTACATGAGAAACTACAAGAAGAACAACAAAACATACTTTCTAAAATAGAAATCGTTCAAAACTACTTCCTAGAAATAAGCCACTCACTAGATAACATTTTTTTCAAGGAAAAAGAGGCTACAGCAGCTCGCGCTACTTTTCAAAAGGCAGTAGCATTTTCGTCTTGAGAGGAAGTACCAGCAATCCCAAAGCTGACTATAGGAGAATAGATCAGAGGATACATCATATTAAAAACATGGGAGACCAATATTTCCGAAAGCAGGAAAATGGCAAGAGAAATTAAGAAAGAATGTGAAAAGGTGTTTGATCAGCTAGATACAAAAACATTGGGCATTGGTAAAGGTGATTGTCTTAGGCTATTAGGATAGATCAATGTTGCAAGGCATCAACTGCATATCAAGGAGAGATGGAATGAAGCCCAGTTCAAGATTTCACAATTGAAATAGCTTGACATCACCCAAATGGATAAGTGGCTAATAAATTCGAATCTACAGTTGCAGTCGACAAAATTTGAAAAGGGAAAGATTAAAGATAGGTTACCCCAAATTCAGAAGAAGTTGTATGTGTTTGAAGCAAAGGATACAACATAACCTTCCAGAATTTTGGCACAGATACTAGACAGGTGCGTCGAGTGTTCTGGACCAAGCAAAGGAAGTGCTTCAAAGAAATGATGAAGTGATGCATGTATACTCATTTTTGAACAACTGTTAGAAAAGTAAAAAGTAACCGGTCAAAACGGTTCAGATTTTGTATTATGTAACCTTTAACACCTAGGGGGTGAGGAGAATACCAACCGTCTAGGGTGGATGATTTTCTTTGTATAAATACAATTTTGAAAGATGGCACCAAGGGGGGGCTTTTTCCTTGGCCGATTGTAGCATAGAATTTTTTCATTTGCCAGAATTAATACAAATGCAAATAGAAGACTCCAGATCCCGTCAAGTTTGAGTTATGTGTTCCTCTGTTATTTCATATTTAACCTCATTTCTTATATATATTTGATGAATGTTGAGCTGCAATTTAGTACAACCTCTACTGTGGTGATTGATTATTTTATTCATCTAATTTTTTACAACTTTTCCTCTGTATCGACTATCAGCAGGTACAAGACCTATGAATTACTTAGATTTTTATATCTTATGCTTCATTAAAGTTTCTCTTGTCTATTTTATTCTTCTGCCACAAAATGAGATTCTTCCTTGGTTGATGCCTCACCTTGTTCCACAGCTTTATGTTTTCTTTCATTTCATGCATGGTTTTCAGTTTAAATCAGATACAGGAAACGACCTTTGATTTTGTTATACTATTAATTCAAAATTTGGAAATTTTCTTACATAATCTAAATAGAAACGGGAACCTAAAAAAAACAACAAGTCTTTAAAACTATTTTCCCTCCATGAATGTACCTATTACAAGATAGCCCAATATCGAACCCAGCCTTATAGACCAGACCAATATCACTTTAATGCTTTTTAACACCATCTTAAAAACTGCTACCACCCGGGTTGAACTTGAACGCTCATGGGCAGCCATTGAGTAGGACATTAGTGTCCAAGAACAATTGGAAGCTAGACAAAGAAAAATCAGAAATCAGCCATAGATCCTTTTCCTAAGAGTCGTCCTTCCTTTCTTTATATCATAGACCCTCTTATTTTCGGATTCCTAGACTTTATGTTTTCAAGCCTTAAGTATAAACTCTGGAACAACATCTTTTTGGCGTCGTTGCCAAGGACAAAGAGACGAAATTATTTTCCCTGGGAGAATGACATTCGCAAGTTTCTTTTGTTTGATAGTGAAAAAAGATTAAACACTTTATAAAGGATAAGTTTTATTATTCACTTGGCGACTCCACAATTTAAATAAGTTGTCATCCGGTCAAAGGACCAGACAAAACCCAGATGATGAGCAGACCTCGCCTGTTTCTGACCCTGAAAAATTACCGAAACCAAGAGGATTCCTTAAGCAAGCTACTGCAGTTTACTAACCTAAGTCCACACAATCTAACTCTAAGATTCCACTTGAAACCAGAAACCCCAAATTAGTTCTACCTGAAACTAAGACTGAAGCTCTTTTGACTACCTCCGGTGAAAGAGAAGGTCAGACTTCTACAGTAAAGTTTGTTTCTATTGATATCCCATCAGATCTCAAACCAAATTTCCCAACCTCACAAATTCTAGAAGAATATACCATACACTCAGATTCAACCCCTGCAAGTTCTCCCGTCTACATTTCTTGTAAGTCAGAAAAACCGAGTCTCGTTTCCCCCTTTTCCAGTTTTTTCGTCTTCTGATAAGCGGTTCTCAAAATATTTTTTGCTTCATCCCGAAGAAGATAAAGGATCATTGTACATCTTTGAAAACCCTCCTTATAACATACCATTTTCCTCTCCTAGAATATCTATGGCAGCTGTCGGAGGAGGAGGAGGGGGCGGTCAAGGCCCAACCCCACCCCCACCCCCTAGGATTTTCGCTAAAGTAGTTTCCAGATATGCTCCTCTGGTCCTCCCAGTACCCCTTCATGATTTACCTGAAAACTACATGAAAAAGCTACCTAATTTTACAAGGGAGGGAGACTTAACCGCAGCCGAACATATAAATTTCTTTGATCAATTCATAGATATTCTCGGTCCCAAGCATGAAGACGAATATTCATGATTGTTTGTTCAAACTTTCAAAGGACAGGTGAGAACCTGGTTTTGAATTTTTCCCATAGGTTCAATTTTATCCTATGACACATTAGAAAACTCTTTTCTCAGACAATGGGGTGAAAGGAAAGATCACTTATATTATTTAACTGAGTTTGGGGCTTTAAGGAAGAAAAATTCAGAAATTGTTATTGAATTCATCCAAAGATTTAATAAATTATATAACAAGATCCCAATTGAAGTTAAACCTTCCCATCCTGCAGCAAAGGTAACTTTTGTAGGATATTTCGAACCTGATTTCGCATTATTATTGAGAGAAAGGAGAGTGGTTGATCTCACTCGAATGCAAGACGATGTCGTGGAAATTGAGTCGAATATGATGGATTCTAGAAAATTAAAAACAAAAATGGAAATGGGAAACAAAGAGATTAAACGATTTAGGGAACAAGTTGGACCCTCCAAATCTGGGAGGTCTACAGATGACAAGATGGATGATATGGCAAAGATAATTAAAGAACTGTCAAATAAAATTTCAAAGATGGAACTAGATCAATCTAAAGAAAATCAGTTTGTTAGTAGAGAATTCAGGAGGAACCCCAATCCCCAAATACAACAAAGACCAATTAAAAATGAAGAGCAAAAGGTTTAGACTCCTTTAAAAAACAAAACTTTTATAGGAGGTAATGACATGCAAGAATTTGAGGATTTAGAAGAAGATATTAAAATCTCGGTGATGATTGTGAGGTCTTTAAAAACAGAACATCGGTCTAATGAGGATAGCAATACAAATAATACAGAGGATCCTTCTTGCCAGGGAATAGCCGATATTATAATGGTCGAGCTCCAAATCAAGTATAATCTAAGGTCTAAAACTAAAAACATGACAACTACCCAACCAAAGAAAATATTGCTGAGAGGCGAGGTATATGAACCAGCTCCAAAGGAAACGGAAACATAGAACACTAGGATAAAAGGAGTTGACCCACAAGGTGCCAAAACTAAGACAGTCGAAACACAGACGGCAGGAAAAAAAACAACTGAAAACAAAGCAATACAAACAAATAAATCAGAAAAGAAAGAGATCGAAGTACCAATCAGAGAAACCGAAAAAAATATAGGAGGTTTCAACCTAGAAAATGATATTAACAAAATCATAATATTGATACCTCTGATTGAACTAGTGAGGAATCTCGTTTACAGAAAACAAATCACCAAAATGATAAATTTTTTAGATATGGGAAGTCAAGATGACGTTATAAATTTGGAAGATGATAAGCCTAATATAATTTTTGGTCTGCATTTTGAAGGGGCCAAAGATATCATTGCTCCCTTCTACATTACACTAAATGTGCATGATCGCCTGCTACATAAATGCATGCTGGATTCTAGAGCCTCACATAACGTGATGCCCAAGGCTATTATGGATAGACTTGGCCTCGAAATTACCAGGTCGTACGGAGACGTGTATTCGTTTGATTCGAGGAAAGTTAAATGTGTGGACATGATCAAAGACTTGGTAGTAAATCTTGCACAAATCCCAGTAAAAAGTGTTTTGATGGATGTGGTTATTACTTATATACCTCCAAAGTATGGTATGCTATTATCCAGGTCTTGGGGTGCTAATCTTGGAGGATCCCTTCAGCTGGACATGACATACGCCACGATTCCCTTTTTCAGAGGACAGTTCACCCGATTGTACCGGGAAACACAGCTGGCATACATGGTAAGTGATCCTCGTAATCCTAGCAATTACCCTATTTATGTCGCTGATCAGGACCTTGGAAATTGTATTTTATTGATCAATGATGATATAGATGAATGTGCTGAAGATTTCACATAAGGAAATAAAACAGAAAGGATAAAAGAAAGTATATATAGTACTGGAATCTGGAAAATGTATTTTGATGGTGCTTCGTCATGTGAAGGAGTAGGCACAGGAGTATTCTTTGTAGCACCTGGAGACGAGTTTATCATTCCTTTCTCTTACAGACTACAATGGGACATAGACTACACAAATAATGTATGTGAATACGAAGCTCTGGTTTTTGGATTAGAGGTCGCCGGAAAATTAAACATAAAAAACTTGGAAGTCTATGGAGATGCGGAATTAATTGTGAAACAAGTAAATCGGTAGTATCAGGACAAACAACCTAGATTGAGATCTTATAGAAACTATGCTTGGGATTTAATGGAAAAAAAATTATCGTCAGTTAATGTCCATTACATTCCCTATACAGAAAATCTGCAAGCTGATTCGTTAGCCAAAGCAGCCTCAACTTTTTCACCTCCTACAGCTTTAAAACTTAAGTATCACATAGAGATCAGGCACAAACCCTCCATACCGAACAATATACAACACTGGAAGGTGTTTGAAGATGATGAACAGATCAAAAAATTCCTCAAAATTGTGGAAGACTTTGTTGAAATGCACATCGACCAAGAAAACCAGAACGATCATACTTGGATTATGCAAGAAGGGGAATATCCTCAAGAGTTCCAACATAAGATCGCAAATCATCGCATGTTGGTACTAAAAAATAATCAAATCCCTAATGGTCTAATCCCCCTAGAAAGATTATTTGATCATAATGATATGCCATTGAAATCTACATTGCATCCTCAGCCAGAGGAAGTCGAAGATTGCAATATAGGCACTAAAGAAGAACCTAGAATGGTAAAAATATCAAAGAATCTTCCTCTTGAGATGAAAGGTAAGTATACAGACTTACTCGGGAAATATAAAGATGTTTTTGCATGGTCTTATGATGAGCTGAGAACGTATGACACCACTGTGATCGAACACAAGATCCCTTTAAAGCCTGGTGTTAAACCTTTCAGACAGAAGCTCAGGCAAATCAATCCTATATTATTGCCTGTGGTCAAAAAGGAAGTAAAAAAAATCCTAGATGCCAAAATAATTGTACCACTTAGGTACTCTGAATGGGTAGCCAACCTGGTCCCGGTCAGGAAGAAGAGCGGAGAAATTAGACTATGTGTAGATTTCAGAAACTTAAATAAATCATCTCTTAAAGACAATTATCCACTACCCAAAATGGACCATGTCTTAGAAAAAGTAGTCGGAGCAAATAGGATGTCCATGATCGATGGTTTTTCTGGTTACAATCATATTGTTGTCAACAAAGACGATAAAGAAAAAACATCCTTCTCCACCCCTTGGGGTACATTTATGTATGAAAAAATTCCATTTGGTTTAATGAATGCAGGTGCTACCTTCCAATGGGCTATGGATATCACCTTCGTTAGCAAAATTGATAAATTCGTGGTTATTTATCTTGATGATCTAACCGTTTTTTCTAAATCTGATGAAGATCATCTAATACATCTCAAGCAAAAGTTCAAGAAATGTCGCAAATTTGGTTTGTCTCTAAATCCCAAGAAGTCTCAAAGGTAAACTCTTGGGCCATATTGTGTCTCGGGACGGAATTAAAATTGATCCTAAAAGGGCCGAAGCTATAGACACTATAAATATTCCTAGAAATGTAAAATAAATTCAATCGTTTTTAGGAAAAATAAATTTGTTGAGAAGATTTATCCCAAACTTCATTGAAATCATGAAATTGATCACATAGATGCTTAAGAAGAACAACGAAGTTAAATGGACAGTTGAAGCTAAAGCATCGTTTGCACGCATCAAGAAGATTATAGGCAAAGCACCTGTACTAGCAAGTCTTGATTATCTCATGGAATTTTTTATCTTCTCGTTTGCATCCGAACACACAATTGCAGCAGTACTCCTCCAGAAGAACAACGAAGGTTTCGAGCAACCAATAGCATTCTTCAGTAAAATCCTCAGAGACACAGAATTGAAATATGACATAATGGAAAAACAGGCATATGCTATGGTCAAGGCACTAAAGGCTTTCAGAACCTATGTATTACACTCCAAGATAATTGCATATGTACCCACCAGTTCCGTTAAAGACATATTGGTTCAACCTGGTAGCAACGGGAAGAGGGGTCAATGGCTTGCTAAGATTCAATAATTTGATTTAGAGGTGAAACCGACAAAGCTCATAAAAGGACAAGGTTTGGCTAAGTTTCTAACCAAATCAAATTACAAAGAGCTTGGTATTAATAATCTACAAGAATATGAAGGATGTATGGATATGGACGAAATAGATGACCAAATAGCTACAACCAGTATGCAAGAAAAGTTTACAACTTCGGTGTGGTACAAAGATATAGTATCTTATCTTCTGACTTTGAAATGCCCAAGTGATATGACTCCATCTAAGGCTAGAACAGTGAAATTGCATGCGGTGAAGTATTGTATTTCAAAGAGCCAATTGTTTTGGAAAGACCCTCTAGGCTTTCTACTGGTCTGTCTCATAGAATTGGAGACCGAAAAGGTTGTAAATGAATTCCACAATGGAGTGTGCGGAGGACATCATGCATGGAGAGAAATGGCTTATAAAATCCTGAGAGTGGGATATTATTGGCCTAAATTATTTGCAGATGTAAATGCCAAAGTCAAAGCCTGTAATTCATGCCAATTATTTGCAGGCAAGTAGAAACTCCCAGCACTACCTCTGGTCCCGGTTAAAACAGAAGCTTCGTTCCAAATTTTATAGTCGAAATTAATCCACATTTCAGTGCACAACACAAATAGATCATGTCTACTACAGATTATTTCACCAAATGGGTAGAAGCTATTCCGACCAGAAAAGCCACAGATTCAGTGGTTATAGACTTCCTTGAAGAAAACCTATTATCTAGATTTGGTTGTCCCCAAAAGATAGTTACAGATAATTCCCAGGCATTCAAATCTATGGCAATGGTCATCTTTTTCCAAAAGTACAATATTATATTGGGTGACTCCATGACATACTACCCCCAAGGCAATGGGCTTGTTGAATCATCAAATAAAATCTTAATTACCATAATTAATAAGGTTTTGAATGAAAATAAAAAATCCTGGCATGTGCATCTAAAATATGCCTTGTGGGCAAATCGGATAGGCACCAAGAAATCAATTGGCACTTCTCCATTTCAAATGGTATACGGGACTGACGTGGTATTACCCATAAACCTAGCTCTACCTGTGATGAAACTTTGGCAAGATGAAAAAGAAGAACCAAACCATGTCACAAGAAGTATAAATCAACTGATTGAAGTTCAGCAGAATAGAGTTGAAGTGGACGAAAGGCTACAGAAATATCAAAACAACATGAAAGCACTCTTCGATCATAAGGCTAAGGATAGGGAATTCCTACCTGGCGATTTGGTTTTGAAATGGGATGCTAGGAGGGAAGACTCGGCAAAACATGGCAAATTTGATCATATCTGGTATGGACCATTCAAAGTCTCAACTTCTTAAGGGAAGAAATTATTTCTGTTAGAAAATTTGGACAGTAAAATCCTCAACGCCCCTATCAATGGGCGTTATCTGAATCACTATATGCAATAAATGAATTCCAAAATTCCATTGTATATACCGGTTTGTGTTTTCTGTTTTTATATTTTTTCGATAAGTTTTACTTTCACCAAAAATAAAATAGGTTAGTGATCTCCTAGAAATAGAAATATAAAATATTCAACACATTGAATTCTATCAATATCAAAACCCTGACGATTTTCATGTTGTCTTCTTGCAGGATTCTAGTCTACATCCCAAACGTCAAATAGAAGAAAACGGATGGTCATGTATCAGGAAATTGATTCGCTCGAAACAAGTGATAAAAAATAATTTACTAAGATGAGAACGGAGTGGTAAGGAAAAGGTATGAGTTTCTGAAATGTCTAGATTTCAAATGAATATCACCTAGGTGCAACAACGGTCTCATGAGTATGAACATATTCACCCGAGGTATCATCAAAAGAACGAAATTTTCTATGGATCGTAAAGGATTCCCCTGGATAAGATAAAAAATAAGTAAAATAAACAGGATAAGTAAAGTGATCTCAAAAAGGGTTCCAAGAGTCAGGATTGCGTTGCCACAACTATGTTTATGAAATCCAAAGCCTTCTCTGTCATCTTGTCTCAATCTATGATATCTTCCCCTCGACCCCAAACGCCTTCCCATGATTCTCACAGAGGAAGGAGAAGTTACACTTTAGCTCTGAAAGCTGACAAATGAATCTTTAGAAGAAAGGAAAGTCCTCATGACTCCTCAAACTCTTACTAAACAAAGATATGTATAGGCTAATGCTAACTCTCTTGGTTCTTTTAACAGGTTCTAAAAAAAATTAGCCTTGCTCAAAAGAAGGTCCCTAGAAATAATTCCCTCATAAGTTTTCCTACAGACTAAGATGTTTTCAAGGCCGAAAAGAAATTGATCTAGAGGAATCAAAGTGAGTTAACAGACCTCTGTTGCAAAATTATACACAAATATCACCCTTGATATACTTTATAGTAATTGATTGCCCCCACTTCATGTCAAAGAAGGTATAAAACGGATGGTGAAAGGAAATTCAAAAAATTGATTGCCCCCATCTAGTCCAAAAAGAGATGATGGAAGGAAATTCATAAAATTATTGCCCTCATCTCATCATTTAAATGAAAAGTTACAATTTGAAGTGTTGAAAGGAAATTCAATAAAGGGAATCAGATAACTTCATCGGGGTACTGAACAGGCTCGTTGGCAGTGAAGCAATGTCTAAGATATTTGTAAGGCTCTTATACATGAATTATAGTGTACTCTGGTAAATTAGTTTTCTTTTAAGCTCGATCTACACCCCAAGTTTGCACAGGACTCCCTGATTAAAAACATTAAAATTTCTTCACCTTGATGCAAGCAAAATCAACAGAACCTGTTAAAATTCCTAAGGTTGTTTGGATTATCTTAGGTGGACCAGAAATCAGTATCAGGAAAGAGGAATTCAAATGTCCTAAAATTGAGATTAGAGAACGATTGGGTTTCTAAAGCTTTCAGAGATAAGGATCAAACCCCCTTGTTTCCTCTGCACCATCTTCCTGAACAAGTTTTTGCAAAAACAAACTAATGACTCCATTTTACCAATAAAGGCATGTGGTCTACTGTTCTTCTCGTCCCACAGGGAGACGAGATCCCTAGATGGAGCCTATGTTGAAACAAAGTTTAATTTTCTTCTCTAAATCCAAATATTCATTTTTCTCTGGTTACGGAGCCGCCCTTAGAGTCAAAAGGTCTTTTGGGATTTTCAGGTTTTGGGGTTCGGCTATTCACAAAGTATGTTTTTTAATGACAAACCAAAAGTTTTGGTACCGAAGTCTAGAAAAAGTGATTGTTTAAAGGGAATTGAACATATTTTAAAGTAATAATTAAAAACGTTAAAGGATTTCTAAGCCTTTCGCATGTTCTTTTTCGGCCATCTCAACTTAAGCAACATTCCAAATGTCCCAATGTGATTTTCGTGAAATACCTTTTAATCATGATTAATTAAGGTTTAAAACATACTTAACAGATTGTTAATCAGTCGCAATTCAGGAAATAAAAGAGTCGACCTTGAGTCTCCTTAAACCCTGATTCTCGAAGTCGCGAAATTCTTAAAAGCTAATGCTATGTTTATTAGAAAGTAAGAAGGTTTAATGATAATAGATCCCATCGTGATTTCGCAATTCGGGATTTCTTGCGTTAAAGAGTCGTTGGAGTCTCGATACTCCAATACACGAAAATTAAATACTAACCCCTGATCATGATTAATTAAAGGGTTAAAACAAGTGGTTAGCGCCTAAATAAATCCCATCGTGGTTTCATGATTCGGGATTTAGTTGTGTCATACCTCTTGGGGACACGATGCTCAAAACTCTGAAACATGAAATCCCAAAAGAATTAAGCGCTTAAACATAACTAACTTAATTTTAAAATGAGCATTAAGGGTATTAAATGACTTTTTGCGTTTTGCTTTTTGGGATTTTTCTAAGACATTCCTTTCAAAATCCCAGTTTTGAATCGCCAATATCTAGTAGTACCTATAACGGATTAATGGAGATATTTTTTTGACATAAGGTGCGTATCTCCAGGTGTACCATCCCCATTAAAGCATTTAATTTTTATCGCCTGTATCGGTACGCTAATTTTAAGACAAGTTAAAGGGAAATAAAGGTTTGTTATTTTGAATTTCATTCTTACTTTCAGACTAGGAGCGAGTTACACTCAGAAGAACTCACGCATTTCTTCTCTGCAATAGGTTTCCATTTTAGCACAAACATCATGGCACCCAGAAAAACACCTAAGAAGAGTGAGGAGGCATTTCAAAGCTCTAATCCGGATGGAGATGTTATATCCGACACTACGCCACATGCTGTGGATTCAGTCAAATCCTGGAGGCAGCTTTTTGAAACCTTAGAATATGATATTAGGAATTGCCTCGATGATTTCGGAAATGAAAGGACTGAAAATAAACTCAGAGACATAGAAAATTCTAAGCTTCACAAAATAGCCACACGGCCAAGACTCATGCCATACAATGACATGATAAGCTGGGATTTAGAGAAAACTAACACTCAGACAAGGAGCATTCTAAACAGCCAAGAGGTCATCATCGGCTCATTCATACCCAAGCACATCCAAGTAATGTATAAACTACCACCTACTTCTAAATACATTTATAATGTCGAATTCGTAGTGGAATTTCAAAGAAAGGAGTGTACAAAATTCGATCAAACATATCCAGGTATAATCAAAGAATGGTGGGGAATTCCTGCGAGATTTAGAGATGATATTCATGGCATTTATGCCACAACTCCGTTAAATGAATACATGGTTTATATAGCTTTGATGCTATGTAGACTTTTCAGGAAAAAAAACCCTACCCATTTCCCTACAGAATGGGTGCCACTTATACACAAAGTAGTGGAGGGTTACGGTTTCAACTGGGGTAAAATTTTATCAAATAGATTAACTAAAGAGATTGCAGAGTACTAAATAGAAAAATCGAAAGGTCGAACTGCATATTTTTACATGTCTTCATATATTATGGATGTTATATGTTACATGACTCCTTTCCCCTTGATGAATTGGAGTTGGAACCCAGCCTGCGTGGAGCCCATTCATGTTTATCACTCTAAACTATGGTTATGCACCCCCTCATATTTTAGAGTCAATCGTGGGAAACCTCAAGGCGATTGCAGATTGGTTTATTGAAGAGGATTTATCCTATGTCATGGTTTTCGGGTGCTCAATTCCTCCTCACGCACTTCTGAAATTCCTTCCCGACAGACTAGTGTGCAAGGAGGTGGCCTACCAAATAGTAACAGGTGGCATCGGCACAGAATTGAAATTAGCTCAGAACAATTTCTAGCCACTTTTTCCTGTACAGATTGAGAAGTGTTCACTGCTTAACTTTGGTCATTCCAAGGTTGAAGTTGCAGCACTGGAAGACATCAAATTGGTAGATCTTGAACTCATAAAACATGACCCTTATAAAATTGTAGGAAATCATCTCACTCATTGCAGTATGAAAATGTATGAACATGAAGCTTCTCTCTACAACGACATGTTCAAGGGAGCCAGAACCTATGAGGAAATATTAGACAGAGTTCAGGCATTATCACCCAACCTACAGACCATCTTTCTAACTTTACAGAAGCACGGACAAAGTGGTTTGTTGAAGATACTGCAGGGATAATCAACAACCCCTCCTCCAACTCAAGGAAGTATTCCCCCAGGTTTCGGATTAGAGGCTCATGATAAAGAGACTGCAGAAGAAAATCCATTGAAGATTGAAGCGTCTTCACAAAAATAAGAAGCTTCATAATCAAAGAATCCAAGGTCTGAAACGAGTTCCAAATATGAGACTCCTTCAAAGTCGAGTCAAACAATCCCTCCTTTTTCATCAACTATTCCTACTAATATCCCTAAAACAGCAAGAGAAAATCAATCTACAGATTTGGGTATCCCTATTACATCATTGACTCCTTTACAATCAACTTTTGCGACTCCTCATCTGGAAGCCATATATTTAAGTGACCTTACTCCTATCTCTAGAGAACAGATATCTTCCTCTAACTACTTTTTCAATAGGAAGAGGAAGGTTGTAGTTAAACAGTAAATTCATTTGAGAGAAGGCATGATGGTGAGGAAACACAGGGTGCTCGTAGATGCGCAGAACCTATAAGAGGAAGATTTTTCCACAGAAGTAGCAGGCTCTATGGGAGCTTTGGAAACGACCAATTTATTCTCAGTTGACTCTATGAAAACAAGGCTGAAGCAGAAAAATCAAATGGTAGCTCAGTTGTAGGACCAAATAAGGCACACAAAAAATAATATACGAGAGGAGGTAAATCAAAGAGTTGAACATGCCCGAATTGTGGACAAATAGGAAATGTGATTGTTGAAGTCTAGTTTAGATGAAGCGAACAAGAAGATGCAAGTGAGTCAAGTACAGGCTATTTGGTAGGAAGAATTAGTGAGACAGCTACAGGCTGAGTTGAATTCCATTAAAGGACAAGTTGTGAATATAACAACATTTCAAGCCCAAGCACTAGAGTTGCATGAGAAACTACAAGCAGAACAACAAAACATACTTTCTAAAATAGAAATCGTTCAAGCCTACTTCTTGGAAATAAGCCACTCACTGGATAACATTGCTTTCAAGGAAAAAGAGGCTACAGCAGCTCCTACTGCTTTTCAAAAGGCAGTAGCATTTTCGGCTAGAGAGGAAGTACCAACAATCCCAAAGCTGACTATAGGATAACAGATAAGGGGAGACATCATATTAAAAACATGGGAGACCAATATTTCCGAAAGAAGGAAAATTTCAAGATAAGTTAAGAAAGAATGTGAAGAAGTGTTTGATCAGCTAGATACAAAAACACTGGGCATTGTTAAAGGTGATTTTCCTGGGCTATTAGGATAGATCAATGTTGCAAGGCATCAACTGCATATCAAGGAGAGATGGAAGGAAGCCCAGCTCGAGATTTCACAATTGAAACAACTTGACATCACCCAAATGGATAAGTATCTAATAAAGTCGAATCTACAGTTGCAGTCGAAAAAGTTTGAAAAGGGAAAGATTGAAGACAGGCTGCCCCAAATTTAGAAGATGTTGTATGTGTTTGAAGCAAATGATACAATAGAACCTTCTAGAATTTTGGCACAGTTTCTAGACAGGTGCGTCGAGTGTTCTGGACCAAGCGAAGGAAGTGCTTCAAAGAAATGATGAATTAATGCATGTATACTCATTTTTGTACAACTGTTAGAAAAGTAAAAAGTAACCGGGCAAAACGGTTCAAATTTTGTATTCTGTAACCGTTAACACCTAGGAGATTAGGAGAATACCAACCATCTAGGGTTGATGATTTTCTTTGTATAAATACAATTTTGAAAGATGGCACCAAGGGGGGGATTTTTCCTTGGCCGATTGTAGCAGAGAATTTTTTCATTTGCCAGAATTAATACAAATGCAAATCGAAGAGTCCAGATCCTGTCAAGTTTGAGTTATGTGTTCCTCTGTTATTTCATATTTAACTTCATTTCTTATATATCTTTGATGAATTCTCAGCTGCAATTTAGTACAACCTCTACTGTTGTGATTGATTATTTTAGTCATCTAATCGTTTACAATTTTTCCTCTGTATCAGCTATCAGCAGGTACAAGACCTGTGAATTACTTAGATTTATATATCTTATGCTTCGTTAAAGTTTCTCTTGTCTATTTTCTTCTTCTGTCACAAAGTGAGATTCTTCCTTGGTTGATGCCTCACCTTGTTCCACAACTTTATGTTTTCTTTCATTTTATGCATGGTTTTCATTTTAACTCGGATACGGGAAACGACCTTTGATTTTGTTATACTATTAATTCAAAATTTGGAAATTTTCTTACATAATCTAAATAGAAACAACAACCTAAAAAAAACAACAAGTCTTTAAAAAAAAATTCCCTCTATGAATGTACGTATTACGAGACAACCCAATATCGAACCTGATCTTACAAACCAGTCCAGTATCGCTTTAATTCTTTTTAACACCATCTTAAAAACTGCTACCACCCGAGTTGAACTTGAACGTTCATGGGCAGCCATTGAGGAGGACATTAGTGTCCAGGAACAATTGGAAGCTAGACAAAGACAACTCAGAAATCAGTCATAACTCCTTTTCCTAAGAGTCGTCCTTCCTTTCTTTATATCATAGACCCTCTTATTTTCGGATGCCTATACTTTATACTTTCAATCCTTAAGTATAAACTCTAGAACAACAGATAGTCTGCTCTATGTCTCAGCTAGAAACCATCTAATTTGTTGCCTCCTGCAACCATCATTATAGCTCCCTTTCAGAGCTATGACATGTGACCTGCTCTAAACAAGAGAAACAATAGGGGAAAACAATAGACAAGAATAACATTCTTATAATAAAACATGAACGGGAACAATCGTCAAAGTAAATCCTCAGAGCTATCACCCGTGACCTGCCTGGAGCAAGAGTCAAAACACAATACAATAATAGGAACAAAAATTTTCAACACTCTTCCAGTGTTCTGACCAATCATTCTTCCATGGTAACCTTACTGGAACAAGTAACAAAATACAAAAACATCTCCTAGAAGAGATCAATTTCATCTTGTAAACAAGTGCATCATTAATACTAGACAATGAGCATTTACTCATATGCAAATCATACCAATAATATTCAAGTGTTACTAAACATTTGATAGCAATAGTAGTAATAGGACTCTAAAGACTGTTATTCTAGTTACAACACTTACTTAAGTTGTAGAAATATAAAATATCAAACCTGATATGCAAACCTAGAGTCTAGTTGATGCGTGCACTAGATCTAAGATCCCTTTGGATCTATTGTCATTGCTTGGATAAATGTCCTTTTTCCAAGTGTATGTCTCATGTAAACATCCTCATATTATATACAAGTACACCATCCATCTCTGTCTTCTAATCTGAGACATTGCATCAAAAAGAATAAGTTAGAAATCTGAATCCGAAGGTTCAATGTCTAGGAAAATGTCAACAAGCCTAAAAATCCTAAAAATTCAATTTTGACGGAAATTCAATCTAAGAAGTGAAATAGATGCACTAGAGTAGGTAAAGTTGATCAATGGTGGATTTTGTCCCAATTGACTTTATAACAAGTTATCAACGACCTTGACAAATTGCATGTATAGTGGCAAGTCTCACGATCTTCCTTTCAATGATTAGACTGTTCTGAAGGAAACCTACTCTGAAACCATGTTAGATTTTCATTAGTTTCGTTAACATTAGATTCACCGTAGCATTTTTATTTTCTTTTAAAATTCAATAATCATATACTGAAATATATAAGAAGCAAATAAACAAGCACAAGAGGACACAAAGATTTATCCTGGGAAAATCCCAAATGGGGGAAAAACCCAACCAAATTTTCTTAGAGAGAATTTTTCCAATATTCCAATACAACCATGAACAAGCTCTATTCACAAGAGTAAACCAACACTGAAGAAAACTTGATAACAAATACTTATATTCTTCCTGTCAAACCCTAGCGAGGGTAGACAACTGAGCAACACCATAGAATTGGCACCAAGATAGCACACCACAGAGTTGGAAACAAGATAGGTGCATCACTAGAACTGGCACCACAGAGTTGGCGCCACTGATAACTGGTAACTGCATTTGCTACTACAACTGCAATTGCTAGTGCAACTGCTACTGTAAATGCAACTTCTACTGCAACTTCCATGAAGCAAATGGGCAGCACCACACAAACTTATCACAACTCTTCTAGAGGTAGCACACAAGAGAGATCACCAAGAACAACCAATAATATCCTTTCCCAAGTGGGGTGCACTCTCCAAGAGAACCAAAAACTAGAAATAGAAAAATTGTAGCTGCAACTGCCTAGTGTGCACTGCAGAAAGGAGAACTTTGTGGTTGTACAAATGAATTGACCTAGATTTATATTTATACTAATCTGGGTGTCAGTCTGGGGATGAATTCGTATTCTGGGTCTTCAAATTTACTTTATTGATTCTATGGGCCAACTTCTCTTCCTAGAAATTATATTTCCACTTTATTAATATTTCATGTGGGTCAACTTCTCTTATGTGGTCTTCTATTTCACTTTATTCTTTTCTGGGGTGTTCTTCAACTGTTCAATGGTCTTCCTTTGAATTCTTAGAATCTTCTTCTTCTCTAAGAAAAATTGTCTAGGAGGAAAATACCTCTCGCAGTTGCCAAAACATCAACATTTTGTTCCTAGTAAGTTTCCCACCAATGTTTGACATGGGGGAGAGCTTTAAGGAGTGCAAAGGTTATCTTTTCTCTGTCGGAAAAATTGTAAACAGAGAATAACCTTCTAGAAAATTTAACCATTTTTCCAAAGCATCTGCATCGATCTGACCTTCAAATATGGGAATATCAAAATTAACGTGTACCTTGAATGGGGTATCATGTCCAAAGTGACTACTTGACGAAGACACACCTATTATTGTTGGCAATCATTGAAGGATTTGGGAAAAAATCTCCAACATATCGTTCCTCTATTGCACGAGGGGTTCCTGATTAGGGGATCAAATTTTGCTCAAAAATTCAAAGTGCTCGGAATCGCTTCAAACTAGACGAGAGTGTAGGCCTCGTCGTTGCAAACCCAATGCAACTTGTTTCATCTCAAATGAATGTCGGGAGTGAGAGATATAGCAATTTGTTCGTCAAGTCAAATAGGCAAAAAAAATGATGCTTACTGTACAGTCTGTACAGTCTGACGTGGCAGGACCGTATGACCGTACAGAAGTGACATGGAAGAATCTGGTTGGTTGGTATGTTCGAATCAGATGTCGACATGTGGTATTTTTGTTGGTCAATGATTGGGTGCCACGTGGCACCCCAGAATTGGCTAATTGGTTGTATGTAAAATTATGGGAGTCCGTGGGGTTCGACCCCCGGACCTCCCCCACTATGTAAAGCCTTCACAAACATCCGTTGATCATTGCACCGCCACCTGTTCCTTGTTATATATGTGTATATTAATGTTTTTAAATTCATATATATGTGTATGTAGCGGGAGGTCGGGTCGGGGCTTAGCCCCGGCCCATGGTCGTTTGAGTTGCTATATGACCATGCTATATATAAATTGTAGCCCGACCGTTGGCATGCGGGTTTATAACACATAGCCCATGGTTTCTATATATTATGCCATATGCCCACGACCTAGAGCGCGGAGGGAGTTACACGGTTTTGTAACGACTTAACCACTTTTTGCCAAATGCACGCGGTCACATGACCCATACGCCCAAGTGTTAGGCGGTTAGGGGCTGGCGCACCCTTAACCGTCCTACGGTTTGCACCGTTGGCACGGTTGCGCCCGATGCTGGGTTTTCACGCTTAAATTTGCATGTGAGCCAGGTTCAAACAAGAAAGGTGCAATTTGTAGATGCAAATATAGCAAGCTAGAAGGGGGAGACTTCCAGGAGGCCTAACTTCTTCGTTTTTCGACCGATTGAAGTGTCGAAAGAGCCCAGACAGGGGTTTTTGGACGCTCTGAAGCCATTGGAGCAGTCGGTTTGTCAGTTTGAGCATTGTAAGACATGTTTTTGAGCACTTTTGAGCAATTAATAATAATGATCCATTGGAAGTTGGACTAGGAGATGTAGCCCAAGAGAGGGGTGAACTCCTTTATCAATTGTTGTGCTTATGTGCTTATGTTCATTGATTATGCTGTTGTCTATGAGTATTTTACATAAGTAATCCTTTAATCTATGTGTTGCAAACTGATCCTTTTTCCTTAAACACATAACATTTACATTGCAAATAATTTCAAGTATTTCAAGTGTTCTTCAATTTTAGATCAAGTTGGTATCAGAACACTGGTTTTTGAAGACTTGATTGTTTGCAAGTTTTGTTTTTGATGCTCACAAGGTTGAAACTCACAAGAGGAGAAGGTCAACTTGTGGAGCTAAGTTCTCATCCGACAAGGAGGAAGCATATTCATTCACCGCAAGTTTCAGGGAGACATTCACCAAGCATGGCTCATGCAAAAGGTCATGAACGTGTTCCTGCCAAAGATGAAGATCTCAGAGAGGCTGTCATGGAGCTAAGAGAGATGATGAAGATCTTGATGGAAAGGAACATATTGTCACAGGGTGAAGGCTCCAACCCTTCAATGCATAAGGGAGGCAGTGGTGACAAACCTCCAGACGAAAATGGAGGGAATGGTGCTTCTCCACCACCCTCTCCTCCATCATCTTCTTCTTCTTCTTCTTCTACCAGTTCGAAACATCTTCTGAATTCTCCAAAGGGGCATGGTAAAACTCCTTC
>ML796814.1:209054-224578 GCA_009831015.1 Picea engelmannii
ATTGATTATGCTGTTGTCTATGAGTATTTTACATAAGTAATCCTTTAATCTATGTGTTGCAAACTGATCCTTTTGCCTTAAACACATAACATTTACATTGCAAATAATTTCAAGTATTTCAAGTCTTCTTCAATTTTAGATCAGTTCCGTGAGCAACAACTTGATGGGATATGTTGCTCCATTTTTCCTCTTCTCTTCCGCCATGGGAGGATTCTTGGGCTGGTGAGAGTGGTTGTCCTCAAGAGAAACTAGCTCGAGACCCAACTTTCTATACCATGACCTTGTCAGGGACATGCACTAAGAAACAACAAGGAGTAGCCTATTCTGATACCATTGATCTGGATTTATGAGAGAAATGAAATGAAAACACAGATATATAATATTAACACAAATATACATTGAATAATAACAGAGATACAGTAAAACTTGACTTATATTAAATAAGAAATGTGTTGAAATTGTAAAATGCAGACTGAAACAAGCTTGCTAGAATGGTGACAACGTATCTCTGAAAAGAGATGTGATGGCTACGTTCATTCGCAAGAAGATGATTATGTTTACAATGAGGAATTGGCCTTTAAACATAAATAAAATCCAAAACCCTAACCCTGGAAGATGAAACGCCAAAAGGTTTGTGAGCCCTAATGGGGGTAGTTGGTATGTCAACTTCCCAAGGGTGTAACTTTTGCATATGATCTTCGTTTGGGGCGTTTTGTACCTCGACAGAAAGGTATATTCGAGGAGTACATATTTCGTTTGGCCCATACTATTGCATTTGTGTTCATTTGAGCGCCTCTGTGCCAAAAAAACATCATTTAGGGCCTCAAAACGGCCCCAGAAGTTTAGGACCCAAAAAACTGTAGACAAACTATCAAGGTGGAAACCTATGTTTTGAGCCAGTTGAATAGGTGGGTGGCCACTGATTTCCACCTGGATCACTATGATTGAGACTCCACAAATGGCTAGATTTTCTAGAGCACCCAGCATTGAGATTCCTAGATATTCTGCAGTGGATCCTTGGAGGGGATGAGAATTTTATGAGGGGATAAAA
The DNA here is from genome assembly GCA_009831015.1 of Picea engelmannii. NCBI lineage: Eukaryota > Viridiplantae > Streptophyta > Pinopsida > Pinales > Pinaceae > Picea > Picea engelmannii. The sequence goes on from ML796814.1 coordinate 210,106, forward strand.
GGAAGAGAAGGGGATTCCATCCCTAGGGTGGTGTAGGCTAGGGAAGAGATATGGGTAGTGGAAAATTTTGTAAGAGTATGTATGTTTTTATTTGTTGGGTATTTGATTGTGTGAGGGACCTTATCCAACCATAGGAATCATGTGTCCTTGTGGACTCATAGCCCCAGCATGGGGTTAGCTTATTGTTGATAGAACTAGAGCAGCGAAGCCCACAGTTGGGAGGAATTTCCTTCATACACACCTAGTCGATGACATTTCTTCATAAGATAAGTGTTATGGTTTCTATGTTATCTTTTGAGTTGTTTGTGTGTACTTTATTGATTAAAATGTTGGGAATGCTAATGAACATAATGTTGTTTTAATTCTATATGTTTATATAATAATAATAATATAATTTTAAGGTCACGGCCAAACCAAACACCAAATTGGTGTATGATACCCCCTTGTTTGTGGGACAAGGGACCCCCTCCACCCAGAGATTTGACTGGTAAAGTCTACGGACGTATACATACCCAACCCCCTTTGGATTTGAACTTGTGACCTCTTAGGAGGAAACACATGTTCTTAACCATTAGGCCCACTCAATCATGAGGTTGATTTTCATTTTACATGCAAATTTCCTTATATAACTCGAATGAGAGCATATTGGTATAAGAATTGTTAATTATGGAAATGTGATATGGGTTGAATAAAAGTTTAAAAGGCACAACATCTACAAAGTCGGAATGGTAGTATCGTGACTTAGCATGGAGCTAGGTATGTTACAAATTGGTGTGTGCGTGTGTGTATGTGGATGTGTGTGTGTGGATGTGTGGATGTGTATGTGTGTATGTGTGTGTGTGCACGTGTGCATGTGTGTTGAAAATACGCAACCTCTAACTCATGACAAACATACAATGAAGAGAGGAGAAGATATAGATTCATATTAACCCCATATCTATTAAGAATGTTAAGGTAGGAAGAAATGGTGCTTAGATAACAAGGGACATCATGCTTAATAAATGATACTTCGTAATAAATGTTTTGAACCAAGGAATAAAACCAATTACAGAAATTTAATAAACCTTCTTGAGAAAGAATCTTTAGGAAACCTTATTTTGAGCCCTTAGGAAGTTTACTTAAGTGTGAATTTTCTTGAAGAAGGGTTGTATGTAATGACCCAACCTAATTACCCCTACTTGATTGACAAGAAATGACTCTAGTATGAGAGGAATCGATTAATGAACCTTGTGCACAACTTCTTTGTTTTAGTTTAAATGCATTGATATTGTGGCTTCCTAAATTCCTATTATTAATGTATATTAACATGTGTCAAATATGTGACTTAATTAATAATTGAGTTCGCAGTGTGAACAACAAAAGTAATAAAATAATAAACACAATGAATTGATGTTTATGAATTGTGTTGAGATGTTATAAGATTACATGATTGTCATGATTTCATATAGGCATGAAATAATTCTTTCAAGGAATTCATTAGTTAGCATGCTATCTATTTGATTTTTAATTATGTTAATACTAATTATTGATTGATGGTGATGTTGTGTACCATGAGATGAAAGAGTTTGGGATCATCTAGGTTCTCTAGAATGAGCACATCAATACCACCTTCATGAGGGCCCATGATCATGGAGAATTTCGTATTATCTTGCCACATGGGCCAGGGACGGGACTATGGCACAACCTTCAAACCTTCACCAATAGCCCTTCATATTGCATAATACAGGTCATTAAAGTAAAGATAAAGTTTTGTTTTTGTTATGCTTCATATGCATGTCGTTTTTAGTCATTGGGCGCATGTTTGATTGAATTCTTGAATGGTATGGTGCCCTCGCATTATTGGTGTTAATAAATTCCATTAGATGGATCGTTAGGCAACATTTTATGTCAACGATGCTTGCATGATATTTATAGAATTATAATTAAGTCAAATTAAAATAATGTAATTAAAAGGGTTTTAGGAAAAGGAAATTAGAAGAAAATTGCATGCAACCCCACTTCACAACCTTTGCTACTCGAATGGGGGAATTAAGTTGGGATTAGAGCCCTTCTTTTCCCCACAATTTCCCATGCTTGTTCTAAATTCTATTAGACCATTGTTGAAGTTGAGTATTTGCTAATTTTACTAAAGTTTGATTGATTATCTTCTCTTTTCTTATGATAAACTTCAATTTACCATGCTTGTTCTAAATTCTATTATACCATTGTTGAAGCTGTGGAGTATTTGCTAATTTTACTAAAGTTTGATTGATTATCTTCTCTTTTCTTATGATAAACTTCATCTATTTTAAAATATTTTTCCAATCCTTTTCTAGTTTTAATACACTCACATATTTGGAATTCCATGAATTACCGTTGAAATTGATAAATTCTTGTTGAAATACTAAAGAAATAATTTTATTATTAAGAAGTCATTGTATGCAATGAGAAAGATCTCCTTACATATTTATTATTGAGGTGGTTTATATTACTTGCCTCACTTAAATTTAACTAATGATGTTAAAAGTCTATGTGACTTTATTACATTAAATTACAATATTGAAACATTAATACTCCAACAATGTTTAATTTAAGTTGTGGCTAGTTCTTGATTCTTAGATTTCAGTTTTTACTATTTTCTTATTAAAATTAAATTAACTACAAAACATCATACGTAAGTTTCTCAATCATAGATATTTACAAATATATGTTGCATATTGGAACAAACCACTTCAAAAACAAATACCAATGTTCCAACAAACTATCTAAGATTCTAATTTTCTCCAACTTGACAAGAAAGGTATTTTTTTTATACCAACACTGAGTAGATAGTTTAATAGTGAAAAGTTTAATAATGGAGAGTTTAAAGGTGGTTTTAGCAATTGAACCCCCATGGAGAGGATAAAAATCATTCCTCTCAACCCTCTAAGCTATACCCATTTGAGAAAAATAAAATGAAATATATTATCTATATTTTAAATACAAATAACATGCATATATATCCATACTTTGAACAAAAATAACATACATGGCTACAAATAACAATATCCATTGAGGTAAGCATTTTCAACTTAATGATTGGTTTTTGCATTTTCAACTTAATGATTGACTTTTACAACATGTTTCATCACAATCATGATGCCAAAAGAGTTTGAGCTTGTTTATCATTTTGGAAACCATTAGCCTTCGAACTGTTTGCGAAAAACAGAAGAAAAAAAAATGGTGTTAAAGATACAGTGCAATAAATACCGCATTTTACTTACAGTTCATCAAGTATTTCATTCTGCAAAATACAGTCCAACAAATACTGTATTCTACTGAAATACAGTCCATCAAGTATTGCATTCGACAAAATGCACTCCAACAAGTATTTCATTTTAAACAAGCTAAAGAAAAAATTACTTGAGCGTCCAAGCAATATAGGGAAAAGCCAAATACCATGTGTATTTTTTCAGGGTTGTTCACGATTTCCAAGAGCACATCATAGGAATCCAATAACCTACTTTGATATGATGAAGACAAGCTTCAAGCTAACTAGCACCCTTTTAGCTTTTTATTGAAATCTAGTACTCCTTGTTTATGAGGGTGTGGTAGTACTCTTTGTTTATGAGGGTGTGGTTGGGGTAATATTAGAAAAAATATAGCATTTGGGGTGTGGAAAAGTTTTAATACTCTTTGTACCAAGAGTGTTAGTGTGTATGTTTAAACTGTATCTATTTATAAACATGTATCTATTTATAAACACGTGACATCTTTTGTGTGAGTTAAGCTCACGCAGATTCTTTCAACAGCTAAACTAATCTTATGTGTTTATTAGACCTCCTCAATCTTGTATAAATTGAGGACTCTCTCATGTATTAATCTTATGTGTTTATTAGACCTCCTCAATCTTGTATAAATTGAGGACTCTTTCATGTATTAATCTTATGTGTTTATTAGACCTCCTCAATCTTGTATAAATTGAGGGCTCTCTCATGTATTAATCTTATGTGTTTATTAGACCTCCTCAATCTTGTATAAATTGAGGACTCTCTCATGTATTTTGATCAGATTGAGAGATCTATAGATCACCTCTTCTCCTATATGAGGTTTCGGCTTTGCAGTCCTTGACATACATGTGTGATTCTCACATGGTATCAGAACCTCACTACAAACCCCTTCTCATTTTCTTGTGAGAAATTTTGTTGTGATCTTATGAGTGAGCTTGTTTGGGCAGTCTGTCTCTCTGATCAGCAGATCTGTCCTAGAATTTCCTTAGCCTCGGATTGTTGAAACCAGATGAGTTTTTTGCATCACTTTTTGATAGCCTTTGTTATTAATTACTCCATTGGACGACAACAAAACGAGAAGATCACCCTAGTGTTGGCAGTGCAATTTCCAATGAAGAAGGAAAAAAAAATAAAAAAAATCGGTTTGTTCGATCTGAAGGTCATCTAAACTAAGCATCCATTGGATTGGAGGGGATCATCGTTCCAAAACTTGGTTAGCTAGTGGGTGCACCAATAGATCAATGTTGATTCAAAGTCTTTTTTCCTCTTGGCGTATAAGGAACCACGAATTCAAAGATTTATTTTGGCGCATATGGATCACTTTCTTCCCAGATTGTATTTCGATCAGGGAAAACTTTATCGATCAGGAGAGTTGAAACCTGATAACCCATTCTTTCTCTCTCGCGGAATCAGAATTCTTCAAGAACCAACAGGTGGTTGTCAACCCTCCCAGAGTGTAAGGTGTTAGCACAAGATTGGTTAATGTGCCTATATGGATTTTGAGTTTTTGCTAAGTGCTAGCTTCACCCATTGGTAAAAGGCACTAACTATGGTATGGTCAAGGAACCTAAGTAAAATGGTTTTGTCATCATGAAAGAACACACATTGCTCTGTACATATTCAAGATTGAAAGGCGTTGTGTTTTGGCAATGTCACCCAAACCTGTATGCAGACGCGGCATAAGTAGTGCTACGTAAAGGCACTGCATAATATTTCACAGAGAACAGAAGCTGCATACAAGTGCAACGCATTCGGGTGCTACCTACAGGTGATGCGTAATATTCTGGCAGAAAACGAATTGTGCAGAGTTATTTTACCAGTTTTGAGTCATTAACTTAAAACTTTGATTGTGAACAATTGAGAAGGTATTTTCAAAAACTAGAGGAGGTTTTTGTTCATAACATTCCAAATAACAAAAACCTCTCCCATTTTTTAAAAATGTTTTATGGTTTGAAAGATATTGGATATAGAAGTGGCACTACCCACTCTGCACAGTGGCGCTACCTAATTTCCTGTAGCGGTCACGGATATTGATATTTTCCTTGTTAGGAGGTTGCCACATGTCAAGGAGGATTTGAATGGATTCTCAAGGATCAGTTAGATGTCAAGGGACACCTGCACCTAATATTTATCTCCAGCAAAGGCCTCATGTAATGAGGTAGAGACATTTTATTAATGGCTTCCAACAAATTCCTGAAAATTAGCAGTTTGTTGGATTTTTGTCTCTTTGATTGTTGCCACCTATCTCCAAGGCTTAGAATCCAATGAAGGAAATGGGATTCGACCTCCTTAGTTCATTTGGATGCTATTGTCTATTTAAAGAATGAGAGGTCTCTTGAAGAAAGGGATTCATGAGCCAAGGATTATGTGTGTGTTCATGAGCCAAGGGATTATGTGTGTGTTCATTTGTAAGCATATGAGCATTTTATGATTGTAAGAATTACTGCTATTGGAGACTCATGAGAGTTGTGATTTCAGATTGTAACTCTTCTTTTTATATTTCTCCTTATTTGAATACATTTCATATTTGAGGATCAAATGTTGTCAATGATTTATGGATCCCTAAGCAGCAGAGGACCTGTTGTATTTTTCCCATCAGTCATTGTTTATATTCAAGTATTTGTTGATTCATTAAATTGAGAGGATCTTTGTTTAGTGAACATTCTACCTTATGTTTTCCTTCTTCATTCTTCTACTTATCAGCATATAATCTTGTTTTATGTTGAGCATCATTTGTGCCTTCGATGAGTAGGATGTTTGTGACTCCATTTCCCATTGGTGTAGCCTACTAATCTACAGTTTGCATCCCTCTCTCTTTCTTTATCCATCTTGTTGATCCACCTATTCAAAACCAAAGTTATCTTTTACATTCTGATGGGTGTTGAGCTTACACTTTAGCATTCAAAGTGTGACTTTCAGTGCTAACATTTTTGGCGTCGTTGCTGGGGACAGAATTGAGCAGATTGAAAAGCCCCCTAGGAAGAAAAACACTGTACAGCTCCAGATTTAGATGGTGACTGAAGTTGGACACCTTCAAGACTGCACATTCATGGCGACTCCATTGTTCAGAATCTATTGGTGACTCCACTGGGGATGAGGCAAATCAAATGGCTATGAAGGCTATCCCGGCGAGGAGGTTTGCCCCACTCAATTTCTCAGCCATAGATGGTTATCCACATCCTGTGCCTCAAATTGATGAATGGAAAGATCTGTTGCCCAAATTTTATGAAGGTGAGGATGACAACCCTTTTGAGCATGTTCATGAATTTCATGCTTTGATGCAGCACCTTGACATCCATTATGAAGATATATTAAAGAAAATGTTCATGTATTCATTGGAATGCGATGCGAGGCAATGGTATAGAACACTCCCTGCTTCTAGTATTTTCTCTTTGAAGGAATTTCATGATGTTTTTTATTCTCATTGCAAGATAATTTATCCAGCTGAAATACTTTTTGAGAATTGTTGTGAGAGATATGCATAATATATTCAAGATTCAGCAAGTGATTCCTCTAGCAGTGATGATGAAGGGGATGATTGCATAAAGCAAGACTTAGATGATAAGTTTCATAATGTTTTTCCTAAATTTGAAGAACAAATGCATCATTCATGTCAAAATCTAGGTCCCCAAGAGAAATATCAATATGGGCAATCCATCATTTCCTTATCTCCTCCTTTTCTCGATTCTTTAAGTCAAGAGGTCATCTTAGATTCAAATTTATTTCATCATGAGAATAGTGTTGCAGCTTGTCATGACCAAATTCATAGCTTATCAGTCCCTCCTATTGTTAATGAACCAATGTGCCATGATTTGCCAAGTTTTGATGACTATGAGCATGTTTTCCGTGAACAACCAGTTGTCCCAGCTATTGTACTAATCCCCTCAGCCATTAATAGTAAAATAGTCATTGATTCACCTTTGTATGATAATTATGAAGATGATTTCCAAGAACAGTCTATTGAAGACCTTATATCAGAGAAATACCCTTCCCATCAAAGCAACAATAGCTTTTTTCAACCCTCATGTCATATTTTTGTTGCTGAAAAAGAAGAAAAATATGATAATTTAATTTTAGAGGGTGAAAAACTGAGAAATTGGGACCATAAGCCAAGCTATGATGAATATCACTCACAATCAAAAGATAAGACAGAAGAATGCAGTTTCCCAAGCACTTCTAATTGTGATGAACTTCCCTATCAAATCCCTATTCCTCTTAAAGACACAAGCTCAGTTTCATCAAGAAACCAAGATCAAATGCCATGTGATCAGATGAGAAAGGTTGAAATTAAAGAAAGACAAGCATCACTAATCCTTTTTCCTAATACACCTCATGATCAAGAGTGGACCAAGTCCATATGCATTGAGGATGAATCAGAAAATCAGCAAGCCATACAACAACCAAGAACAGTGGAGGAAGGACCTAATGCAATACTTTTCCTTTTTACACAAAGAAATGTTGTAGGGGAAAGTATTGATGATGTTTTTCAGGATCCATTTGTAGTCTATCTGCGAGCAGAAAGTGGGCCTAGGCTCATTGATTTCTTCAATGGAAAGTGTATTGCCAAATGTTTCTTTGACGTGCCTTCAAGTAAGAATTATCCCTGGTGCTTAAGGAAGCACATTTCAAAGCTTCAAACAGTTGAAAAAATGATGAAATGGCTTCATTGGTTGTTTCATGTAACTTGAATGCTTCATTTTCCCAATAATTAGAGTAGGTGTGTGAAATAAGCTTGTTGAACAAGTATCGTTTTCATCATTTTTGTCAGTTTCAGTTTTCATTTTCATTTAGTTTCAACTGAAGTTCACAGATCAAAAAAGATTTCAGAGGTTAAAGGTTGAGAGCATGACTCCACAAGCCCAAAGGATAAGGCACTGAAACTACAATAGTTCTTAGAGCCTCACAGGGAGGACTCTATCCCCCATGGAGCCTATGTTAGCACAAGATTGGTTAATGTGCCTATATGGATTTTGAGTTTTTTGCTAAGTGCTAGCTTCACCTAGTGGTAAAAGGAACTACCTATGGTACGGTCAAGGAACCTAAGTAAAATGGTTTTTTCATCATGAAAGAACACGCATTGCTCTGTACATATTCAAGATTGAAAGGCGTTGTGTTTTGGCAATGTCACCCAAACATGTATGCAGACGCAGCATAAGTAGCACTACGTAAAGGCGTTGCGTAATATTTCACAGAGAACAGAAGTTGTATACAGGTGCAACACAGTCGAGCGCTACCTATAGGCGCTGCATAATATTCTGGCAGGAAATGAATTGTGCAGAGTTATTTTACCAATTTTGAGTCATTAACTTAAAACTTTGATTGTGAACAATTGAGAATATATTTTTGAAAACTGGAGGAGGTTTTTGTTCATAAAATTCCAAATAACAAAAACCTCTCTCAGTTTTTCAAAATGTGTTATGATTTGAAATATAATGGATATAGAAGTGGCGCTACCCACTCTGCACAGCAACGCTACCTAATTTCCTGTAGCGGTCACGGATTTTGATATTTGCCTTGTTGGGAGGTTGCCACATGTCAAGGAGGATTCGAATGGCTTCTAAAGGATCAATTAGATGTCAAGGGACACCTACACCTAAGATTTATCTCCAGCAAAGGCCTCATGCAACGAGGTAGAGACATTTTATTAATGACTTCCAACAAATTCCTGAAAATTAGTAGTTTGTTGGATTTTTTTCTCTTTGATTGTTGCCACCTATCTCCAAGGTTTAGAATCCAATGGAGGAGATGGAATTTGACCTCCTTAGTTCATTTGGATTCTATTGTCTATTTAAAGAAGGAGAGATCTCTTGAAGAAAGGGATTCATGAGCCAAGAGAGGCTAGAGAGAGTAGGAGTAGGCAGTTTTTCTGTGTGTGTTCATTTGTAAGCCTATAGGCATTTTATGATTGTAAGAATTACTACTATTGGAGACTCATGTGAGCTGTGATTTCAGATTGTAACTCTTCTTTTTATATTTCTTCTTATTTGAATACATTGCATATTTGAGGATCAAAGGCTGTCAATGATTTATGGATCCCTAAGCAGCAGAGGAGTTGTTGTATTTTTCCCATCAGTCATTGTTTATATTCAAGTATTTGTTGATTCATTAAATTGAGAGGATCTTTTTTTAGTGAACATTCTACCTTATGTTTTCCTTCTTCATTCTTCCACTTATCAGCATATAATCTTTTTTTCTGTTGAGCAGCTTTTGTGCCTTCGATGAGTAGGATGTTTGTGACTCCATTGCCCATTGGTGTAGCCTACTAATCTACAGCTTGCAGCCCTCTCTCTTTCTTTATCCATCTTTTTGATCCACCTATTCAAAACCAAAGTTATCTTTTACATTCTAATGGGTGATGAGCTTACACTTTAGCAGTCAAAGTGTGAATTTCAGTGCTAACATAAGGAAAGCTCTTCGTATCGCTCAAGGTAATTGTATGCTATTTATCTCACGGCGATCCTTTAGGCAGACAGATTCCACCCATTGGTGAACCAGCAGAGGAGACGAATTTTTTCATGACTTCCTGCTAGAACATTTTTTTTTCATCGTCATTTGGACTTTGAAAGAGTTTCCCACCATGACCTTGGGGACTTTCCAGCTTATCCTAGGAGGGTTCACATATGCATACTCGCGCAGCAGAATTCGTGAGGACTTTCCAGCTTATCCTAGGAGGGTTCACATATGCATACTCGCGTAGCAGAATTCGTGACTTGTGGCCCTCATATATGTTTCTTCATTCACATATTTGTGGGTGGTTCATGAGCCTTTGTTACAGGTATTATTATTTTCAAAAAAAAAAATATTTTAAATTTTGTTTTTTAAGCTCAAATTTAGAGCTCTTTGATTTAAGCCTGAGATTTCATATTTATATTGTAAACATGAGTTACATAGACACAAATATGTATTGTATTTGTATTCTCAATTGTAAATGGGGGAGTTAAGGATTTTTGAGCTCCTAACTCTCCTTAACTATCTAACTATCACACAGAGAAATTTAAGATGCAACAATTGTTCAATCAAAAGGGTTTTGGAAAATGTTACTTGAGGCTCAACAGATATTCACCAATGAAATCAAGAGATTGACCCATCGAAATAAACTTGATGAAGCCATGGGTCTCATTGGTTTGCTTGTGTCAGGTAGTTTGTTGTTTTACATTGTTGATTGTAAAAATCCAAAAGAAAGTTGGAACAAGTTGGTTTTCTTATTTGGCAAAGTGAATGAATTTTGAGAATTACAATTGGAAGCAGAATTGTCATCACTTGTGCTTGATGAGAATGCGTCTATTGAAGATTATCTTGTCAAATTCAAGTCATTGGTGACATAGCTGAAAGGATGTGGAAAATCCAAATCCTATGAGGAGTGCATTTTTCTAATTCTATCAAAATTGAAAGGTCCTTATCAAGTATTATCTTCTACATTTTACTCTACGATGGATGCACTAGGAGATTAATTTAAAATTCCTTCTTTTGAGTTTTTTTGTGAGCGCTTGACAAGGGAAAAATCCAAGCTTATGCGACTTGATGCCCTTTCAAACTCTAAAAAGCAAGCTTTTGTGGCCAATTCCTCCAAAAGTAAGCAAAAAGGCTCATACAAAAAGAAGAAATATTTTGCACAAGGTGGTGAGACTCCCCCCAAACCTCAATAGAAAACAAAACTATCTCCACCTTCCAAGTTTGGTGAGTCTTCCTCCAAGACAAGAAGAAAAATTCAGATGAAACTTGTGAATTTTGCGGTGTTCCAGGGCATCCAAAATCAAAATGTTGGAAGAAACTTGAGGCATTGAATGAAGCCATGTAAAAACACAAAATTTTTGTATCCAAACTTTCTTCAGTAGGTAAAGGGCATGCTTTATCTATTAAGGCCTTGTATGCATCTTCAGGTAGCTGGATATTTGATTCAAGTGTGTCTCATCATATGACTCATTCCAATGAGTTACTTCCTTCAAAATCTAATTTTAGCATTTCCCATACTACAATTGGAGACTCTACGCAGCTTGATGTTTTAGTATCATGCACTATGCAGATAGATGAAGGGTGCATCAATGATGTTCTTCTTGTTCCTAACATCTCTGCTAATCTACTCCTAATTTATCAGATCTTCCATTTTGGTGATGGGAAAACAATAGTGTTCTCTCTTAATGATGTAGTCATTCGAGAACTACAGAATCCAAACATTGTTGTTGCCTCTGGGAGAGTTGATCATAGCTCCAGACTGTACAGGTTTTTTGGTTTTGAGCATTTCTCGGCTTCCTCTTTCATTGCACATGTTGATTCTTTGAGTATACTTTGGCATGAAATATTTGGACATCTAAACTGCAGGTACTTGCAGCAGTTGAGCACCCAAAAATTGGTCAGTGGACTCCCTAAAGTTTCTTTCATGGATGGAGTTTTTCCAGGATGTGTTCTTAGAAAACAACATCAAGATCCTTTTCCAAAAGGAAAATCCTTGCATGTTACAAGACCTCTTAAGTTGTTACATAGTGATCTCATGATTTTTTCAACTCGCTCATTTTTAGGGGCTAAGTATGCACCCACTTTCATTGATGACTTCTCACGACGCACTTGGGTGTTATTTATTAAGTTCAAGAGTGAGGCCTTTGCCACTTTTAAGACCTTCAAGGCTTTTGTTGAGAAGCAGTCCTCTCGTTCTATCAAGAATATGTGCACAAATAATGGGGGGGAGTATGTCAATCAGGAATTCAAATATTTTTATAGAGAACATGGTATTTTGAATTAGCATTATGTTCCCTACACCCCTCAGCAAAATGGTGTTGTTGAAAGAAAGAATGGGACATTGAAAGAAATGGTGAACTACATGATTCAATCCAAGAACATCTCATCCTTCTTTTGGGCCAAAGCATTGAACTGTGCAAATTACATTCAGAATCATATGCCTCATAAATTTGTGTTGCATATGACTCTATAAGAAGCATGGAGTCATGTTAAGCCCGATGTCTCTACTTTTAGAGTATTTGGCAGTTTCGTAGGGATATTTGTTTTGATAAGCATTTCAAACACTCACATAGCCCTACTCTCTCCATAGATTTCCATGATGGTGAAAATCATGCTCACAGTTTTGTTTTTGAAGAACAAGAAGATTAGGAACATCAGAAAATTGTAGATGAGGAAACTCAACCAGTCGAAAATCAGCCAACAACAATTGAGCAGCCTACACATGAACAACTTGATCAAGAACAAAAATTCAGGAGGAGCTTTCGAGAGTGAAAGATATCTTATCGGTATGGTTGTGAGCCAACATATTTCAGTTGTTTTTCTCCTATTCCTTGCAACATTCATCCATGGGAGACAAGTATCTCTTGTAATGTCTCCATTTTGGATTCCCCTGCTCGAAAGTTGGAGGTGACCTTTTGGGTTTATGTCAGCCTGACTAGAGGGGTAAATTGAGCTTAACAGTAAGCTCGGGAAGTTTGGAGGAGTTATATGAGGCCCAGACTAGTTAATTTCCCATATTTTATCATTGGGATCAGTTTCATACAGTTCGCTCTTGGTTCTGTGGCATTCTGGTGATTCTTGCAATTTTGGGTTATTATTGGGCATAATTTAATTAAATGTGCTAATGGTATTATTTGAATCACATTATCTGAGGGAATACCTTAGTGTAATATCCCGTCGGAACCGGAACAAAAAGGTATAAAGGTTGGGACAATGAGAAAGGGATTTCTAATGTCCGAGAATGTCCTAGAAGCCAATTAATCACTTTATGGCATTAAAAGGGGTTTAAAAAGGGTTATAAAGTGATTTTACTAAAGTTAAATTATAAAGTCACTTTACTTTATTAAAAAAGGGAAAAGGGGTCAAAAAGGGTGAATGGGGAAATAAAAGGGGAATGAGGGTGCCCTCTCTCATTATTCACTTTTCATTCCTAAAATTGATTTGAGAGAGATCTTGGTGGCTTTTGGCCACTTGGGACGAAAAACCCTAGAGAGATTTATGAGATTGCTTTCGGTGGTGAGACTATCCACCCTAGTTTCTCATAGCGAAGGAGATCATTCAGATCTTGTCATTGTGTTTCATTTGTGGTGGATAATATTTTATTGTGGATGATATTTGATCTTTTGGTGGCTGAGATATTTGTTATGGTTGAGTTTATTTTGTTGGTGTCTGAGTATTCCCTATTGTGGGTTGAGTTACTCATTTAGAGGAATACTTTTCTCTTAAGGGGCGAGTTATTTATTTTTTTGGTCGTATAGTGTGGTAGAGGCCCATTTTTCTGTACCAGGGGGTCGAGTTTCCCTTGTTGTGTGCTTCCTTTGTATAATTGGGTGAGTTACATATCAATCTAGGTGTTTTCCTTGAATAAATATTGTAGTTGGGTGAGTTGCACTCCATTATGAACGCATCCACTTGAATCTGGGTAGAATATCTCTATATTCTCTTTGTTGGATGGGTATGCGGTATAGAGGCTTAGTTTCATAAGGAAAATTGTGGGTATGTTTATGCTAGGAAAATTTTTGTGAGTTGGGTGACTTATCTCTATTGGATATCCAATTTTGGAGCAGCAAAATAACCATTGGAAGGGAAGTCCCTTATCATTCATGTTCTTTCATCCAATAAGGTACCAACATTTATGAATGTATCTAATTAAACTGTGATTTATCACTAATTCCATTGCTCAGATAAGTGCTAGTAGTTAACAAATATATTGTTGTTGTGTTGGCTTTGTTATATCATTTGTAAGTTGTGAGTATTTTATATCCCTGTTGTTGTATATTTTCTATTGTATAAGAAGGAATCTTGGCATGCTTATACCATATCAAACCATCTATAACACATCAAAACTCAATTAAAATATCAACAACAATATGGTGCTAGTTTTGGTAGTAAAAGACACCTACAGCCTAAGTGTTTAACGAAAGTCAACACTCAAAAAACTTTGCATATTGCTACAACAGTGAGAATAAAAGTGTACAAGTAGTGCTTAGAACATTACATCTCTCTTTTGATTCATGCCATTTCAATTGATCCCCAACAATTATTTGATGTTGTTAGGAAAACTGAATAGGAATCTGCCATGATAGAGGAGTATTCTTTCTTGAAGATGAATCACACATGGGTTCTCGTTCCTCTTCCTAAGGGACAAAAACTAATTTGTTTCAAATGGGTCTATATAACCAAATATGTTGCATATGGTTTTGTTGACAAACATAAGGCACAACTAGTGGCCAAGGGATTTTAACAGGTTGAAGGGATTGATTATTTTGAGA
>ML796815.1:7696-29082 GCA_009831015.1 Picea engelmannii
ACCTAACTCAACAGAGAATTAGAAGGAAAAGTATAAGTAAGAGGCTAGGGTGCACCTATTACTCATTCTGGTTTTGGATTAGCATTTGCTATTGCTCTTGAGCATTCAGTTTGGGGGTTTTGTTGTACAAACCCTTGGGATCAACTCAGTGGTGAAATATCCACTCACCTTGTTCCATGGCTTGGTCTCGGGGATGAAAGACTCTTCCACACCATTCTAGTCTCAGGGCCAATTTATCGAGGGAGGTTCGATCCAGCTTATCCTGAGGGCCTAGGGCCATTTTGACAGTTGGGTTTTGTTTGCAGGGGCATGACCATCAGTTTGAGGTCTTTTCTGGAGGGTTATCATCATTCTATATTTGTCTGCAGATTGAGACATCGTGGAGCCATAGGGGATGTCCTATGATTCAGTAAAACTCAGATCTAGGGATATCTGCTTGAGATCTGAGCTCGAAATTTCTCCCATGGGATTCTCATAGCCCGATCTATATTCTTGGAGAGTTTCAGAGCATTTGGAAACCTCCTTCATCAGGGCCGCACCAGCTAGGGTTTCAGTCATCTAGTAGGGCACCCCATTCAATGGGAAATTCAGATCTACGGAGATTGAGAGGGATCTTGGAGATTCAGGGACCTGGGTTATTCTAACCATTGCCCGATCTATATTTTGGGAGATTTTGAGAGAATTTGGAGGCCTCCTTCATCAGGGCTGAATTATCTAGGGTTTCAGTCATCCAATGGGGTGCACCATTCAGTGGGGGATTTCAGATCTACAGAGATTGAGAGAGATCTTGGAGATTCAGGCACCTGGGTTATTCTTACCATCACCCGATGTTTCAATTGGCATATCTCTTAGGGTGATTGGACACTTTTGGCAGCAAGGCCGAGTTATTGAGGGTTTCAACCTTCTATTGGAGCGTGGCATTATTCAACTGGAGAGTTTGGCATTCAGATCTACTTGTATTGGTCTTCATTTCTTATTCAGCCTTTGGAGGCATTATTTTGTATTAGCAGGAGCATTTTGTAGCAGATCATATCTATTGCTTGTACGACCATTTGAGGTTTATGCTAGATCAGTCATCTGTAGTATTGATCTTACATTTCTCATAATAAAAAGGTCAGATCTTTGCTTGTGCTTCTACATCTTGAATATATTGTGATCTCCATGTGTTGATGAATCTTGTATGCACTTAATAACTCAATAAATTAGTAGTAGTTAGTGATTCCAAGAAATAATTTGGCTTGGGATCATTACAGATACATCCAAACTGAAATGGATTTTCTAGACATCTCATCACTCGGTGCTGCCTATCGATATGTTTTTAAAATCGAGAAGAAATTTAAGCACCAGAACAAACGGGATTTTAGTTCTGTAAATCCGCAACAACCAAAGTATGACAAAGATGTCCCTAACAAACAGTCTCCCAAAAACTAGTCCAAGCCACATGAAATGAAGGGTCACGGGAAAACAAAGGACACCGAAAAATGGTGCCTTTTCCACAAAATCCCCTGGCACAATACCGATGAATATCTCTAAAAACAGTCATTGGTGGCTGAGATCAAAGACAAGGAGCCAAACCCTGATTCAAAATTTGATTCTGAAAATATTGGTAAAGGACAGATCATTGATGCAGACCCCACTTCTATTGTCGTGATCACAACAATTCAACTAGAAGAACCAATAGATCCTGAAGAGAGGGAGCGCCTTTTTCATTCACAGATGTGGTTTAAGGGGACCCCGCTACATTTTATTGTGTATATCATAAGCCAAAAGAACCTCATCTCAGAAAATGTCATCAAACAGTTGGGATTGTCGACCACACCACACCCACATCCATACAACATCGGGTGGGTTTGCCAAGGATGAGATCTTCATGTCAGCCAACGATGTCTATTTTCATATGGAATCCAACCCTTCAAGGATGAGGTATTATGTGATGTTTCCCCACTAGATGTCTGTGATGTTCTCTTGGGCCAACCATATATGTGGAAGCGCCACATTGTTTATGAGTCTCGACCTCATAGTGTCATTGTTTCTATGGGGGGTCATCTCTACAGAATACCAGAGGTAGTTCCGACTACTGTTCCACCTAAAACGTTCTGCAAGGTAGTATCTCATACTGCAAAATTCAACTTCTTCACAATCTATTCAAAAGTGGAACAAAAGGACACTGTAACCACTACAACTTCGCCCCAAGCACCTTCTATTCAACAGAAGCAGGTTGACAAGGTTATAGGAAAGCACAAAGATTCCTTCTGCACACTATCCTCTCATGTAGCTTGACTTTTTGAACAACCTTAGCCTCAACAGGTCCGTGACAAACTTCCACAAACTGAGCAGCGCGATGTCTCCAGCAAGGAAAGCATCTCACCAAGATGCAGATTCAACAAACGCTTTTCCCTCTCCCCCGGGAACTCAACACAATAGATACCATTGCTTCCTAAGCAGGGAGGATTGATCCATGTGGATATCGGTGGCTACCCACTTTTTTCGACTGGCTCAAAATAATTTTCTGGCAATTTTGGCAATTTACTATTTTTAGCAGGTTTTAACTTTCGGGGCCATTTTGAGGGCGTAAATGAAGGTTTTTAGAGATAAATGTACTCAATAATAGTAGAAGGCATAATTTATCCCCCAAAATTAATCTCTTCAGTGATAGATTTCCAACGAGCTATCATATGCCTAAAACGAAGATCGTATGCAAAAGTTACGACCCTGGGAAGTTGATGTACTAACTTACCCAAACGAGGCTCACATGACTTTTGGCGCTTCATCTTCTAGGGTTAGATTTTTGGATGTCTAGGGTTTTTGACATTCCTGTTTATTGTAAAAATTCCTTCAGAGCCTCATTGTAATCATCTTCTTGCAAATGCGAGTAGCCGTTACATCTCTTCTCAAAGATAAGCTGCCACCATTCTATCGAGTCTTTCACTTTGTATTTTACAGTCTCTGTACATTTATTTCATTAATAGAAATCGTTTATTACTGTATATCTTTGTTTATGGTTGCATCTCTGATACATTTCTATTATATTATTGAATATCTGCAATATCTCTATGCATTTCTTTATTATATCTCCGATCTCATTTCGTGTCGAAAATAATCCGGATCATTGTGTGTGTGTGAGGAGTAGATTTCTTTGCAAGAAAGTGCAAGGTGTGTGAATATTTTAATAATTTAAGTGTGAGATTGCAACATGTGGACTTCCTATGGTCCTTACAAATCTTCTTACCTAGCTTACTATGTGTCCTTGGTACAACCTTGCAGAATATTTAAAGCCCTAAAGAACTAGCAATGTGTACATATGGGTCCTTACAAATCCTTTAGACTCCCTAAAATGTTGTCTATACTAAGAAAGATTTGAAACTATCCTATAATTGTAGACATGTGTGAATGTATGGGACCGTTACTTTGATCTTTAAACTTCCCTAGATTTTGATCTAAACTAAGAAATATTTTTTAAAACTATCCTAATATTGCAAACATGTGGGCATGTATGGGCCCTTACAAATATTTAAGATGGTTTCAAAAAATAAGAGGAACCCTAGGGGTATTTTTCCTCTCCTAAATATTTTTCAAGGGAGATGAAATGTCCTTTTAACCACCTTTGTAATTCTCGAGATCACACAAAGGTGTGGGGGAAGAGCATACTTGAGGGTTAAAATTAACTTCTAGTCCCAATTTAGGTGATTGTGTATGAAAGAAATAACTTCAACTTAAAATTTTACAAGCCAAATGAGCCATCCATGTGGCAACAAAGAAAAAGAGGAGAATAGTGATTCTTTTTACCCCCAAGTGCCTATGTTAGCTAACCTTTCTTATGAGTAAGGACTCTAAGTGGAGTGTAGTTTCCTTACAATGTGCATAAAAATAAAATCTGAAGGCTAGGGCCCTCAAACCATTCATAAAAACCCTTACAATTTGAAAAACCAGACTTATGTGCGAGCTACAGTTCTGACAAGTGTGTAGAGGGTGCACAATGCATAGAGTAATGAATCCTATTTCATGCATAGTGCATAGAATGAACGTTTGTAGGCTTGAAAAGATGTGCACTTCCTATCACGTGTCGAGGGAGAAATTTCCAAGTGAAATAGTCCTTCCTCATCTCTGAATTTTGTCTTTGGAAGGTTGGGCTAGGATGGTTTTGGTACCTGCAAGTAAAAACAATCAAATTGAAGTCCTCTCAAGACTTAAATAAGGAGGAATTTGATACTCAATCCCCATCATGGTCTCCAATATATTGTGTTGGTTTTTTCACTTGGGTGAGCAAAAACATAACACTTTCATGTTTAGATAATCCTGCTAAACAAGACATAATTTTGTGAGTGGGTTAGACAAACCAAACACACATGAAAACAAATAAACACAACTAAAAAAAACTAAGAAATAATTGTTAGAAATATTGAGAACTTTAGAACCATGAAAATAAAAAAATGACCAACATATTGCTACCAATGGATTAATAGATTGATAGGAAAAACACCGTAGAGAAAGGAAAGGACTTATGAGTCCCCTCTTCCTCCTTGGGAGGGCTCTTGATTTCCTTAATTGAGAGCTCTTCTCTTCATACAATGGAAGAAATGACAAATGGTGAAGAAATAAAATACCTATTCCCTCAAGAGGTGAGTGGAATGGCCTATTGAAATGGTGCTTGAAGGCTTCAAAGAGAAAAGAAGATTCTCAAAGAATAATTCTTGTAGCATAACAATTCCTTGAAGATCTTATTTTATTATCACACCCATGGCTCTTATTTATAGCATCCATTCATGGAAAAATGTAATTGGTTCATAGCGTGAACAAGGGGCCTTTTAGGGAACCCTCTAGCCCTTGACCAACCTCCAAGCTAGATTTTTCTCAGATATGAGTGTCAAATCATGTTGGGGTTGGATTAGAAGTGGTTGAGGGGCCGACAAGATCCATAAATGCACCATTCATAGAAGTGCGTGGATTTGCTCATAGAAGATCGTGCATTTTGCACATAGTTCACAATGATGCGTGTGTTATCCTGTGCATTATGCACACTGTGTGTGCGCTTCCTTTGGTGACTTTGCGCACTTTGAGTTTTGACCCAATTATATGGTATTTTATGTTTTGATGGATTTTGTTCTTGTAGGTGGACTAATTTCTACCAACATTGATGTTTTTCTTCAACCATTGTGTGGAATGTTGTGGACAATTTTTTAGTGATAACAACCATTACTAATACTAGAGGAGGATTATTTTATCATGGGATTCCATCAATAGGTACAGAAATCATGGGAAAAGGCATGGCACGATATACACATCAAGCAGAAGAAATTCTAGATAGGCGATATTGTACAACTCTATGACAACAAATTCTTACAACACCCAAGGAAGTCCAGGATGCACTGGCTAGGACCATATGTGATCAGATATGTGACTGACCCATGTGTTGTTCAGTTAGAGCAGTTGGATGGAAAAGTCATGGAAGGACTAATGATTGGGAGCTAAATGAAACTGTATAGGTACAGTCTTCCTTCTGTGCACTAAAGGAACTGTGTAGGTTAAAATTGTATCATAGTGTACTATAGTAAGGAAACGACATAAAAAGAAAGAAAAAGTAGGAAAAACGAGAAAATGTATGAAACACGTTAAGGGAAGAGGTCAGAAGTTGCGAAGAAAGAGAAGTTTAGGTTAGTAAGTAAAGAGGAAGAGTAGAAAAGTGTCGTAGATAAGAATAAGAGTAAATATAAGGAAACACAAAAAAAGAAAACAAGATTGCTTAGAAGGAAGAGATCGTGCAGAGATACGAGACTATATAGATGGAAGCTAAGAGAATTTAACACACTCCATGAAAGGACATGCAATAAATATTTATCATGGAAGAAAAGTAGTGGCACTGTGTAACACTAAATGCAAGAAATATTGACCAATTCCAAAATTGAACAAAGAATTCACCAAAGATACAAATATATGGAGCAATAAAATCAAGTAGTGAATGAAAACCATTAGTGTATTAGATGGAGAGTTAAGGCACGAAAGGAAACTACAACTGAAAATGAAGTATAAAATCACACAATGGGCCAATGAGGGTTATTGTTCATCATAGAGAGATGAAGATTGTATAGCCAAAGAGCCAAAGTTACAGAGCTAAAGTCCTGAATAGATTTCTAGATCCAGGTAGAACTTGCAATAACATCACAGAGGAAGATGACACATAAGGCAACATCAACATCAATTTCAGTACCAAAGAAACCATGCAACCATCTTTCAACACCTCCAGTAGTCAAAGAAACACTAGAAGCTTTGTTCTCAACCGAATGATTTCCCAGAGATTATATCTCACTGAGAAATGCATCAATGACATAGGTCCACTTGCAAAAAGAGGCCAGGCATCCATTAGTTGAGCCAACAATCCCATAAGGCGTCATAATAGAAGGGGATATGTTAGGTTTGATACCAGCCATGAAATATGTTGACCATGACATCACCGACAAAAATAAGTTCTCATATCTCATACCTAGTAAGTTCCTATGAAATTCATTAGTTATGATACCCACATGATCGTCATAGAACAAAAGGTGCAGGATAGGGGGTTGCAGAAAGAAGGTATTCTAAACCTATTAAACATACTACATTTTGGATGGATCCAGGAGATCAACGCGTGCGTGAAAGTGCTGCTAAGTTGTGTGAATGAAGGATATTTTTGGCTAGACAGGCCAATATCCATTGATGCTAATTTAATAGTATGCATTATAGGACTTCTGTCGCAGGGGAAAGACCCTACATCCTTGTTTTTTGATAAGAAGAATGAGAAATATCTCACTCAGAGCATTCAATAAAAGTTTCACACATTGTGAGGATAATGCATTATGGATGTCTCTAGCATATGAAAATCACTGGTAAGGTTTGCAATGCAAGACTTAGCCTATAAACTACTAAGGAAATGTCAAAAAATCAAGTGCCAACATTGGTTATAGCAACTGTAGAATGATGTGTAGAGGGTGTCCATATGAATTGGGAAATATTTTTGTTGAACCGGTTCTTGATTGACTATGAGGAAGCACAAGACAAGGGGACATAATTCCACTATTCTTGGTTATTTATATTGATCGCACTATCATCCTAGAGAGACCCGGATGAAAATTAGATTTTGGGCCTCAAGGAGAAGCCTTTGTTAGTTTCATGCTATTAGAACCTTTGGTACACTACACATAAGGTGCATCATATGCACACTAATGTTGCATTCTATAACTATAAGGAAAATATCAGAGAAAATATAGAGAGGACCCCATGCATACTACCTCATGTGGCCGACACATACAAGGTAGTGGTGCATTTTAAGGCAAGGTGCCACCACATGTACATTCAGGAGAATAAATACCAAGACCAACAGTGGTTAACAACACAATACAGACTGATAGAAGAGGAGATGGGAAACATCATGGCCAGTTGGGACAATGAGTGGAATATTCCACTTGCATAGACAAATCCATAAGCGTAGCCAAACTCGAAGGTATACAACGTCTATGAGGAGAAAGAAGATGAAGAAGTAGAGGATCGGAACAAAGGGAAGGGTCTAGTGGATTCAATTCCATCGTTGACACTGCACAATGACTGAAAGAGAAAAGAGCCAAAGATAGCAAGATCCGAATATTGATGGACCAAGCGCAAAGCCATCAAGGAATTCACTATTTAGGAACTAACAAAATAAGACTTGGAGAAGATCGATGACCAAGTAAAATAAGTCACTGATGATTCCTTTCAACGTGCAACACAACAACACAAAGAGATCAACAAACATATGTAGGCACATATGATAGAATTGTGTCATATATTATAAGCCACAAACATCGCATCATGCCTATAGATGGAGGAAGAACCAACAACTAGTACTACCAAGACTACATAGGTAGGACCAACAATCTCCCAATCCTTGGTAGTTATAGGGGAGAGAAGGATAATTAAGCTAGCTATAGGGGTAGTCAAGTTCCCCATGAAAAATATGAAAGAGCAGGACAAGGCATAGGTCACATAGATCTAGTGCTATCAAAACTACCCATGGATGTGTTGCAGGAGCTACAGATGAGTGAAACATAAGAGTTGAACATACACAACTAGAATACATATGGCGAGCTAGAAGACATATGGCGAGCTAGAAAAATTTACAGCAGAAAATGTTTCCTTAGAAACAAAATACAACAAAGTGAAACAGGAGGGCAATGAGGTTGCATAAAAAATAAAAAGAATGCATCAGGAATTCAAGCTAGTATATCAAGAACTCCTAGAAGCATAGGATAAGAAGGAGGCCCCGGTGGAAGTTCATGTCACAAAGATAAGTGAAGCCATTCATGGATTCCACACATGCATAGTGGATATAGAAGCACTCCTAACACCAAATACACCACTTGAGGAGAGGGAGATGAGGAAGCAAAGTGTGACAAAAATAGTAGATAGTGTAAAGAAACTAGAAGTAGAGTTGAGCAGTTGTACACAAATATTATGGGTGTTTGGAAACAACTGAATTACAATGGGGTACAAGAGGAGATAATTCAAAAGATTCAGACTGCACAGGGAAAGGTGCATAAATTACAAGCAACAATGGGCACATTGCCACCAACAGAGGTGGTAACTGAAATGAAAAAGAACCAAAATTTGTATTAAAAAATGAATTAGTTCAGGGTGAAGTAGCAGGTCCACGCACAATAGATATAATTTTTATAGAAATAAGCATACAGAGTGACAACAACCTTTATAATGACTCAAGGAATCCTAAAACATGCACCTGAAGAAGGTGTCGAGAAGTTGTAGGCTTGCGTTAAAGCTGAAACAATAGATAAAAATTTGCATAAGGAACTAGAGGATAAGGAAAAGGCCACAACAACAAAGGCAACCTTTGATGCATTCATGGCACACTAGAAATATGCCTGAGTGGATTAAGATGAGCCGTGGGTGAGTGTTGGGGGCTTGTTGGAGAGGCATTTTGGATAATTTCTGGGATCTGCACAAAAAAGGAAGTTGAAGGGTAAAAATAAATTAGAGGATGGACCATAATGCATGATGGGAGTAGATCTGAAGGAGTCAGAGAGCATGACAAAAGGATGTGCGACAAAGAATTGCGTAGAAAGTAGAAACGTTTGGGTTTTGGGGATACTTTGTCGAATTTTGTAATTGGATTTTGGGTGACACTTTGTCCACTTTTGTAATGGAATTAGCCCTATTATTTTATATAAATATGTAAAATAGTTTAGTAGAGGAGAGATGGATCTAAGTTGCTAGTGTTTTTGGGTAAGGGAGATGAGCAAAGGAATAAATTTGAGGTATTATTGAGGAGTGAAATCACACTGTAGTATAATGCCTAGGAAGGTTTTGGTTGAGGTTATTGTTGCATATATTGTAGTGCAATGCGTAGTTTTAAGAGAGATATTGATGAATAATATAAGAATCCAAGCATTGTGGACGCAACCCAAGTTGGGTGAACCACGCAAAATTGTGTGTTATGATGTGTTTGGAATTTATGATGTTTTTTGGTTTATGTTGAATGTATGGCTCACATATGATGTTATAATGTTGTACATAGATTTTGTTTCATGATAAGATAAGTATTAAGCTATGAGAACTATGCACATGTGTAAATGGTAGAAAGTATGTGAAGAATGCCTCACTTCCCCTTACCATTGTAGAACTTTGGTTCCTACGGCCCCTCTCATTGAAGAAAGTATGTGAGACTTCACTTTCTCTACAGGTGATGCCAAAAGGGTTGTATCTAAGTGTTTTTTCAGTATATGAATGATTAACCCCGAGTCTTCCCCCCGCATGCCAAAAATCATATTGATACTCCTTTTCCTAAAATTGATGAAGAAATTCAAGCACTTATAGAAGCTTCAAATCAATAGGAGGATATAAATATTCAAACATATTTTTCTAAATTTCAATCATTTTCAGAATCTTTAGTTCAAGAGAAAATACTTCAAAATCCAATTTTTGAATTTGCATATACTAGATTCTTAAATGTTGCAGTTTATATATTTGATGCTTATGCAAAATCTCATGCAGATATGCCTCAATCTTATATTCTTATACATATTTATAATAATTTTGAAGAACTACAGAATTCTAAATCAAAAAATTGGAGCATCCTACCTTCTATGAGTATGATGATGAAATTCAACTCTCTCATTTGGAACCTTAGAATTGGTTTATTATTCGATATCTATAATTTGTATAAAATGAAGAATACAGGACTACATAGTTCTAATTTTGATCATGTTAAAATATTAAGCAGTAAGCTAATATATGATAATTACCAAACAAATTTCGAAGAAGGAAGTAAAGAAGATGTTGATGAGATAATGCCAATCACTATTTTCAGAGAAGCTAAGGGTAACTTGTTACCTTTTTCTTTTCCTTCAACAAAATATCAGAAAAATGAACTTTATATCATCAATGGAATATAGAAATCATATATTACACAGAGACAACCCATTCATGTAGAGTATAAAGAGGTATTTAGTGTTATCTCTTATTATTTTCATGATTATGTAGCACCCTATTTGGAGGTTTTTGTCAGCTCAAATCTTACACATTTTCTTCACTACAAGTATGAGTTCCAATTTTGTGTTGAGTTTCATATTTTCACATTATTGTTTATTTTAATGGCCAAACGTTTTCTTGGAATTTGGTCATTCAATTGAATGCTTTCATGGTTTCATTGGAAGCATGGAATTACCTAACCATAAAATTTGAGTAGATTAGAATAGGATTTGATTGTACATAAATAAGCTTACAGTTTGAGAATTTATTTCACTTTTTGTATTCGAGTTTGAATAAAAGTTTCTAGTATCTAGTTCTAGTTCGTAGTATAGTACTTCTTTCCATTTTGTATATAGAAAGTTTGTTTGAATAGTGAATAATCATGTTGCACAAAACATAGAATAAGGTGATTTCATAAATTTACAGGTTTGAAATATTAAATAGGGATTTAGTTCCAGATTGATAAGCAGTAAAGGAACATGGTATGTAGTTCTTTACTGCCTTGTAGGGAGACACTATCCCTAGCTGGAGCCTAATGTTGTAACTCAAATTTACCCCGCCAAAATTTGTCATTTTTTTCCCAAAATTGACTTTATTTCTCATGCCTCAAACCATTTTGGATTCCATTTGAACTCATTCATATTTGTGTCCATTATTCTCATTACTAATCCACAAGTCAATCCATGCACATAAGTAATAGTTCTACTCAAGAAAATATATGATCCCACAAATCCTTTACCCCTCGATGCACAAAAATACGTTTAAATTTCCTAGCACCATTCCAAACATCATAGAAACAAGTGAATGATTCGTAAGACAAAATACATATTTGTTATAGCCTTAATTTCAACCCTACATGATAGAAGGGAGTTCGAGAGAAGATGAATTCCAAAATGCATTTTTTTCTTGAGGTTTGAGCCTTTTTTGTGTTGGTTTTTATTCATATGAGATATGATCGATGTGTTATTACAATGATGAGTGTTCCATATATAAGGAACATATGGTGAACATCGATGAAAGGATGTGTCACTTGAATAATCAATAACCATTTATTATTATCATTTAATTTTTATATATGATATTTAATAATGAATAATTATATTATTAATTATTATTATAAGAGACTGTCTTCCCGATGTTGTCCAAACATGAACACTCCCTCTCAACGAGGGAGACATTATGCATCATGCCAAGCTTGTCTTTGAAGTATACAAAATTCACCCTAGACTCATGACACTTGTTTGTCAGTCTTGGGATACATCTCTCTTGCACCTAAACCATGGATAAACTCCTTCTTTGGCTCTCCCTTTGATCCAATTAACTCTCTCTAATATTAGGCTCACTTTGGGTCCGCATGTAATAGCATAAAGAATCTTGAGTCTTTATTTTACCTTTTCAAATCACCATGACTAGAACAAATACCACACCAGGATATTTCACCACAAGTTCACACCTGTGAGTGAATGTTGGTCTGATGCTAATTGACACATGGAAAGCACTTCAAGCACCTTGAGTCCATATCATTCCTTTTCATGATCAAGGAAGGACTGCGTCCGAGCCCGTTTACCATAAGTGCACCTTTATGATAAATGTATCCTATCTCCCTTGGTCTGCAGCCTAATCTAGGAGAAGGTCCGCCTGATGTTGAAACATCAATACTCCCTCTTAGCTAGGGAGGTATCTTTCCATAGTAGTACATAACTACTGTCAAGATACACATAGTCTCCACTAGTGGTACACAACCACCATAGTAGAAAAAAGGTTAGTCAAACATGGCACTCCCACGTGTACTTCTAGAGGCTACTCCCTCTAGGAACACTTAGGTTTAACTCGCCATAGTGTGTGACATAAAGGGTCAACTCCCTTGACATGTACTCATGTGCTCTCCACATAGGACATTGGGATATAAGCCAAAATGCACTTATCCCTTCTCGAATAAGTGTCCCACTTATCCCTTCTTGAATAAGTGTCCTCATTGATCAACTCAACTCAATTCAAAGAGGAGTACAATCTGGAGAAAGTTTGTCACACATGGCACTCCCGTGTGGACTTCTAGAGGCTACACCCTATAGAAACACTAGGGTGAAATTCCATAGTGTGTGATGTCAAGGGTCAACTCCCTTGACATGTCTTCATGTGCTATCCTCATGGAATGTTGGGATATAATCCCAAACGCACTTATCCCTTCCCATATAAGTGTCCCACTTATCCCTTCTCAAATAAGTCTCCTCATAGATCAACTCAACTCAATTCACATAGGAGTATGATCTGGAGAAAGTTTGTCACACGTGGAACTCCCATGTGGACTTTTAGAGGATGCACCCTCTAGAAACACTAGGTTGAACTCCCATAGTTTGTGATGTCAAGGGTCAAATCCCTTGAAATGTCCTCATGTGCGCTCCACATGGGATGTTGGGCTATAATCCCAAATGCACTTTTCCATTCCTGGATAAGTGTCCCACTTATCCCTTCTCAGATAAGTGTCATCAAATATCAACTCAAATCATTCACAGAGGAGTACGATCTGGAGAATGTCTCAGTAAGATGCAAACATCAACACTCCCTCTCAACAAGGGAGGCATTCTCTACCATGCCAAGTTTTTCAAGGAAGTACTTGATCTTCATCCTGGTTTGGTAAGAATATAAAAAAATTTCTCATCTATAAGAAGGTACAACACCAATACTTCCTTCCTCTAAACCATGTCTCGGATGTAATGGTACTTTATCTCAATGTGGTTCAATTTGATTTGATTTGATTTGATTTGTCATGAAACATTGGATTATCTGAGATCTTCACACAATTTTGGTTACCATAATGACTAATGGTGGAATCCAACACATGTTCAAATAAATCAACAAGGAGCTTGTGAAGCCACACTTCTTCACAGATTGACATACTTAATGGAATGTACTCTTCTTCTGTTGTGATCAAAGCCACAGAAGTCCATTTCCTTCTACACTAGGAAACCATGGAAAATCCCAAAGTGAAGAAACACCTGAAGGTGCTCTTTCTGTCCACTAGGCTCCTTTCCCAATCAGAGTCAATATATTCCTGCCATATCATATCAATATTGGAAGTATATCTCAGACCATTTCCAACTGTGCCTCGCAGGTATCTCAACGCATGCTTCACAACAATCTAGTGTGTCTATCTCGACTGACTCATAAAATGGCTAAGTGCACTCACTGCATAGAAAATATCTGGTCTGGTGTTACTCAGATACATCAATGATCCAATCAGTTTTTTGTATAGGTACATATCAATTTTTTCATAATTGGAAGAATACACACTTAGTTTTTTCATATTTGTCACCATTGGTGTAGCCACGAGCTTCAAGTTCAACATCCCAAACTTCTTCAATATCTCAGTTGTGTACTTCCCCTTACTCAGGAATATCTCATCAGTTCTCTACCACACCTCAAGTCCTAATAAGTAGTGCATCATACCAAGGTCCTTCATCTCAAACTTAGAGGCCAACACATACTTTCATTCAACAATAAGGCTCTCTATATCAGTGAGGAATAAATGATCAACGTAGAGGACAAAAATTTGGAACTCACCATTAACAATATTGTAGTACAGGATGGGATCGAAAATACTTTTTCTAAAGCCGAAAAATCATTAGGTGTCCATCAATCCTTTCATACCAAGCTCAGGGTGGTTTCTTGAGTCCATGCAAGGCATTCTTCAACTTGCACACATGAAACTCTGTCTGATGTATCATGAAACCATATGGTTGCTTGATGTATACTTCTTCCTTAATATCTCCACTGAGAAAGGTTGTCTTTACATCCATATGATGTACTATCCAACCCATGGATGTCGCAGGGGAGATAATCATTTGGATAGAAGTGTATCAAGCAACAAGAGGAAATGTCTCCTCATAATCTATTCCCTCCACTTGAGAGAATCCTCTAGAAACAAATCTCATGTTTTGCCTCTCGATGCTCCCATCAACTATGTGTTTGATCTTGTAGATCCATTTGGAAGTCACTACAAACTTCCCATAAGGTATCAGAACAATATCCCACACATCATTATTCATGATGGATTGATACTCCTCCATGATGGCATCTCTCCATACTGGCTGACTAGATGCCTCCTCATAACAATAAGGCTCAAAATCAATGATGTGGCCAATAGCTACAACATAGCAAGAATATCTTTGAGGTATCTTTCTCTCTTAGAAGGTACCATGAGGAGTTGCATGTCCTTATGCCCCCTGCAGAGTCTGATGAGCCCATGCAAGTATCTCTCGACCTACTACAAGATCTCTGGAAACATTAACTGGAGGTACAATATCAATGGGATCAATTGGCTGAACTTTCTCCCTATGAAAGGGAATGTCATATTGGACCTTATTTGACATATAA
Organism: Picea engelmannii; assembly: GCA_009831015.1. Taxonomy (NCBI): domain Eukaryota; kingdom Viridiplantae; phylum Streptophyta; class Pinopsida; order Pinales; family Pinaceae; genus Picea; species Picea engelmannii. Next base: position 22,562 of record ML796815.1, read on the forward strand.
AGGTTTCTTGTTGAAACCAATGTCTAATACATATCAAGTTTCCCTCATGGATTCAATGTCTCACAAGACATATCGAGGTTTCCTTGTGAAACCAATGTCTTGGTTCATTCATATGACCATCTAAGGCACATCAGGATGAAGTCTACACCATATTTCTCATCTATGTGTTGATGCCTCGCTTATTCATCTACACCATGTCTCGGATGAAATCCTGCAAAAAGCCTCTAAATCATCATTGCTTCCATGAATTGCGTAATTGGCTACAATATATTATACCTCTACAGTACTGAGTGTTATATAAGTCTTATTCCATGAATCCGGACTGATCGCAAGCTAAAGAAACACCCTCTGGTGTGCTCTCTTTCAACTGCACTCTCTGCCTAGTCAAAACTATATATCTTCATAGTGTTCCTTCATCTCATGAGACATATCCAACTGTACCACACTAGTACACTTGCTCTGATACAACTTACTCTTCTCAAATAATAAGATGGATTAGGGTGCTTACTACAAAGCACTATCTATATTTTTTCTTTGAGATTAGGTCCTCCACTCTCTCTGCAACTACTCCCTCTAGGATTCTGCAACTACTCCCTCTGGGATTCTACAACTACTCCCTTTGGAAATCTTTAACTACTAAGCACTAAGACTGAGAGTAGATTCTCTACTTTGTCAGTAGCTTCTTTCTTCTAGGACTTCTCTTTTTGGAACTGGCTCCTCCAATATCTCCTAGAACACATCGATGTGGCCATTCTCCTCAACAATGAAATGATTTATGACATTTTTCATCGTTCTTTAAACATTTAATGTCCCACATACACAAATCTGAACTGACTTGTCTCACAGGTACTTCAAAAAAACCTAAAAGTTTTGTTCAGTTATATGTGTCTTGAATGGTCAATGTTAAAATCATTTTATTTATGTTTTTTATTCCATCGCTATCTAAATTTTATGCATTGACAATGCCTAGATTCAACCCAGATTCCACTATAAGCCTTTTTGAACTCACTTTCCATACGTCCGAAGACGTCCTTACTGAACTCAATGTCCATATGTAGGAATATGGGTCCATTATTCATGCAACACATTCATTGTCAAGGTTTTAGAAGACCATCATTACTTCGCTCTTAGTAGATGGGGGAAGAAAAAATATAATTGGGCATCACAAAATTTTGAGCCAATTACTCGGGAAATCAATGAGGAGCTCACCCCACCCAAAGTCGACTTGGTTTAATGCAAAACACCCTTAGTGTCATTAAGATATGAGTCTTCAACATAAAAAAAAAGATACGTTCCTTCAATAGACATACACACATCTATGATCTCTGGTAGGAAAGAACATTTTGTCTCAAGGAAGGATATGCTCGATCTCAAGTAATCCTCATCTATGAATTTTCCTTCTTTATCATCTTTACAGCATCTGATAACAATCCATTAACAACCTCTTTCGATGTATCCTTGCGTGCACATGCCACATAATGACAATTTTCGTAGTATCCCTCTGCAAGTTGGTCATTGAACACCCTTCTCACATCCACGTCCACGCCCACTAGAGAAAGAGAAGCCCATAAGTAGTTGCGTTCTAGGTACATTTCCCACCATAGTTTTGATAACTGCTCATTCACAACATAATATGTATTTCCATTTCAAGGGCTTTAAAGTTTAAATGTTAGGCATGGAACACAAAAAACCATCATTTCTCCGCTCTTTCTTTGTGGGAATGCAATAGGGCATAAAAAAATTTGCAGCCAATTACCCAGGAAAGCAATGACGTGCTCATCCTATTGTTTCTTTTTCTTCATATTTACCTACGCCCTCTTGTGATGGAGTCATCCCAGTCCTTCTCTGATACCATGTTGGGTTTTCTTCATATGAGATATGATCGATGTATTATAACAATGATGAGTGTTCCATATATAGGGAACATATGGTGACCATCCATGAAAGGATGCGTCCCTTGAATAATCAATAACTATTTATTATTATCATTTACTTATTATATATGATATTTAATAATCAATAATTATATTATTAATTATTATTCTAAGAGAATGTCTTCCCGATGTTGTCCAAACATCAACATTTTGGAGGTCATCGTGGGTCTACTAGAGGAAAACAAGTAATGATTTGTAAACCTTCTAGATTCATGGAGTTACAAAGGGATAGGAGAGGGATGAGTTACATCTTCACGACATGATACTTGGAACTCAAAAAAAGTCTCTAGTGGTCTCTAGAATATCTAGAAGCTCTCGCAAGCCTCTTGCAAGGATCTATACAACAGAGGAAATTCTTGAGCAATGGCAGGGAAGGATTCAAGAGTACTGTTATGTTATCCATTTTCAAAGGTTCTTGTCCTATCCATCATAACCAAAAGTTAGAGAGCCTATCCTGACCAATAAGATGAAGGGAGAATCAAGGAGCAAGGAGTCAAGGGAGAATGGCATAATCACCAAGGTATGTTTTGATGTAAGTTCTCTATCATATCTAATAGATCAATTGTTTTCCCCAAACAATTTGTATTCTATTATGCATATGTTTGGATTTGATTGTATGAATGATAAATAAAACTAGATATGAGACATATTGATGATTTCTAACACTAGAGAAAGAAAAATATTGGTATTGTTTGTTGCTTGTGTGTAGGGAGTAGGTGACAGGAGCTAGAGATGGAACTTTAGATGTACATTAGCCAAGATACACAGGAGCAACCTTCAGATACAAGGCATGCTAGTCTATCCTTCTTGGGTGTAAAATAATTTTTTTTCTCTAGATCTAGGAAACCATAGAAGTCTAAATCCCTTTCTATCTAGGATCATTAGGTAGGTCCTAGGAAGATTTTTCTGATTATTCAGTGAGATCCCTGTGAGATTTTTTCCTGTAATAGAACCGGTGACTCCACTAGGGAAGAATATTCTCTAGCTTGGGTCTCTTTTTCAATCCATCCTCTTATTTTTTGTGATTTGATTTATCTTCCATGTACTTATCTAGAGGTTTAGATCTATCAAATGTGATAGATTTGACACATATCTGATAGATATGAAGTAGATCTCTATTTTTCAAAAAATTTGCAGAGAGTTGTGTGTTGCAAGTCATCTGACCTGCGATGAGACAAAGTACCACTACTTGTCATCCCAGGTTACAAGAGGAACAACCTGTGATGATTGTAGCTCATCTACTGAAGGAAACCCATTAACACCCTTGGAGGGTCCATAAAAAATCTCCTAGAGGGTGCAAAAAAAGTCTATTTAAAAAAACATTGTTTCTAGTTTTTTTGCTGTGAATCCTAGGGTCCATATTCTTGCGAAGAAAACCTTTAGAAATTAGTTTTGGAAGGGATTTTTCATTATTCTTTCCATGAAATAAAAAAGAAAAAGAAAAAAATATGTTTTCGGTCATCCCTTTTGGAGAATTTTGGGATCTCTTTTCATAATTGCATTGGAGTGTTGCTTGTGAAATTTGGGGTCTGAAATTGTCTTTTGGAGTGATTGATAGTTTCATTTGGATTCTTTTCATGTTTCTATTGGTTTTTACATTCTTAAGATCCATTCCTTGTTATTTTTGGGTTGAGATCCTGTGTAGACATTGGAGTGTGTCAAGTGGCATCACTACCAATATCACACTACCCATTGGTTGTTGTTGTGTTGGTTTTCCTCTTGAATTCATATTATTTCTTAGATCATGAATTATTTTGCATTACAATTGGAAAAATAACAAAAAAAAAAGAAAAATTGTTCCATGCTTGAATGCTTTTGAAGCAGCAGTAAAAGGAGTGCATTGGTTCTTCATTGTTTGGTTTCAAATTCTTGAAAATTTTTCAGATCTAAATTGCTTGTTGGTTGCTTGGGGTGTGAGGTTTCATTTACAAAAGTTGCAAAGTAAAGGAAAAACTATCTTTCCCTCCCATATCTAAATTTCATTGAATTGAAATAATTACATTGGCATCTTTGCATTTGCTTTGTTGGGTCAAGAGTGATAACATCACCAAAAATTTCATCTACTTCCCTTGGAATTAAGCAACAACCATTAAAAAAAAATGCGTAATCTGAAATTAATTACACACTTATTTTATAGTGATCCAACATTAGTTAGGCTTAGGGCCTTGGAATAAGATTGGAGAGTAAAGTATCCAAGGCCATAGAAACAAAACCTAGGAGTCATTAACAAGCGATAAATCCATTCTCACAATCAATGTTTTGATATCCTCCTCTAACACATGAGTTAAGCACGAGGTTGCATTGGGGCAAGTAGGGAGATTACCCCTATCTGTTGGTTTTATTGTTTGCGGTACCGCTTCAATTTCTACATATACATGGGTTTTGTGTTAGAAAAACAGGACTGTGGAGCAATAAAATAAAACAAATGCAGAAACAAAACACAGAAGATACACAATACAATAGAGACACATATTTACGTGGTTCACCCAGTGTGGGCTACATCCACCAGAGAAATTACCAGGTCCTTCCTTTATTATTATCCAACATATGAAGGGATATAACCTATAGCAAACCCGTTGTAACTTCCTCTTCTTTCTCTCACTGTATCCTATCTCAGAATACAATATTCACCATCAACCATAGCCGCAATACATTTCCCTCATAAAAGAGGGTTTCCTTTTAGGGAAAAAAACCCTAACATAATCTCTACCATTAGATCTGTGACCTTATAATGAATGGTCTAGATTTACAATGAAATTACAATATACATTTGAAAAAGATAGACTTCGCACCCCCAGACCCCGCAGAGGGGGTACCCCACCTCTGCACTTCCCCGCGTGGAAGAGTGTACATAATTTTGGGGTGTAAATACTTCATGGGGTATAAACACAGCTAAAAGCAAGGACCTTTGAATCTGGAAGATAGTCAGGCTCCACAACCAACAATCTCCCACTTGGAGACTGATCTCAACAACTCCACCGCTGTTGTATATGCTGGACTCTGAACCTTCTTGGACCTAGTAAATTTCTCATCTTCATCTTCATTCCTAAAGACCAACTAAAACTGAGCATGAACTCAGTTTCTCCGTAGTTACTCCCTTTGTTAACATGTCTACAAGATTCTGGCTAGTGTGTATATTTTCCAACTTCAAATGTCCATCTTCCAAGGTGGATCATATGAAGTGGTACCTCAACTGTATATGATTAGTCTTCGAATGGAAGGTTGAGTTCTTTGCAAGGTGAATGGCACTCTGACTGTCACAGTACAACCTATTTTCCTCTTGCTTCTTTCCTAATTCCTCCATAAACCTCTGTAACCAAATCATTTCTTTACTAGCCTCTGTAGCAGCAACATACTCTGCCTCTTTTGTTGAAAGTGCAACAACCTTTTGCAGTTTTGAAATACAACTTACTGTTGTTCCACCTATAGTAAAAACATACCCTGTGGTGCTCCTCCTGCTGTCTTTATCACCCGCCATATCTGAATCAATATATCCCTGTAGAAAAGTGTCTGAACCTCCAAAACATAATGCATGAGTAGTAGTACCTCTCAAATACCTGAGAATCCACTTTACTGCCTCCTAATGTCCTTTACCTGGATTGTTCATATACCTGCTCACAACTCCCATTGCATGTGAAATATCTGGTCTTGTGAAAAACATTACATACATCAAGCTTCCAACTGTTAATGAATAAGGGACCCTGGACATGTATTCTATCTCCTCCTGTGTCTTGGGACACATTTCCTTAGTTAATTTGAAATGGCTGGCCAAAGGTGTACTGACTGGTTTTGCATTCAGCATTCTAAACATCTCCAACACCTTCTCTGTGTACTCACCTTGAGACAATGTCAATTTGCGATTTTTCCCGTCTCTTGTTATTCTCATGCCAAGGATTTTCTTTGCAGCACCCAAATCCTTCATCGCAAATGAATTGGCTAATTTCTTCTTGAGCACATTTATATCCTTCATATTAGACCCTGCAACAAGCATGTCATCTACATACAATAGCAAGATAATAACGCTTCCATTTTCTAGCTTTTTAAAATAAACGCAGTGATCAGAATGACATCTACTATAACCCTGTTCTGTCATAAACCTATCAAACTTCAAATACCACTACCTTGGAGCTTGCTTTAGACCATACAAGCTCTTCTTCAACCTGCGTACCGAATTCTCCTTCCCTTTGACCTTATACCCCTATGGCTGCTGCATATAAATCTCTTCCTCCAAATCCCCATGGAGAAAATATGTTTTTACATCTAACTGTTCAAGATGCAAATCTTCTACTACCACAAGACTTAAAATAGTCCTAATTGAAGTCATTTTAAAAACAGGAGAAAATATTTCATCAAAATCTATACCTTTCTTTTGTGCAAACCCCTTTACAAAAAGTATAGCCTTGTATCGCTTTTCTCCTCCATCTTCTTCCTTCAACCTGTAAAACCATTTATTCTGCAATGCTCTTTTTCCCGCAGGCAACTGAACCAAGTCCCAAGTCTAGTTATTTTCCAAGGAATCCATTTCCTCTTTCATGCCTTTCTCCCACTTCTTTTTGGTGTCTACCTGCATTGCCTCTTCATAACATT
>ML796815.1:43177-69292 GCA_009831015.1 Picea engelmannii
GATATAAAATGTATGCAGAACATAAATAAAATGCTAGTAATGGCAAAATAACAACAATATAACCAGAACATTCACCACAATAACACTGAAATGATATAAGAATAACAACATAAATAACACTTTGAATCTGAAAGCAATGTTCACGGGCCTCTTCAAGGGGGAAACCTACAGTTGAGTAGAGCTCTGTTACAATAATATCCAATCTAGGGTTCTCATACCCTCGACTCGTATTTATACTAAAAATAAGCATCTAGAGGAAGATCCTTCTAGAAGCGGAAGCTTCTATTAGGTCTTCTTACATCTGCCTTATTCTATTTTATTGAAATTCCTTATTAATATTGACCTTTATTGCATCTAAATATATTGTTCTACCTATGTGCAGGTTAGGACCCTAACATGTCCGCCCCCTTAAAAACAACCTTGTCCTCAAGGCTTGAGATGACGAAATTGATGCAGAATGGTAGCTGGTTCCCAAGTGGCGTCTGTTGGAGTTGTATCTTTCCAATGGACTAGCACTTCCTTGATGGTTTTCTGATGTAGGCGACACTCATGCTAGTCCAAAATTGTTTCTAGTTGTATCCAAATGGATCCTTCTTCAACTAACTTTGGAAGGTTGGTTTGAATTTGGCACTTAGCTCCAATCACCTTCTTTAAGCATGAAACATGAAAAACAGGATGTAGCTTCGAATGGCTGGGCAAAGCTAACTGATAGGAAACTTGTCCCACATGCTTGAGCACGGTATAAGGACCATAAAATTTGGGCGATATCTTCTGACAATGCTCTACCTTGAGTGAAGTTTGCTTGTAAGGTTGCAGTCGAAGAAACACCTAATCCCCTTCTGCAAATTGACATTCAGAGCAACCTTGATCTGCTTGTTGCTTCATGTGATTTTGTGCCATGAACAAATTCTCTTTGAGGGTATGGAGAATAGCCTCTCAAGCTATAAGTGTTAGGTCAACTGCCTGGACCTTCGAGGCACTCAGTAAGTATGAGAGAACTGAAGGTGGCTTCTATCCATATACCACTTCAAAAGGAGTCATGCATGTAGTTGTATGGTATGAAGTGTTGTACCACCATTCAACTAGGGGCAACCATTGATCCCACTGATTTTCCTTTTCTGAGGCAAAACACCTCAAATATGTTTCCAAACACTTGTTGACAACTTCTGTTTGGCCATCAGTCTGGGGATGATAAGTTGTGCTGAGATGCAATTTTGTGCCTTGTATCTTGAACAGTTCTTGCCAAAAATTGCTTGTGAAAGTTGGGTCATGATCATAAACAATAGAGTGCGGCATGCCATGAAGCTTGAAGACCTGATCCATGAATATTTGAGCCAACGTGGATGCTGTAAATGGGTGTTGAAGGGCGCAGAAATGAGCATACTTGGAAAGGAGATCAACAACCACCATGATGAAAGATTTATTTCATGATTTGGGTAAGTTGGTAATAAAATCCATAGAGATATCCTTCCAAATAGCAGGTGGAATCGTGAGAGGTTGTATTGTGCCCGGTGATTTGACTATTTCTCCCTTTTTGCATTGACACACACCACATTCAGCTACAAAATTACAAATGTCCTGTTTCATGACATCCCAGAAAAAGGAACGTTTGACCTTGTCATAGGTTTTGGTGAACCCGGAGGTCCCTGCTGTGGGTGTAGCATGAAGCTCAGAAAGTACCGTGGATTTAAGATTTGATTGTTTACTTAAATACAAATGACCTTTGTATCAAAGTTCCTCATGGAGCCAAGAGTACCCTGGGGAAGCTGGAGCATTGGACTACAATTGTTGGATCAACTGCGAACTTTTTGGATCTTGTAGCCATTCCCGGTGAACGGCTTGGAGCCAATTTGGTACAATGAATGAAAGAGAAAAAAGGGATCCTTCATCTTCATATTTTTGGGAAATTGCATCTGCAACCAAATTGTCTTTTCCTTGCTTATAAATGATCTCATAATCATATCCAAAGAGTTTAGTCACCCATTTTTGTTGTTCTGGGGAGGAAATGCGTTGTTTCAGAAAATACTTTAGGCTTTGATGGTATGTCTTAATTTGGAACCATTTCCCCAATAGATAAGGACGTCATAGATCCATGAAATTAAGAATAGCCAAGATTTCCTTTTCATAGATGGATTTGCCCAGATTTCTTTCAGATAGTTTCTTGCTGGTAAAGGCCAAACGTCAACCCTCTTACATAAGGACATCACCAATTCCTTTCCCTGAGGCATCACATTCCAACACAAAGGTATTTGTGAAATCGGGAAGGGCGAGGACTAGAGTGGTGCACATGGGCATATTTAAGGTTTGAAAATCTTGAGCAATGGCTGGACTCCAAGTGAAAGAGTTATTTTTGAGGAGAGAAGTGAGAGGTGCTGCAATCTTCCCATAATTCTTAACAAACTTGTGATAATACTCTGTTAATCTTAGAAATCCACAAAATCTCTTAAGAGTCTTTGGGTGAGGCTAGTCTTGCATAGCTTCAATCTTTTTAGGATCCACCTTGATGCCATCTTTGCCAATCAGATAACCCAAGTATTCTACTTCTGAGGTGCCAAAAGCACATTTAGACTGTTTCAAGAAAAGTTGGTGTTGAGAGAGTAGATGGAGAACTCAATCCACATGAGAAAGATGGTATGTCCAGGTTTTTCTATAGATGAGGATATCATAAAGGAAAACTAAGACAAAATGGCAGAGAAAAGGATAAAAGACATGATTCATGAGGCTTTGGAAGGTGGAAGGGGCATTACAGAAGCCAAATGGCATGACCAAAAACTCATAGTGGCCCTCATGAGTTCTAAAGGCAGTCTTAGGGATATCTACCTCTTTGATACGTATCTGGTGGTGGCCTGAACAAAGATCCAGTTTAGTGAAGAATTGGGCACCACTCAATTCATCCAATAGATCATCAACGATAGGAATGGGGAATTTTCCTTTGATGGTAAGTTTGTTGAAGGCACGAAAGTTAAGACACATTTTCCAAGAACCTTATTTCTTAAGGACCATGACCACATGAGACGAATAGGGGCTTGTACTAGGTCGTATAACACCTGCATTAAGGAGTTCCTAGACCATTTTCTTAATTTATTTTTTTTGGGAAAAGGGGTGACGATACAAACAGATATCGGGAGGACGGATTCTTGGTACAAGGGGAATGTAATTATCATGAACACCACAGGAAGGAGGGAGGCCTTGAGGAGTGGAAAATATCAATTGATGTTTAGAAAGGATGGCTTCGAGGTCTTGCGGTACTGAGGGTGTCTATGTTTCTTGTATGGCATGGAGTTGGGCGATAACACCAGAATGACCCTTTTTTAGCAACTTTTCCATGCGATGGGAACTAATGATCTCAGGTAAACTGATGGTGATGCCTTGGAAATTATATTGGTGGCCCTCCTAGTCGAATTGCATGGTTAAGTCTTTAAAATCCATGAGAATGGGACCCAAAGTCCTTAGCCAGTCTGCACCCAAGACAATATCACAATATCCCATCTCGATAACAAACATATGGGATTTTAGGTGGTAGTCACCAATTTGGAGACGCACATTTTCACAATGCCCTCCACATTTCATGGAACCACCATTGGCAATCATGATTTGGAAATTATTTACAACATGGATGTAGCAATGAGTTTCTTGGGCAATGTGGAGATGAATAAATTTATGGGTGTTGCCACTATCAACCAGAATGATGACCTTCCGATGCTTGATGTAACTGATTAGCTTGAGGATTTGGGGAGTGGAGAAGCCAGTGAGAGAATTGAGGGAAATGATTGGTTCTACTTTGGGAGGGTCTAAGGGAGGGGTTATGTCAGTGGATTCATGTGATTCAGACATAGAGGGAGTTTCTTCATATTCTTCCAAAATCTCCTCGGAGATGGCCATACAAATATTTTGTTCTTTACACTCGTGGCCCGGGAGATATTTGTCATCATAGTTATAACAAAGGCCTTTGAGTTGGCGTTCAACCATTTCAACCAGGGTCAATTTTTGGATCTTTGGTGGAGCAGAGGGAGCAGTGGGATTTACTGGTTTAGGGCGACGGATGAAGGAGGGTTTGCGGTTTGAAGAAGATACAAATTGTTGTGCTTCTTTATCTCTTTTGGTAGCCTCCACCCAACTCTTAGGCTGAGCCATGAGGACATGGGCCCAAATTTCATCCTTGAGGTCACTGATAAAACACTCTCAAAAAAAGGCATCAGACATGCCCTCTGTTATAGAATCCAGGCGCTCAAAGGTAGATATAAAGTCTTTCACTGTTACTGATTTTTTCAACTTTGTTAAACGGCCCAAATGGTTGGTGTCAGTGTCAAAGTGTTCATAAAGCTCTGCCACAAATTGTGTCCAAGCATTATACCCTTGATGCGAATTTCTTCTCCATTGCCACCATTGCCAACATTCTTGATCTAGATGGAGAACACCATACCAGAGTTTGGCCAAGTCATCTATAATGTTGTATAAAAGAAGTAATGTTCCATTTGGGTTACCCAACCAGTGGGGTCTGAGCCATCAAATTTGGTCACATCCACCCATGGAAGGCATAGGTCACATTGAAAGTGATGGTTCTACAAGGTATGAGAATGACAGGAATGGTCACCTTTAGTATGTGGGGGTGAGGAAGAGGAAGGGTTATCTCTAGGGATATGCAGTTTGGTGCAGAGTGCTAAAAAGACAGGTTCAAGTTGGGTGGTGAGGTCTTGTTTGATTTCTCCCATTGAGGACTGCATGTTTGTATTGATGGTGACAACATTGGCACTGAGTTGTTTCACTTCTTGTTGGGTCTCAATGAGACTATATTGCAAGGTGTTGAAGTGAGCTTCCAAGTCTTGGCTATGAGTATGGGCCATGACGATCGGGAAATTGAAAAGGGGCAGGCAGGGTAAAACATTTTTTCTGAAAAAATGATATGGATGAATGTGATAAGGGTGAAGAGATGAATCCAATGGAATAGGTCTGAAATAATGGTGATTTTTTATTTTTTTTATTTACAGAGTTATAATCCAGTTTGAAGAATACTGCAGAGAGGAAATGCCCAAATGCTTAACCAGAAAGAAATTTGTGTTTACTTCAAACTTGAACACAGTTGTGTGAAAATAGAACATTCAGCATCATTCACACATATGAGATACACAAAGACAAATATTTCCTGAGGAAACCCATAAAGGGTAAACACCTCTTCTTCTTTAAATGATAAGTAATCTTTACATTCTGTACATTATCATACTTATGAGAACCAACTCATAATGAGGCTACAACCTCTCTTTTGAAAGATGCTACTTGCTGAGAGCACCAACCCTCTGGATTCTCTAGCACCCACTAGAAGGAAGCACAAACTCCCTGGTTTCTCTAGCACCCACTAGAAGGAAGCACCAACTCCTTGGTTTCTCTAGCACCCACTAGAAGGAAGCACCAACTCCTTAAGAGTTCCAGCACCAACTGGATGGAAGCACCAACTTCCTAAGAGTTCCAGCACCAACTGGATGGAAGCACCAACTTCCAGTTACATAGGAACCGACGTGTATATCAAAGAACCAATGTTCTCCCTTGCACCACCCTGCCACCGTGGTTTCTTTGGCTGCAACCAGATGGAAGCTAAAACTACCTGTGTTCAAGCACCCACTTGAACCTCTGAGGAAAACAGTCCTCCCTAGCACCTCCCTACCACCCTAAAATATCAATCTTTGTTATTGAAACTTATTACAATGATATAATGTTCATCAATGGATTACCAGTCTCATCATTGTTTTGCTACACTACCCTGTTCTATTTGCCTCACTGTCTTCCTGCACACATGCCTTGCGCTTTCTTTTCTTTTTCCTTTTATGCTCTGTGTGCCATGTCCATTCAATGCACCATTCCTCTTCTGTGTATTTCAGCTGCTGCACACTGCCTCCTTCTACATGCCTAAATCACTCTCAATAGTAGCACTCATCTCTTCTTTGTTCTCCATTCTTATAGTCTCTGTGCACCTTGTGCATACTATATGCGCAAATTTCTACATGCTCTACACACTACCATTGTTCTCCCCATCAGGATATTCACTACCACTCCACATTGCCACCACTTCACTCCCTCGAGGATCAAGACACTCTCTCTGTTTTTCATGTTCTCCTTGTGTCGAGTCTGCTTCCTGATCATCGACAATTCCTTAGCTTTTCTGGTGTTTATATCCATGCGTTCATCATCATTGGGTGTTATGCTGAGATTCCTTAGCCTGTCTAGCAGTCGATACTCTTTTTCCTCTCTATCATAGTCGAGCTCAACCTCTCTGTTGCAGTTACATGCTTCAATGCTCTTCCATCTGTTAATCGCCTCTATGAACAGTCTCAGGCAATCATGTCTTCCGTCCTCTTCCATCTCCTCTGGCAATCACACTGAGGCCTCTTTGATTTTTCTGTGCAAAAACAATAATTGGTTTCTGGAAGTTACACTATGAACCTCTTGAGCCTTATGCCTTTGGCACCTTTCACCTTTCCTTTCACATGTGGCCTCAGGCGGTGACCACACACCTGTTCAAAAGGTGCTTTCGTGATTCACATTTCAACAATTCCTGTTGTGAGGCATCTCAACTCTCCAAGTCGAAATCTTTGAAATGGATATTAGCTTCGTGTTAGCTCCTCCCTTGAGCCTTCATCGATGTGACCATAGGTTATGACCAGGGGTCAATTCTGAACATGCATTTTGCATTTCAGCATTTCGACATTTCGACATTCCTGTGGTGAAGAGTCTCGACTCTTCATGTTACAATTGCCGAAAATGAGCTTATCTTGGTGCTATCTCCTCCCTCTCACATGACCATTGACGATGACCATAGCCTACACCAAAAGGTATTTTGGCATTTCACATTTTGGCTTTTTGGCATTTCTGTGGTGAAGTGTTTCGACACTCCAAGTCATAAACCCCGAAATTTTCGACGTTTCACATTTCGGCGTTTCAACATTTGTGTGTTGAAGTGTTTCGACACTCCAAGTCATGAACCCCGAAATTTTCGGCGTTTCGCATTTTGCAACTTTGGGACTCCTGTGATGAAGAGTCACGACTCGTCATGTTGCGATCAGAAAAACTCCGAAATTGAGTCAGATTAACAGTCCACAATCTTGATGGTTCGATGGTCCAGATCTTTTTGTGATTTCACATATTGCGAGTTCCTTTCGTGAGTTTCTTCCTTGACTCCTCCAACTCCTGGTATCCGAAACTCTGAAATGGAGTTATATCATTTGTCCACAATCTCCCTTTGATCAACGACTCAGATTAAGTCATGGTTTTGCATTTCTCGATTTCGACATTCTTGTCGTGAGTGTTCTTGACACCTCCAACTCCCGGTATCTGAAACTCTGAAATGGAGTCAAATAAATGGTCCATGATCTCCCTTTGATCAACGACTTAAATTAAGTCATGGTTTCGCATTTCATGATTTCGTAATTCTTGTCGTAAGTGTCCTAGACACCTCCAACTCTCGGTATCTGAAACTTCGAAATGGAGATTAAGTTGTGGTTTCACATTTCATGATTTTTTGTCATGAGTTGCTTCCTTGACTTCTGGAGTTTACGCTTCTGAATGGGATCCAACGATCACTTGTTGAACTTTCCATTGCCATGCCATTATCCCTGCGCTGTTGGTCGTGATCTTTTCCATCAATGAAAAATAGGCATACTCTACACTATCTCTTTTGATCTTATCGATCTTTCTCTGCTGCATCTTCCCAAAATACATCTGTTGCCCACCTGGCACATTCTTCCTGTACTTAAGCCATCATTGTTGTTTTACTTTCCATTAATGACAAGAATACATTGCCTGTAAAACATGCCAAAAATCACCCCCTTTGGCATTGATGGCAACAAAGGCACCCAAACTCTTTTCTCCCCCTTTGACATCAATGTCAAATAAAACATGCTCCCCCTGAGCTATTGCAGTATTTTATGAGGTATCAGATATTAAACCAACACAAACCCCCCCTAATAGGATGGACTCTCTTATTTGAGGCCTGCAAAATATTTGTATCTAAACCAGATTCTTCTCCTTCTGATTTTTGGATCTGTTCATCTTCAGCTTCTGTTGTATCCTCTGTAGAATACTCAATATTGCTCACCTCTCTTACTGGGACTCCTTCATCGACCTTTTCTTGTCATAACTAGATAAATCCTCCTGTCACTATTCTCTCTCTGCTTCTGACTGCTTTCCCCCTTTGTTCCTAAAAGGTTAGCTTTCCCTGACAAGGTCTTTCCTCTTGTTATCTCTACAATATGTCATGTATATCATTTTGTAAAACAAAGCGTTGTTGCTGAGGATGCTATTGTCCTACTGAAACACTACGTAATTGTATCTCATACTTTTCAAACAAACCTTGGATTTTCCCATTGATTCTCATAAAATTCTATTACTGCAAATTCATTTTTCTTCCATGATTCTTACAACCCAAGGCTTTTATGACCATATACATCACAAGAGAAAACCGCTACAACCACTCTCATACCTGCTTTTCTTTTTCATAGACGAATGACCTGTATCAGGTTTCTTAGGAGTACTGATTTCTTCCTTGTTGTATCCAATACTAGATTTGTCATTTGGTGATCTCTGACTATCCAAGAGCTTATCCAGGTTCATGGAGTTGTTCAAGAACTTGCTTTGGGTGTTTGACTTCTCAACCTTCAAAACTTCAGCTTCCATCTTATGACATGATTCTTCTTCTACTTCTTCCATGGGATAGATGCTAACTGAACATTCTTTTATTGTATCTGTGTCTTCTTATTTACTTGCAGGGGAGGATTCAATATCAACATCATTAATTGTCCTTATTCCTTTATTCACCACTTGTCTTGAGTTTACATTTACCTTACACTCTTTGGACGTGAACACCTCTTCACTGTCTCTGTCACACTTTTGACTTGTACTGAGCAAATTATGTTTCATACCATCCATAAGAATAACGTACTAGGAATCTCCTTTGGCATTAATCAAACTCACCATCCCTCTATCCTTGATTTTACCTGTTTCATCATTTTCAAGGATCACATTTCCTATTTTGCTTTTACTTATTGACAGAAGCTTATCCTTGTCTCCAGTCATGTGCTTGGAACATCCATTGTCTATATTCCTAGAGGCCTTTTGTTTTTGAGTTGAAAGTGCTAGACAAAATTTTTCACTATCTTTCCTTTTCCATGTGCTAGCCTTTCTATCTAATAACTTTATCCTTGGATCTGCTTTGTAATTATTCAGATGGCAGTTTTCAGATTTGTGGCCAAAGTTGTGACCGCTATAGCATTCAATCTCATTGTTCAATAGGTCAAAGTTATTGTTGCAACGTTGTCTGCTCATTGACTATTTATTATTTCTTGACCTCCTCAGTTGCATGTCTCTAGGCTTAATTTGGAAATTTGCAATTTGTGATGATTTGTTACTTGGCTGTATCATTCTTTGTTGTGGCAAATATTTATTCCTTGGAAATCTTAATTTCTCATTTCTAAGTCTTAAGGAACAATTTACAGCTTTGTGACCAAAGTTAGAACAGTAGAAACAATATCCATAGAAAAATTCTTTGTACCTGGAAAATGGTTGTCTTCTTTGAGAAAATCAATTTCTTCCATGTTGATGATTTCATTGAGCAGGTAGTGTATTATTTCTTTATTCTACAGATTCAATTCTGGCACCTTTTTCTTTACTCATCCTAGGTGGTTGATTATCTTCCTTTGTTTCTGCAGGTTTGTTGTTGTCATTGGTTGTAGATTTGAAAAACTTTATGAAGTCTTTGTTGCTTGGATGACCACTACTTGATCTCTCTTCATAACCCAACCCTGTTTTCAACTTTGAATTCCTTTTCTGATTTAGAATGGTGGCTAATCCTTTTGAGGCTTTGATACTTGATAGATTCTGATGATAGAAGGCTTGAAACTTCTCCAACTCTTTCCTAGTTTTCACTACTTATTCTTCCAGAGCTTTACATCTTGCCTTCTTTTCTGATAACTATTGTTTTAGAATGTCCCTGATTTTCTTTCCCTCTTCTAATTCCACTTTTAGCAGGGCAAAGTCTTCATCAGGCTGTTTACTATCTTTCTCGAACCGTATCAACAATTGTTTTTTCTTTCTGTTCTTAATTCTGAGTCTGTCAATCTCTTCCAGTGCACTAATCAGTTCTCCTTCCATATCAACCACATATTCTTCTTCATTAGCCTCACTTCCTGTGATTTTATTATCATAATCATCTTGGGCCATAAGAATGAAGTCAGTGTCCTTATCTTCATGTGAAGAGTCACTATTTGTGTCTTCTGAAGAGTTAACATCGTTTACACATAAACTTTTCTTTCTGCCAAATCTCTTAGGTTTGAACTTCTTTTCACCTTCAGAGTTCTGATCATGTTTCTTGTGTCGAAATTTATTTGCAAAATGACCTATCTTACCACAGTTGAAACATTTGAAGGGCAACTTACCTTGGTACTTTCCTGATCCTTTCTTTAGTCTTCTCAAGAATTTTGCTTCAATTTCATCAGGCTCATAATCTTCATTCTTATCTGCTTTAAATGATGCTTCTCTAGAGGTGGGTTTATCTATAAGTATCCTCATTTCATATGCAGTCAACGTTCCTAGAAGTTGATCAAAAGCCAAAGACTTTATATCATTAAGTTCTTCTATAGCTGAGACCTTTGGGTTGAACCTATCTGGCAGAGATCTCAAAATTTTCTGAACTAAAGAGGGCTCCTCACTTTTTTCACCAAGTGCTTTCATTACATTTACTAGTTCTTCAACTCTCATAAAATACTTCCCAATGGTTTCATCTTATTTCATCTGTATCTTTTCAAACTGTACTCTGTAGGTTTGAATCTTGACATCTTTTACCTTCTCATTACCTTCATAACTGCTAATGAGTTTGTCCCACATTTCTTTGGCAATTTGAAGATGCATCACCTGTACAAACTCGGTGTCTGCAAGTCCATTCAAGATAGAATTCATTCCCTTAGCATTAAAGCTAAATTCTAACTTATCATCCTTGGAATCTAGCACACCAGGCTTTATGTATCCAGTCTCTACTACATCCCACACATCAGCACCTAAGGCCATTAGGTATGTTCTCATTCTAACCTTCCAGAAGGCGAAGTTTGTTCCATTGAACATAGGGGCCTTATTGGTTGGATTTCCCTCATGGCTTGACATGTTTAAGCTCTAGGATCTACCCTTAGATAAAAGGGGTCGGCTCTATTACCAATTGTTGGACAACTGAGAGGGGGGGGGGTGAATTAGTTGTTACCGCGCTTAAACAATTATGCTTATTTTAAACTCTTTACAGAGCACTCAATGACAATCACAATAATGCATGGAAGTAAGCAATAGAACATTAATCATCATTCACACATATGAGATACACAGAGACAGATATTTCCTAAGGAAACCCATAAAGGGTAAAAACCTCTTCTTCTTTATATGATAAGTAATATTTACATTCTGTACATTATCATACTTATGAGCACCAACTCATAATGATGCTACAACCTCTGTTTTGCAAGATACTACTTGCTGAGAGAACCAACTCTCTGAATTCTATAACACCCACTAAAAGGAAGCACCAACTCTTTGGTTTCTCTAGCACCCACTAGAAGGAAGCACCAACTCCCAGGTTTATCTAGCACCCACTAGAAGGAAGCACCAACTCCTTGGTTTCTCTAGCACCCACTAGAAGGAAGCACCAACTCCTTGGTTTCTCTAGCACCCACTAGAAGGAAGCACCAACTCCCTAAGAGTTCCAGCACCAACTGGATTGAAGCACCAACTTCCTAAGAGTTCCAGCACCAACTGGATGGAAGCACCAACTTCCAGTTACATAGGCACCGACCTGTATATTAGAGAACCAATGTTCTCCCTTGCACCACCCTGCCACTGTGGTTTCTCTGGTTGCAACCAGATGGAAGCTACAACTGCATGTGTTCAAGCACCCACTTGAACCTCTGAGGACAACAGTCCTCCCTAACACCTCCCTACAACCCTGGAATATCAATATTTTCTACTGAAACTTGTTACAATGATATAATGTTCATCAATGGCTTACCAGTCTCATCACTATTCTGCTACACTATGCTGCTCTGTTTGCCTCACTGTCTTCCTACACACATGCCTTGCACTTTCTATTCTTCTGCCTTTTATGCTCTTTGCGCCATGTCCATTCAATGAACCATTCCTCTTGTGTGTATTTCAGCTATTGCACACTGCCTCCTTCTACACAACTAAATCACTCTCAATAGTAGCACTCATCTCTTCTTTGTTCTCCATTCTTATAGTCTCTTTGCACCTTGTACATACTATATGCACTAATTTCTACATGCTCTACACCCCGCCATTGTTCTCCCCATCGGGATATTCACTGCCACTCCACATTGCCACCGCTTCACTCCCTCGAGCATCAACACACTCTCTCTATTCTGTATGTTCTCCTCATGTTGAGTCCTCTTCCTGATCATCATGGAAATTCCTCATCTTTTCTGGAGGTTTTACCCATGCGTTCATCATCACCATGTGTTACGCTGAGATTCCTTAGCCTGTCTAGCAGTCGAGACTCTTCATATTCTCTATCATAGTCGATCTCATCCTCTCTATTGTAGTTACAGGCTTCAACGCTCTTCCATCTATCAATTTCCTCTATGAACAGTCTTCATTCCATTGGAAGATGCCTTGAAACTCTTTATCTCCTATGGTAATCACACTGAGGCCTCTTTGATTTTTCTGTGTAGAAACAATATGTGGTTTCTAGCAGTTACACTGTGAACCTCTTGAGCCTTATGCCTTTGGAACCTTTCACCTTTCCTTTCACATGTGGCCTCAGGCGGTGACCACATGCCTGTTCAGAAGGTGATTTCACGATTTGTATTTCGACAATTCCTGTTGTGAGGCATCTCGACTCTCCAAGTCGCGATCTTCGAAATGGAGATTAGCTTCATGCTAGCTCCTCCCTTGAGCCTTCATCGATGTGACCATAGGTTATGACCAGGGGCCAATTCTGAACACGCATTTTGCATTTCATCATTTCATCATTTCAACATTCCTGTGGTGAAGAGTCTCGACTCTTCATGTTACAATGACGAAAAGGAGCTTATCTTGGTGCTAGCTCCTCCCTCTCACATGACCATTGTTGGTGACCACAACCTACACCAAAAGGTATTTTGACGTTTCACATTTCGACATTTTAACGTTTTTGTGGTGAAGTGTTTCGACACTCGAAGTCACGAACCCCAAAATTTTCGACGTTTCAGCATTTGTGTGTTGAAGTTTTTCGACACTCCAAGTCACGAACCCTGAAATTTTAGGCGATTCTCATTTCGAAACTTTGGGACTCCTGTGATGAAGAGTCTCAACTCTTCATGTTGCGATCACCAAAACTCTGAAATCAAGTCAGATTAATGGTCCACAATCTTGATGGTTCAACGGTCCAGATCTTTTCGTGATTTCGCATGTCATGAGTTCCTGTCGTGGGTTTCTTCCTTGACTCCTCCAAATACTAGTATCTAAAACTCCAAAATGGAGTTAGATCAATGGTCCACAATCTCCCTTTGATCAATGACTCAGATTAAGTCATGGTTTCACATTTTGCGATTTCGTCATTCTTGTCTTGAGTGTTCTTGACACCTCCAACTCTCGGTATCCGAAACTCCAAAATGGAGTCAGATCAATGGTCCATGATCTCCCTTTGATCAATGACTCAGATTAATTCATGGTTTATTTCATGATTTCAACATTCTTGTCATGAGTGTCCAAGACACCTCCAACTCCCAGTATCCAAAAGTCTGAAACGAATATTAATTTGTGGTTTCACATTTCACGATTTTCTATCGTGAGTTGCTTCCCTGACTCCTGTAGTTTACGCTTCTGAATGGGATCCAACAATCACTTGTTGAAATTTCCATTGCCATGCCATTATCCCTGCACTGCTGGTCATGATATTTTCTATCAATGACAAACAAGCATACTCTGCACTATCTCTTTTGATCTTATCGAGCTTGCTCTACTGTGTCTTCCCAAAATACTTCTGGTGCCCGCCTAACACATTATTCTTATACTTAATCCATCGCCATTGTTGTACTTGCCATCAATGAAAAGAATATGCTGCCTGTAAAACATGCCAACAAAAAGATCTTGTCTATTTTAATTTGTTTATGTTTCTATCCCCAAGGGTTAGGTATTCAAGGGTTCTACAGAAAATGGTTTTCCCTGTGCTATAGCTCTTTGATATATGTGTGGGGTCCAACAGTAATACTAGGGCCAATATCTCAGGGCACTAACTAAGGAGGATAGACCGTACACTTAGCCATACTACCCGACTACCCAGGTACTAGAGAGTATCTTCCCGAGTGTTGTTCTCAGTGCAACTATAGCAGTCAGGCGACCGATCGGTTTATCTAAAGAGGGATTCAAGTAATCTAGTCTGATTCGTACACAGGTGTTTTCTGATGTGCTACCACTCGAAGGGGTACCAATAGGGGTTACAAGGGTGGCCAACAGATGTGCACTTAAGTACCACTTGTATTTCTTGCGTGTATGAATCCCTCAATTGTGGGTTTATGTACGTAACGACATATCTCTGTGGCTTAAAGACGCTAGAATATGTCTCTACCCTGAAAAACAATTTAAACCACACTTTCTGCCCAGGAAAGTGCTCTAATACCACTTGTAATATACTAGATATAAAATGTATGCAGAACATAAATAAAATGCTAGTAATGGAAAAATAACAACAATATAACCAGAACATTCACCACAATAACACTGAAATGATATAATAATAACAACAGAAATAGCACTTTGAATCTAAAAGCAATGTTCACAGGCCTCTTCGAGGGGGCAACCTCTAGTTGAGCAGAGCTCTATTACAATAATATCCAAGCTAGGGTTCTCATACCGATGACTCCTATTTATACTAAAAAAAAGCATCTAGAGGAAGATCCTTCTAGAAGCGGAAGTGATGCAAGAGCATCGTCAACATCAAGAAAGCGTGGGGGAAAGCGCCACACATTTTGAGCATATGTTAAATTGTTTAAAACTTTTGAAGAGTGGATGCACCAAACTTAAATGTGATAGTTAAGGAGAGGCGTACTTATGTATTGTAAAGGACCTTGAGCGATCTGCTCTCGTCCATAGTAGGTAGAAGGCATTTATGTAAGTAGGTAGAATTGAATATTAGATTAGACAGTTTAGAAGGAGTGGAGGGAAAATGGATATAGACACCCTCATTGTGTATTTGTAACGTTATTGAAGAGCATAGGAGAGAAGCAGAGAGCTGGGTAGCAGACTCCATGTATAGAAGTTTTGAATTTATACAAAGAAGTTGTGATTCAGATTCATGGTGTTCGTATATTCTCTGTGTATGAATCTTCAAATGTTATTCTCTTAAATGTTTTGCTCTTTATGTCATGAAATTTCTTTTATGCTATGTATGAATGATTTCCTGTTGAATATTTGGAATTTGAGAGAGGAAGAGTAAGGAGAATGAGTTTCAATTGCTTCTCTGTTTGAGCAAGATTCCTGCAAGGAGTGCAGTTGAATTGTCCGCAAGGAGTGCGTCAACAAGGGGTTCAGAGGATTGTCTCTGAAAGCTCAGGAGAGGTAGCAGTTGTTCTCATTCCCTCAGAGTGCAAACAGGTGCAGGAGTCATGCAAGGAGTGCACAGGCAAAGTAAAGTCTCAGGGTTGCGAACCTGAGTAAGGTGTGAGAGACTGTTGTTGTAGGAGTGCATAGAGTCAAAGGTGTTCAACACTTGGAAGTGTCTGGGAGTTGCCGCAAGGACTGTGTGCAAATATCCTCTTTGAGGCTTGAAGTTGTGAGAAGCTCAAGAGGAGTAAATCCTTTGAAAACCATTGAGGGGCATCGAAAGTTTGTAGTGCAAGCGGATAAGTCCAAGGAAGAATCCTTGGTTTCCTTCGTAGAAATCTTCAAAGGGAATAGATCGACAGTCAGGAATATGTGGGGAGCATTTGCGAAATCCTGCTAGTTGTCAGATCTACCAGAGAAACGAGGAGGTTACGATAGCGTCTGGAGTTCAATATCAAGAGATTGTGGATCGTCAGATCTTCATATAGACACTCGTCAGCCGTTGGATTGACCAAAAGTTTCATGAAGCTTAAACGTCATGAACGAGAGGAGGAAAGTTCTGACGAGAGGCATGGCCATCGAAATTTCGACATTTGTGAAATCGGGAATCATGAGGACGAGTGATTGGGATTTTTCAGAGTGAAAATCCCGGAATCAAATCTGGGCCGTTAATCTGGAGGAGACAAGTGGCAATCATCGAGAGCCCGTCGGCATTTCGGCAACCGGGGCTTTAAGTTGACAAAGAACTTTTGTCATCAAGGTATCGAAAGTCTCGAAATCCCGAGGTTGAATCAGGACCACCCATCTCGAGGGGACACGTGGCGAAGATCCAAGATCTTAGGAAAATCCCAAAAGGGAAGACTCCATCGGAGTTTTGGGATTCGACAAATCAGAGGTTTTGTGAGCAAGAGATCGGGAAAATCCATGTTGGAAACCCCGTAAACGATCAAAGCTGTCCATCAGTTGGGACACGTGGACGAGATTGGAAGCCCATTGGAATTTCGATCATAGGGACTCATACAAGCAAGTGGTTTGGCTTGGATGTTGGTGAAATATCGAGGGTAAATCTAAACTGTCCATCCACTGGGGATGCGTGTCAGAAATACGAAGAAAGTCAAGGATTGACATTTCGTGAGTCCTGGAGGACTTGCAATTGGAAATCGCGAAGTCTGATTCTTCGAAAAGAGGAGAGCTCCATGTGGGACCCAACTGATGTCATCTCGACATAACGAGGCGTCGAGAATTTCCACAGAGAAAACTCTGAAGCAGCGAGGACCGTCCATTCTAGAGGATGCGTGGCGACAATTGCGATCGTCGGGAAATTTCTCGAAAGGAAAAGTCATCCATTGGAAATTCAAGCATCGGGAAATCGGGGATTCTGTGGACAAGAGGTTTAGTGCATTTCGACATTTGAAACCCTGAACCCCGATAAAAGGTATGACTGCGGTCATATAAAGGCAGGTCATATGACTAGGGCATAGACAGGAGGGGATAAAGCACAAAGGGAGCATATCGGGAAAGCGAAGATTGGGAAATCGGGAACCAAAGGGTCGTGACATTGGCATTTTGAAAACCCTGAAACCCGAGTGTGGGTTTCTCTTGTGAACGGGGAAGGGACCAGGCCTAAAGGCTGTAAGGTGCCGAAAAATACCCGTGGGTCAAATTTAAATAAAGATTCTAGGGGAGAATCGAAGGAGCCACTCCAGCTCGAGGGTGAATTTTGAACGATCCTTAAAGACCGGGAGGTCAGCACAGAGGCCTTTTGTTGAGGCAAGGGGTGCGGCTGCGTCAGGTTTGGTATCAGAGCGTAGACAAGATTATTTTCTTTCTGTAGCAGGGAGAAGGAAGATTCACCATGCCACCGAGAAGAAGAGATAAACAATCACCCGATCCAGAGGAGGAAAGGGAGACATCCAGAGGTAGGGGTAGATAGGTGCAAAATCCAGAAGTAGAAAGAGATCTACATAACATACGCGCCAGACTTGTAGACATGGAGATAAGGAAAAAATGCACAGCTAATATAGGAGATATCAGTGAGTCTGAAAATGAAGATGATGTTGGACATGGAGAAGAAGAAGTCATAACAGAAGATGCAGCAAATGAACGCTTTCTTAAAGTTGTTGCAAGAATGGGTGCAAAGGCGAAGATGGACATTCTAGTTTATGAGGGAAATCTGGATGTAGAAGAGCTTCTAGACTGGATTAGAGCTCTAGACACCTACATTGAATATGAAGATGTTGAAGAGGACAGGAAGTTCAAGCATGCCGTCACAAGATTAAAAGGACATGCAACATTGTGGTGGGATGAACTACAAGCGGACAGGCGTTGCCAAGGCAAGCAGAAAATTAAGAGCTGGGACAGGATGATTGCAAAGATGAAGGCAAAATTCATCCCGAGGGATTACCAGATTACTCTGTTCAGGAGGATGCAGAACCTGAGACAGAAGCTGATGTCAGTGAAGGAATATACTGAGGAATTTTACAGGCTGAATATCAGGGTAGGTCATCATGAAAGAAATGATGAAAAAGTAGCCAGGTATATGAATGGCCTGAGATATGAGATTCAGGATGAGATGAGTATGTTGACCATCTGAACGGTGGAAGATGCTTATCATATGGCTCTAAAAGCGGAAGAGAAGATGAGCCGAAAACAAGGTCAAAGAGGTTGAGGCAGAAGTTAGCCCAGAGGCAAATCAGTTGCCCGAGATAAATATCAGAAGCCCAAGGAGGACTGGAAGAAACCTTAGACTTGAACTGAGAGAGGTGGAAGCTCACAACGAGGGAAATATGTTGAACAGAGAGGACAACATATTGAGCAGAGAGGATAATATGCCGATAATAATACTTTTCCTCGTACTAGAGGTAGAGGAAGAGGCAGAGGTGGAGTAATTACATGCTTCACATGTGGAAAGAATGGACACAAGTCTTATGAGTGTCCTGATAAAAAGAAAGAGGGTGGAGAGACTCACATCGCTAAAGCACAGGGGAAAAATGTTGAGGCGGAGGATGCTGAAGGTGGGAGATCACTAATGATGCGAAAAGTCCTTTTGACACCCGAGAAGGAGGTGGAGAGTTCAGTCCAAAGAAATAGAATTTTTCGGACTGCTTGCAAAACCAAGGACAGGGTATGCAAGGTCATTGTGGACAGTGGAAGCACGGATAATCTTGTTTCTACAGAGATGGTAGAAAATATGGAGCTGGGGATGATTGAACATCCAAGTCCATATAAAGTTTCATGGCTACAAAAAGGACATCAGGTAAATGTCACTAAACAATGTTTAGTTGAATTCAAGATAGGAGGATATAGTGATAAGATATTATGTGATGTTATTCCCATGGATGTGTGTCATCTATTGTTGGGTAGACCATGGAAATATGACAGGAATGTGATTCATGATGGGAGAATGAACACATACACCCTAGAAAAGAATGGGAGAACTCATATGTTGCTTCCAATCAAAGATAAGGAAGTGAAACCGGAAGTAAGAAACACTGTACTTCTCATGAGTGGGAAAGAACTTCTTAGAGGTTAAGAAGAAGGAAGATCCACAGTTCATTGTGGTCAGAAATCCTAGAATTGTTCTGACTAGCACAAAATTGGATGATTTACCAGAAGAGATTTAGGGACTGCTGGAAGAGTTCACTGATATAGTAGTGGACGAATTACCTCGTTTGTTGCCACCAATCAGAAGTTTGAGTCACCATATTGATCTCATACCAGGAGCTAGTTTTCCAAATAAAGCCGCGTACAGATTGACGCTGCAAGAGAATGAAGAGGTAAAAAGACAAGTCCATGAGTTGTTGGACAAAGGCTTGGTCAGGGAAATCTTGAGTCTGTGTGTTGTTCCAACAGTATTCAGTCGGAAAAAAGACGGAGGCTGGAGGATGTGCATTGATTCAAGAGCCATTAACAAGATAACCATCATGTACAGATTTCCATTGCCGAGGATGGATGATCTGATGGATTGCTTGAGTGGAGCAAAGTATTTTTCAAAGGTTGATTTGAAAAGTGGTTATCATCAGATTCGCATGAGGGAAGGTGATGAGTGGAAGACAACATTCAAAACAAACGAAGGGTTGTATGAATTCCTTGTTATGTCATTTGGCTTAACAAATGTGCCAAGCACCTTTATGAGGTTGATGAATGAATTCCTGAAAGAAATCATCAGGAAATTTGTCATTGTGTATTTAGATGACATACTGATCTTCATTAAAACAAGGGAGGAGCATCTGAAACACTTGACTATTGTGATGAAAAGATTATAGCAAGAGAAGCTGCTCATAAACATGAAGAAATCCTCATTCATGAAGACATAGCTCATTTACTTGGGATTTGTTATTTCTACAGATGAGTTGAGGATGGATCCAGATAAAGTGGAGGTAATAAAAAATTGGCCATCATCGAAGAATATCTTTGAGGTGAGAAGTTTTCATGGATTGGATAGTTTCTACTGAAAGTTCATCAAGAATTTCAGTGGAATTAGCGCAATGATGATGGATACCGTGAAGAAAAGACACAAGGCTTTTCACTGGACTGAAGAGGTTGAGAAAAGTTTCAATTTTTTGAAGAGGAAGATCACGGAACAACCAATTCTGGTGTTGTCGAATTTCCATAAGACATTTCAAGTGAAATGCGATGCAAGTGGATTTGTGATTGGGGCAGTCTTGAGTTAGGAAGACAGGCCAATAGCATACTTCAGCGAGAATCTGAATGAAGCGAAGTTGAAGTACTCAACTTATGATAAGGAGTTTTATTCTATCATCCAGGCATTGAAAAAATGGAGGCATTACTTGATCCCGAAAGAGTTTGTATTGTACAGTGATAACCATGCATTGCAGTTGTGACTCAACAGGAAAAGTTGAATCAGAACCATGTCAAATGGGTTGAGTATATGAATAATTTCACATTTGTGATTAAACATATTTCTGGTACTGCTAATAGAGTTGTTGATGCTTTGAGCAGGAAGTGTTTACTGATGCAGGAGTTCAAAGTCAAAACGCTGGGTTTTGATGATCTCAGGGACATGTATGCAGATGATCAGGATTTTAAGGAAGCGTATGAAGTAGCTGAGAATCCATTTCTCAGAGACAGAAGCCAATGGATAGAATACATGATCCAGGAAGGATTGTTGTTCAAAGGTAATCCACTGTGTATTCCGAAATGATCCATGAGGGAGAACTTGTTAAAGGAGAAACACAGTGGAGGATTGGTCGGACATTTCGGTCATGACAAAACATTCACGAAGTTGAATGAGTCATATTTGTATCCAGGAATGGAAGAAGATGTCAAGAGATTTGTGGACCGATGCATAATTTGCCAGCATTCGAAGGGAAGAAAGCAGAATGCAGGGTTTTATCAACCATTGCCCATACCAGAAAGGCCGTGGGATGCGATTAGCATGGATTTCATATTGGGGTTGCCAATAACAAAAAGAGGTGTTGATTCAATCTTTGTGGTGGTGGATAGATTTTACAAAATGGCACACTTCATTCCATGTCAGAAAACCAGTGACACAACTCACATTGCAAACCTATTTTTCAAAGAATTCATTCGACTTCACGGCTTACCAAGGAGTATAGTTTCAGATAGAGATGCGAAGTTCATAGGGAAATTTTGGAGGAACTTATGGAAGAAGCTAGGAACTAACTTGTCTTTTAGTTCATCTTATCATCCTCAGACGGATGGACAGACAGAAGTAATGAACAAAAGTTTGGGAGACTTGCTGAGGAGCCTGGTGACGGAAGACCACAACCATTAGGACAATGTATTACCACAGGTAGATTTCACTTATAATGATTCAGTAAACAGAAGCACAGGGCAGAGTCCATTTTAGATTGTCTATGGCATGCAACCGAGAGGAATTTCTAAGTTGAGGGATTCAGAACAGACTGCGACTAGGAGTGCTAGTGCAAAATATTTCACAGAAGCAATGAAGGAACTTCACAACCAAGTGAAGGAGCGATTGCAGATTTCAAATCAGGAGTACAAGCGTAGAGCAGATCAACATAGAAGACAACTTCATTTTGAAGTTGGTGATTTTATTCTAGCACATGTGAGAAAGGAAAGGTTTCTGAGAGGGACATATAACAAACTAAAGATGAAGAAAATCGGGCCATGTAGGGTCTTGAAGAAATTTGAGGCAAATGCTTATGAGATTGAATTACCTGATGGGATCAGAATTTCTTCGATATTCAATGTCTCAGATTTGTACCCATACAAAGCTGAGGAAGCAGAAACAAGTGATGAACAATCAGAGGTTCAGTGGCAAAAGTAGATGCCAGTTGCAGAGATGCCATAGATGGAAATCATACTAGACAAAAGAATTGGCAAGAAGACCAGAATGAAAGAATACTTCGAATATTTGGTCAGGTGGAAGGCCCATCCAGTTGAAGATGCCAGCTGGGAGAATGAAGCAGAGATTCATAAGCATGGGCAAACCGTGCAAGAGCTCATGGACAGGAGCCCATGAAAATTTTCAAGCAAGGGAGTATGATGCAGGAGAATCGTCAACATCAAGCGAGCGTGGGGGAAAGCACCACACATTTTGAGCATATGTTAAATTGTTTAAAACTTTTGAAGAGTGGATGCGCCAAAATTAAATGTGATAGTTAAGGAGAGGTGTACTTATGTATTGTAAAGGACCTTGAGCGATCCGCTCTCATCCATAGTAGGTACAAGGAATTTATGTAAGTAGGTAGAATTGAATATTAGATTAGACATTTTTAGAAGGAGTGGAGGGAAAATGGATATAGACACCCTCATTGTGTATTTGTAACATTATTGAAGAGCATAGGAGAGAAGCAGAGAGTTGGTTAGTAGACTCCATGTACAGAAGTTCTGAATTTATACAAAGAAGTTGTGATTCAGATTCATGGTGTTCGTATATTCTCTATGTATGCATATTCAAATGTTATGCCCTTGAATGTTTTTCTCTTTCTGTCATGAAATTGATTTTATGCTATGTATGAATGATTTCCTGTTGAATATTTGGAATTAGAGAGAGAAAGAGTAAGGAGAATGAGTTTCAATTGCTTCTCTGTCTGAGAAATATTCCTGCAAGGAGTGCAGTTGAATTGTCCGCAAGGAGTGCGTCGACAAGGGGTTCAGAGGGTTGTCTCTAAAAGATCAGGAGAGGTAGTGGTTGTTCTCATTCCCTCAGAGTGCAGACAGGTACATGAGCCATGCAAGGAGTGCGTAGGCAAAGTAAAGTCTTAGGGTTGCAAACCTGAGTAAGGTGTGAGAGACTGTTGCTGCAGGAGTGCACAGAGTCAAAGGTGTTCAACACTTGGAAGTGTCTGAGAGTTGCCGCAAGGAGTGCGTGCAAATATCCTCTTTGAGGCTCGAAGTTGTGAGAAGCTCAGGAGGAGTAAAGGCTTTGAAAACCATTCAGGGGCATCGGAAGTTTGTAGTGCAAGCAGATAAGTCCAGGGAAGAATCCTTGGTTTCCTTCATAGAAATCGTCAAAGGGAAGAGATCGATGGTCAGGAATTTGTGGGGAGGATTTGTGAAATCCCGCTAGCCATCAAATCTTCCAGAGAAACGAGGAGGTTACGGTAGCGTCTGGAGTTCAAGATCAGGAGATTGTGGACCATCAGATCTTCATATAGACACCCGTCAACCATTTGATTGACCAAGAGTTGCATGAAACTTAAATGTCGTGAATGAGAGGAGGAAAGTTCCGACGAGAGGCGTGGCCATCGGAATTTCGACATTTGTGAAATCGGGAATCACGAGGACGAGTGATCGGGAATTTTTAGAGTGAAAATCCCAGAATCAAATCTAGGCCATCCATATGGAGGAGACAGGTAGCAATCATCGAGAGCCCGTCGGCATTTCGGCGACCGGGGTTTTAAGTTGACAAAGAACTTGTGTCATCAGGGCATCGAAAGTCTCGAAATCTTGAGGTTGAATCAGGACCGCCCATCTTGAGGGGACACGTGGCAAAGATCTAAGATATCAAGAAAATCCTGAAAGGGAAGACTCCATCGGAGTTTCGGGATTCAACAAATCGGAGGTTCTGTGAGCAAGAGATCGGGAAAATCCATGTTGGAAACCCCGTAAATGATCGGAGCCGTCCATCAGTTGGGACACGTGGACGAGATCAGAAGCCCATCGTCATTTCGATCATCAGGACTTATAAAAGCAAGTGGTTTGGCTTGGTAGTTGGCGAAACCCCGAGGGTAAATCTGAACCGTCCATCCACTGGGGACACGTGTCAGAAATCTGAAGAAAGTCGGGGATTGGCATTTCGTGAGTCCTGGAGGACTTGCAATTCGAAATCGCGAAGTCTGATTCTCCGAAAAGAGGAGATCTCTGTGTGGGACCCAAATTATGTCATCTCATCATAACGAGGCATCGGGAATTTCCACGGAGAAAACCCCGAAGCGATGAGGACCATCCATTCTAGAGGACGCATGGCGACAATCGCGATCATCGAGAAATTTCCCGAGAGGAAAAGTCATCCATTGGAAATTCAAGCATCGGGAAATCGGGGATTCCGTGGACAAGAGGTTTAGTGAATTTCGACATTCGAAACCTCGAACCCCGATAAAAGGTATGACTGCAGTCATATAAAGGCAGGTCACATGACTAGGGCATAGCCAGGAGGGGCTAAAGCACAAAGGGAGCATACCGGGAAAGCGGAGATTGGGAAATCGGGAACCAAAGGGTCGTGACATCGACATTTTGAAAACCCTGAAACCCGAGTGTGACGTTTTGTTGTGAACGAAGAAGGGACCAGTCCTAAAGGCTGTAAGGTGCCAAAAAAGACCTGTGGGTCAAATTTAAATAAAGATTCCAGGGGATATTTGAAGGAGCCACTTCGGCTCGAGGGTGAATTTTGAACGATCCTTAAAGACTGGGAGGTCAGCGTAGATGCCTTTTGTCGAGGCAAGGGGTGTGGCTACGTCAAGAAGCTTCTATTAAGTCTTCTTACATCCACCTTATTCTATTATGTTGAAAGGCCTTATTAATATTGACCTTTATTACATCCGAATATATTGTTCTACCTATGTGCGGGTTAGGACCCTAACAGTTTCCATACAACTTTTGAACTGTCTCCATGAATGCGGTGGAAACTGTACTAGCTTTGAAGGGATGAGAGAGTGCACAAAAGTGTGCACACTTGGTCAGTCTATCAACAATCATCATGATCACACTCTTTCCTTCATACTTTTGTAACCTTGTGATGAAATCCATGGAAACCTCCTCCCAGTGCTGACTTGGGATGGATACTGTTTGTAAAAGTCTTGGGGTCTTAATTGTTTCCACCTTATTTTGTTGGCAAACCAAACATTTTGCCACAAACCTTTGAACATCAGTTTTAAGGTCATCCCCAAAAAAATCCTTCTTGAGTCTATGGTAGGTTTTCAAAAATCCCAAGTGTTGTCCTACTAGAGAGGTGTGCAATTCCAATAGTACTTTTGGTTTGAGTTGGGAGTTCTTACATAAATATAAGCAATCTTTGTACCATAGTGAATCATTTTTCCATGTAAATGTATCTAATGCATTGGAATCCTTCTACAACCTTTGAATGAGACTCCACACTTTTCCGTCATACTTCCATTCATCCCCTGCTTCTATTATCCAATCGGGTTAGATGATCAAGATAGCACAGAGAAAGGCCTCAACATCTTCATCCGTTCTTGAGAGTGCATCTACCACAACATTTTGCTTCCCCTTTTTATAGACGATTTCAAAATCATAACCCAATATCTTGGTTACCCATTTTTGTTGTTCTTCTGAAGATAGCCTTTGTTCCAAGAAGTATTTAAGACTATCATGATCTATTTTGACCTTGAAGTGCCTAGCTATTAGGTAAGGATGCCATTTCTTCAATGCATGTAGTATTTCCATCATTTCCTTCTCCAAAATGGGTTTGTGTAAGTCCTTTCCCTTGAGTGGTTGACTTTCAAAAGCTAGGGGCCTTCCTTCTTGCATTAGGATAGCATCAATTCCATCTCCCAAGGCATCAGATTCCACAATAAATGTTTTTGTGAAGTCTGGAGTAGTCAAGACATGAGCTTTACACATCACCTCTTTAAGTTGTTCAAAAGATTTAATTTCCTCTGGAATCCATGAAAATGCATCCTTCTTAGCTAGTTCCATTAAAGGTGTTTCTATTCTTCCATAGTTCCGAACAAACTTGCGGTAGTAACCTGTCAAACCCAAAAATGCTCTAAGATTCTTCAATGTTTTTTGAATCGGCCAGTCCATCATGGCCTTAATCTTGTTAGGTTCTACCTTGACACCTTCATGAGATAAATATGACCTAAATACTCTACCTCCTTTACTCCAAAGAAAAATTTGGATGGTTTGGCATATAGTTGTTGCTCCTTTAGTAGTTGTAGCACCTTGTCAACATGTCACACATGATCCTCCCAAGACTTGCTATAGATTAGTATATCATCATAAAATAATAACACAAATTTTTGAAGGAAGGGCTTGAAAATGGAATTCATCAACCCTTGGAATGTGGAAGGTGCATTTGTAAGGCCAAAAGGCATGACCAAAAATTCATAATGGCCTTCATGAGTTTGGAATGTTGTTTTTGGG
>ML796815.1:69676-104207 GCA_009831015.1 Picea engelmannii
AAGACCTTTGGGAATATCTTCAAATACTTTGGAATGCTTATCAATGATCCTTTGGAGATCTTGAGGAATAGATGGCTTAGATGTTTGAACATCTAGTGAGCATAGTTGTGCAATAACGCCTTGATGCTCCTTTTTCAATAATTGTTTCATACCATTAGAGCTTATCACCTTACCAGGTTTCCCTGTGATACCCCTTAACTCAATTTCTTTTCCTTCCAATGAAAATTTCATGAAAAGTTCTTGAAAATTAAAATCCATTATTCCTAATGATTGTAACCATTGGATTCCTAGTACAACATTTGTACCACCCATGGGTATAGAAATAATTGGACTATTCATGACATATTCCCCCATAGTAAGATTGATCTTATTGCATTTTCCTGAGCAATTGATAGTTCCTCCATCTACAATCATTACTTGAAACTCTGGCACTGGATATACAAAGAAATTGAGAGCTTTGGCTAATTTATAGTGAATTAAATTATGAGTACTGCCAGAATCAATTAGGACTATTGCCTCTTTCTTTTTGATGTATCCTTTGATATTGAGCATTTGAGGAGTGTTATTTCCAGCCAATGCATTACATGATATTGTGGGAGTCAACTCTTGAGACAAAATTGCTTCTACGTTTTCATCTTGAGATGGTTCTGGTTCATGTTCTTCTTCCTCTTCACAATCTATGTAGAATAATTTCTTCTCACCACACTTATGTCCCTTACTGTAATTGTTGTCACAATTAAAGCATAAACCTTTTTCTTTTGATTCCTCCAATTGTTGAGGTGTCAACCTTGTAGGTTGAGGTGTTTTAGAAGAAGGAGCATTGTTCTCTCTATAGATGTTAGGATTGGTCCTTCTAGTAGCCACAACCATATTTTTACATTCAACATTTCTTGCCACCTTAAATGCATTGTCCAATGATTTGGGTTCCCAAAGGAGAACCTCATGTTGAATGTTACCCTTTAAATTTCCTATGAATACATCAATCAAGTGCTCATCTAGAATATTGGTTACCTTTATATTCAATCTTTGGAAGTTCTCGATGTGCTTGGTAACTGAACCCTTTTGCTTGAGATTTATCAATTGGCTAAAGAAGGTATTTCTCCTTGTATCCTCATAGTGTGCTATCATTTCTTCTGTGAAAATTGTCCAAGTGATGAG
This sequence comes from Picea engelmannii, assembly GCA_009831015.1. Lineage (NCBI taxonomy): Eukaryota > Viridiplantae > Streptophyta > Pinopsida > Pinales > Pinaceae > Picea > Picea engelmannii. Next base: position 70,835 of record ML796815.1, read on the forward strand.
TGATTTGCGAGAACAAAGACATCGATACCATACAAATTGATTAGGTTCTAAATATAAAGAAGTAATTCATACTATTTGTGTATGTGGCACATTATGGAGATCAAAGAATTGTTCCATCTGAAGTATCCATGTGATTGGGTCTTTTCCATCAAACTTCCTCATATCAATCTTAGGAACGTGGTTGGTATTCAAACCAAAGTTGGAGTTTCTCCATTATTGATTCACCTTCCGTGTGTCCTCATCATGAATTTCATGGGATGCATTTTCACTTTCAGGTGTCTTCTCTGTTACAAAAATTTTCAATACTTCCATGATCTCCCCTTTTAAACCCTCCATCATCTCTTGTAGTTCATCTTTTGTTACTATCTTCTTTTGTAAATCATTTATGCCCCTACGCATTTCTTCACCTTCATCAAGGGAACAAGTAGGATTTTCTGGAGGCTTATTTGGTGTAGAAGTTCCCTTTTTGGGTGGCATGCTGGCCAAGTATCACTTTTGAACCTTGATTTTGAGGTGGTTCTGTTAGACAATATTTCTTCTGTTGTATCTCCCAAGTTTCGGCCCTTCTGGGTATGAAAATTTATTTTATGTAGTTCTATGATATTTCTTCTTTGTAATGCCATAGGTATGATCAAAATTGGATGTGCCAAGTGGAATTTACGGTAACTTCCCCATAACTTGCCTATTTTTGGCCTTTCCAAGAGATCTCACTTGTATAGCGTGCCCCACACAAAATGATTGATATAAAATTATGAAACTCACACCAGAAATACTACAGACTATCCACAATCCAATGAAACCAGTCCCACTCAATTTTTATACTCTAGGAATAAGTTATGATTGTTTTACCTAGAACACCTTCTTGAGACTAGTCAATAGGACTAGTCAGATACCCTATCTTACATAGGGTGTATCTACAAATTTAAGATGACCCAGAAGATGAAATTTTTACCACAGATACCTTACTAATTTATCTAAATATTATCTGGATTTTAGGGTTTGAAATGTTATATAAAACATTTTATAGAAAAAATTCCACAATGACTCAGTTCAGGATGATTCCAAAAACCTATCTTGTATAGGTTGTATATTTGAAAGTATAAGGCCTTAGGAGATGAATTTGTAACCCAACATACCTTGATCCATATAATAAATATCCTCCAATCCATTCCTTTTGAAACATTGTATAAAAACATTTATAGCAAAAATTCCAAGGTGTCTCAAATGTAGCAGTGAAACCCCAAGACCTTGATCTCTGATACCATATGTTAAGAACCAAATATCAATATAGCATAGGAAAACCTCAGAAAAAGTACTCAACGCCTTGAAAAAGAGATAATTTCAGATAATAATCCTCTTCGAGGGGGAAACCTCCTTTTACCCCACTTAAATGTTCAAGTACAATATGATTCAAAATGAAAATGTCTCCTTGGTATATATGGGAGACTAGGAGGTATAATTACAACTAATGGCCTAAAGCCAACATAAATAAAATAACACTAATAATATAATATGCCCAAATTAAGGGGTAATGAGCCAATATTAGGGCTTAACATTTCAGTATTGCATCAAAGTGTTTCCATCAATGCCAAAGGGGGAGATTGTTGATTAAGGATGGTTGTCATTGATGTCAACCCTTGAAGAAAGCCTCGTAGCACAAAGGTTTGGGTAATGGACCCAATATTGTTTGATGTAAATATGACTCATTATTTTTTTTTCATGGTTGATAAGAAGTAAATATGAATGAACTCCAAAGTGGTCCCCTTATGGTGAAAGCCCTCATGGGAAGATGCTTTGCAAAGTAAGAGAACCCATGCTTAATTGTGGAATAATGAGATGAAAGACAATGAATTTGTTAGGAAAACTATCCTAGATGGATAGTTCTTGTCATTCCATTTCCAGTGGTATGTGGAGCATCACATAACTCCTCACGGTTAGAGAGTTATGGCCATGAGAAGTTGGAGAACCTAGTTTTGGGTAATGGACCCAAGTTTGTTTGATGGGTAACGGTATGAGTTATGATATATTTTCAGATAATAATATTCTATATGAATAGTACATTTCATTCCATTTATGCTGGTATGTGGAACTTCACATAAGTCCTCACGTTTTGAGATTTATGGCCTTACGAAGTTGGAGGACCCTCATATGTCATCTAGAAGCCCCAAAAGGTCAAAGTAGTCAAAGTGATTTAAGAGATTTTAAAAGGTAAATAATAAAGTGAATTAATGAGTGTATTATAATTCAAAGTGAATACAAAATAAATTATTTCAATAATAAATTTAATGGAGAAATTAGAAGTGGTTTAACCCTAAATTAAGGAAAGTGGGGCCAAGTGACCTAGAAGATATTTTTAAGGAAGCTAATTGGAGAGTATAAATAAGAGGCAAGGCTCTCTCATTTTAGATACACTTGAGAATATTGAATATCTATAGGTGTCTGAGGTAAAAAATGATATCTAAGATGAAATTATGAGCGAAGGTGAAGAAAAGAAGGCTGAAATGCAAGGAAGGATAAATTCTTTTGATGGTGCTTTCTAAGGTATGTTATTTAAAGGTCATCACACCATTTTCTCTATAACTATTTTTATCTAATGAGTCAGACCATGAAATTTCTATTCCCTTGAGAAAACATATCCAAGTACCTGTGGTAAAAAATTCATATTGTGGTTCATTGTATTTTTGGAGTTACACTCCGTGTAAAATAGGGTTTGTGGCTAGTCCTGAAACTAGTAAAAAACAAGTGTTTCGGGTAAAAACATCATAAATTCTTCATAAATGCTCCCAAATAAGTGAAACCAAATGTATTGGTTAGGATACCATATTTAGTATGCTGTGTAATATTTTCAGATGAATTCAACAAATATTTCATGTGGGGAATTCTCTACAAGGCCGCTCTCTAGAATAACCCAGAATTCAGCAAGGTATGCCATTTTTTCTATAAATCATTTTATGAGAGGTTCCAAGTAGTGACACTTGGAGGAATTGCACAAAACACACTGGATAACATTGTTTATAAGTTTCATATCTTTCTACAATACAGGTACAAATTTATGATTACTTCAACTTAGGTTTGTTGACTAATCCAAAACTAGGCATGTGAGACTAAAGAAAAGTTTGATGAAAATGCTAGTCTCTTGTTGTTAAAGTTAAGGAAGGTTTGCAGGAATGTGATCATATACACCAGGTCTATTACAGAGCTATGAATAAGATTTGGATGATGAAATTTATGAGGGATTTTGGTCGAGATACATGTTGAGTACATGGTTGAGACAAGTAGTTGATGAGTTGACACATACATGAGGTGTATAGTTGATGATGTTGGTACATATTGATGAGTCATATTTGATGAGTAGTTGACACACATGATTGGTACATACTTGGTACATGGTTGGATGCACTTGTTTATGGTACAGGTTGATTAGAGGTTGTTTGGTACAGGTTGGTTCATGGTTGATGCACTTGTCTATGTTACAGGTTGATTACAGGTTGAGGTACAGGTTGATGCATGGTTCAGATTTATTGGTACAAGTTTACAACGGTATATCTCACAGTGATATTGTGATGAAGTTACATCATTATACTTCTACTTCAGGGTGGCAAGACGGGGCAAGTTCAGGTGGTTGTAGCCACCTTCCGGTTGTAGCGGAGAACATAGGGAGTTGTATCCTCCTTTTGGTTGTAGCCAAGGAATTGGGGAGTTGGAGCTTACTTCAGGTTGTATCCTGAGAAACTAGGGGGTTGGAGCCTCTTTATAGTTGCAGCTAGAAAACAAAGGAAGTTGGTGCTTCCAGTGAATGTAATTCTTCAAGACATATAAGCAAAATCATTCTGTGGTTTTCTCCCGATTTGGGTTTCCACATAAAACACTGGTGTATTGTGTATGTGTATGTGTATTATTGTTCATTTGTTCATTGATTATTTACTCTACAGTTATTGGATGATAATGCTTCATTGATATAACACTTGGATTATATGATTAAAAAGGATTAAATTGATCTATTACTGATTCACCCCCCCTCTCAGTAATCCAACACCATCATGTCACCATCCATATCATAATGCAATGGATGGGGAAAAACATCTATTTAATGGTGGTGGATGAAGGAGCCTCGACTTGCATAATGGATATTTGTTGTTGGAAGGCCCTCAACTCTCCTAATATTGGGACATATGAAACACTGCTAAAAGAGTTTGATGGAAACATGTTCTAAGCTCATGGAATAATCACTACCTTACCCAATGTTGGGAGCAAGCCCCTTTTGAGGAAGAGTCCAATTTTTGGAAAGTAAATCTTAAATTTGGAAAAAGACAGCTTGTAGAAAAGTAGCATGTGTGAGGGAAAGCCGCATGCAAAGGAGGAAAGCATGCAAGGCACACATGCAAGAAAACCTAACCACGTTAGAGTTAGGGTTTTTGTAAGAGATGGTAACAGTTGATAAGCTAACAAATTAGTAGAAATTAGGACCTAGGAGGTCTAGGTCAAGGTTCTTGAGTTTTGTTCTTTTCAATTAAGGAAACTATTGCAAGATATCATATCATTTTTGTAAGTTGTTGAGTTTTAGGAGAGTTAAGAAGTTAGATTGTGAGGGTTATATCGCAGGTTGAGGAGCCTAGTGTGATATAGTCCACCTCATAGAGGTTGTGGAACCCCTTTTGTGATTGTATAGTAGAAATTTTAGTGCGTGCAGTGCCATATCTTGCCAGATCTTTGTGGACATATCCTAGGAGAGGGTAAACCATGGTAAAACCTGTGTTATGTGTGGTTTTTATTGCATATTTACCTTATTTCAGTAGTTATATGGAGAATGGATGAATGAATAGTTTTGTTAGATTTGTTATCTGGTAGATCAATTAGATTGTATGCATAAAATTAACAGATGAATGAATCTTAAGAATAATAGAGAGAAAAATGATATCAAGGACTTAGAAGATGAACTTAAATTCTAGATCCCCTCTCTTTCCTAGACTGAAAGCATCTGAGCATTGCAACCACCCATAGAACTCTCTCAGGTTTGACTGCACAGTACATTTTATGTGTTGTGTTGTCTTCTGGTTTACCAAGAAGGCTGATAGTTTTAGAGGTTTTTTCTAGAAACCTATTCATATATGAACTTAGAATAGCCATGAAGTAGATAGAGAGAGTAGTAACCAACAAATGGTTTAGTTTCTGCCTGGAACTTCATGGGATTGAGTGAGAGGGATCCATGCAAGAATAGCGCAAAAACTCAAAGTAATAGAAGGGAATGATCATACCATGGAATCCAATGAAGGTGGAGATCGAAATCTAGTCTAAAAAAAGGATCTTGAGTTTGTGTAGAAGGATAACAGAAACCATAAGATAACACTGTGCAAATATCTAGACAAGTATGTGTTTATCAACCTGTAAGAGGTTTTTTTCTGTGATTTCCCGCATGTGCCGTGGGAGAGAATATTGAGGCTAAAATAAAGCCACCCTATAAATCAAATCAGGAAGATTGAGTGGACTCCTATGGATATTACACAGTTACAACAAGTTAACAACAAATTCATGCACACAATAGATTTCTAGCTAGACACTATTGTTGCAGGATTTATCATAGAATTTTCAATAGATATCGCGAGGTCTTATAGTGCATCAGAGCAAGAGTTTATGAAGGGAACCAAAGGTAGTTACAACAAATCATTGTATACTTCAATCAACATTTTACTATATAACAAAGGTGTATTGACTATGGCATCAGAAAACTAAAATTCCCTATGTGCATGGGGGAAGGAGGGAAGTATTGACAAGAGATGGAAGAATGGAGGGAGAGATGGATAAGGGAAATAAGGAGGAGGCCATGGACCCAATCATGATGGATGAAGATCAGATCAAGCAGATCATGGAATCAACTGGAAAAACGTGTAGTGGAGTACCCTACCAATATAAGATGAATAATAAGAAGAAAGCCATAATAGATAGAGAGGGCTTGAAAAGTGATGAAGAATATGTAGAGGATCTCTGGGCTGTGGAGTATATTGAGGAAATATTGTGCTCAAAATATAAAAGGAAGACAAGAGGTCCAAGGGAAGGAAAAGAAGGCATAAATACTATCCATATCAGTTTTAGTGTGGAACCCATAACCCCATGTGCGACTAATACACCTGAAAGAATGCCACCATTTAAACAACTGAGTTTTAGTGGAAGAAAGGAAACATGAAGTACATCCAATCCAGGAGCAACAACTGGAGGAGCCAGTTCAGGAAGTAGTAGTCAAGTATATATACAAGGCAGAGGTAGTAGTTCTGATGTAGGAGCATCGTAAGCAGCTAGCCAAGCAATCATAAGGCAGAAGATAGTTGGAAGAAGCACAACACACATTTTACACATTTTGAAATATTTTTGAAAAATTAATGAAGCGGATATTAATGTGATAGCTGGGGAAAGTGTACTTACATTTATATATTAGATATTGTAAACAGATCTTGAGTGATTTCTTTCATGTGTATTATGTAAAGGCGTTTATACGTAATTAGTGAAAGTAGGTAGATTTGAATTAAGAGATTAGATAGTTTAGAGAGTAGGAGGGAAAACGGATATAGACACCCTCACCCTTGTATCATAGTAACATTATCATCATTAAGAGATATAGCAGAGAGCTATAGAGAAGAACCCATGTACATGAGCACTTGAGTTAATATATATGAAGCTTTGACTCAAATTTCATGGTGTTATGATGCTTACTGTTTACATTTACTGAATTGTATGCTTATAGTTGTTTTATTCTCTCTGTTGTTTTACTCTATTTATGAAAGACTGTTATTGCCGAGAGTTCACAGAGTCGAAGAATCAAATACATAGTAGTATTTGAAATATTTCCACAAAGAGTGCGTGAAGGAGTCCTTTCGAGACTCGAGGTTGCAATCAAAAGCTCAAGAGGGTCAACACCTTTGAAGTATTCAAAGGAAGACAGGGAGTGAAATTATCATGCATAAGATAACTTCCAGTGGAAGAATGCTAGTCCATTTCACATAAGTTATCAAGGAGGAAATGAGTAGTTGAAATTCTCCGTGGAGAACTCACAAAGTTGCGAGGACCATAGGATCCAAAGGAGCTGCAAGGTGGATAAGGATCATATGAACCCATCACTTTGGTATCAGGAATCAACATGGATCGTTGATCGTGATATTTTTTGAGCCATCAGATCATTTCGGGGATTCAGAGTTCATAAGTCCAGAGTGTAAGCCAAAATTCTTGGTCACTCTAACTCCCGAATCACGAGAAGGATTGTTAAGTGTGGAATTTCAGGATTTCGATAATTTAGGATTCGGAATACCGGAAATCCTAATGACCAGGAGCCAGGGGCCTTTGCGTTGAAAACCCCGAAGTTACGAAACCCGAATATCCTTGAAGTGGAATTTTGGCACTTTGGGGATCGGGGTTTCAACATTCCCATTGACAAGGATTCGGGGCACTTCACATAAGAAACCCCGAAGTCGCGAAACACAAAGTATTGGTGAAGTGGCATTTTGTCATTTCAGTGTTTCAGGGTTTGGGAAATCGAGGAGACAGTGGTTTGGAATCAAGAGTCTCGAAATCCTAGTACCCGGAAGCCCGAAATAATGTGGGCCTTCGGATCTAAAGGGAGGCTATTAGCCGTTGATTTCGTAGAAGGCGCCATTTCAGAATTCGAGATTTTGAACTGGTAGGGGAATGATAGTCGAAGGCTTGTTCAATTCCTGAAAGGCGGGAAGAGTGACAGGTGGCAGGAATCCATGACAGAGACAGAGGACAACTGAGAAGATAGGTGGCGTGTACATGTTTTCGAGTAGTGTCAATTCCCGTTGACTGTTTTGGGGTTTCGAAGGCTGGAGAGTCGAGAAGCCTTGCATCATGATTCACGAAATCGTGATGTCCGAAACTTTGAATCGATGAAAGAGTCTCGTTCATAACCATTGGAGAACGAGCCTTTGCTGAACGTATCGAGATTCAACATTTCTGTGTTTTCGAAGACAAGGAATTGGGGTCCTTTGCACGGAAATTCTCGAAGTCGTGAAATGCGACGCAGTTTTGGAGGAGGATGAGGTCAAACGTTTCAGAAATTTGGCATTTTGGGTTTCGGAGGTTGAAGAGACAGGGGACTCGACAATAGGAATCATGATATTGCAAAACCCAAAGTCCCAATTCGGCAAAGGGCATGATTATATTGTTGGTCAGGAGATTTGGGTTGATGCCTTGTGTTTGATCATGCAGGCATACCTATAAGGACCTATGGAAAACACTGTGGTGTGTGTGTGGGATTCCCTATGGAGGAATCGAAGAGTCAATCAGACTCAGGGGAAGATTTAGAACGATCCTGCATGAATCTTGACCCGAGGGTCAGGGTCAACACCATTTGTGGTATCAGAGCTCAGAACAAGTTATTTGCTTTCTGTAGCAGAGAGAACAGGGGAACATTTTATATCCAAGCTACTGAGAATAAGAGACAGGAAAATGCCAATGACTGATCCAGCAGTGGAAAGAGAAATGCGCGAATTATGTGCTAGGCTTGATGCCATGGAGACAACATAGAGGTGCACAGTTAATGCTGGGGATATCAACGAAGATGAAAGTAAAAATGAAACTTTAAATGAAGGAGAAGAAGTCAGAGTTGAAGATGTTGCAGACGAATGCCTATTCAGGGTTGTTGCTAGGATAAGTGCCAAAAATGGACATTCCGGTGTATAAAGGCAACTTAGATGTTGAAGAACTTCTAGACTGGATTAGAGCTCTAGATAAATACTTCAACTATGATGATGTTGAGGAAGACAAGAAGGTCAAATATGCCATTACTAGACTTAAAGGGCATGCATCACTATGGTGGGATGAACTGCCGGCTAATAGACGCTGCAAAGGCACGCAGAAAATTAAAAGATGGGATAGAATGGTTGCAAAGATGAAAGACAAATTCATACCCAAGGATTATCAAATCACTCTATTTCAGAGGATGCAGAATTTGAGACAGAAGCTTATGTTAGTGAAAGAATACACTGAAGAGTTCTACAAGATAAACATCAAATCAGGTCATCGGGAAAGCGATGATGAAAAGGTTTCCAGATACATGAATGGTCTATGATATGACATTCAAGTTGAGATGAGCATGATGACCCTTTGGACTATAGAAAATGCTAATCATATGGCTCTGAAGGCTGAAGAGAAGCTGAGCCAGAAGCAAGGTCAAAGAGGCCGAGGTAGAAGCCAAGCCAGAGGCAAAACAATTTCCCAAGATAGAACTCAGAAGTCTAAAGAAGAGGGGAAGAAACCTCAAACTCAACATGAGAGAGAGGGCAATATGCTGATAGAAATACTTTTCCTCGAGCTAGAGGAGGAGGAAGAGGCAGAGGCGGTGAAGTAAAATGCTTTGTCTGTGGAAATATCAGACATAAATCCTATGAGTGTCCAGATAAGAAGAAAGATGGTGGTGAAACTCACATAGCCAAAGCTCAAGGATGGAATGTTGAGGCAGAAGATTCTGAGGGCAGAAGATCTTTGATGATGAGGAAAGTTCTCTTGAAGCTAGAGAAGGAGGCAGAGAACCCAAACCAAAGAAACAATTTGTTTCAGACTGCTTGCAAAACTAAGGATAGAGTATGCAAAGTCATAAAGGATAGCGGTAGCACAAACAATCTCGTATCTACAGAGATGGTAGAAAAGCCGGAGCTATAGACTATTGTACACCCAAACCCATACAGATTTTCGTGGCTACAAAAAGGAAATCATGTAAATGTCACTAAACAATGTTTAGTTGAATTTAAAATAGGGGGATATAAAGATGAAATATTGTGTGATGTCATTCCCATAGATGTTTTTCATCTATTGTTGGGTAGACCATGGAAATATGACAAGAACATGATTCATGATGGGAGAAAGAACACATACACCCTGGAGAAGAATGGGAGGATGCACATGTTGCTGGTGATTAAAAACCAAGAGGTGAAAATAGAGATGAGCAACACTGTACTTCTGATGAGTGGGAAGGAACTTCTTAATGAGGTTAAGAAGAAGGAATACACACAATTTATTGTGGTCAGGAAGCCCAGAATTGTTTTGACCAGTACGAGGATAGATGATCTACCAGAAGAAATCCAGAAGTTGCTGGAAGAGTTTACTGATATAGTAGTAGACGAATTACCGTGTTCATTACCACCTATCAGGAGTATAAGCCATCATATCAACCTTATACATAGATCCAGTTTACCGAACAAATCCACATACAGGTTGACGTCGTAGGAAAATGAAGAAGTTAAGAGACAGGTCCAAGAGTTAATGGACAAAGGATTGATTAGAGAAAGCTTGAGTCCATGTGTTGTTCTGACAGTGGTCAGCCCAAAGAAAGATGAAGGCTGGAGGATGTGTACATACTCAAGGGAAATCAATAAGATTACCATCAGATACAAATTTCCATTACCAAGGATGGACAACTTGATGGATTTCTTGAGTGGATCAAGATTTTTTTCAAAGATTGATTTGAAAAGCGGATATCATCAGATTAGAATGAGAGAAGGTGATGAATGGAAGACAACATTAAAGATGAATGAGGGGATATATCAATGGTTTGTTATGCCATTTGGCTTAGCGAATGCACCTAGTACTTTCATGAGTTTGACGAATGAAGTCCTAAAGGATTTCATAGGAAAATTCGTCATCGTATATCTTGATGATATATTAATCTTCAGCAAGACAAAAGAAGAACACTTGAAGTATTTAGCTGCAGTAATGAGAAGATTACAACAAGAGAAATTGCTGCTAAATATGAAGAAATCATCATTTATGAGGACATAACTCATTTATCTCGGTTTTGTTATCTTTGTAAATGAGTTGAGGATGGATCCAGAAAAGGTGGATGCAATTAAGAATTGGCCATCGCCAAAGAGTGTATTCAAAGTTTGATGCTTCCATGGTTTGGCTAGTTTCTACAGGAAATTCATCTGAAACTTCAGTGGAATTAGTGCACCAATGATGGATACGGTGAAGGAAAGACATAAAAATTTTCACTGGGCAGAAGAAGCAGAGAAAAGTTTCAATCTGCTGAAGAAGAAGATCACAGAGAAACTAATTCTGGTTTTGCCAGATTTTAGCAAGACATTCCAGATCAAGTGTGATGCGAATAGATTTGCAATTGGAGCGGTCTTGAGCCAAGATGACAGGCCGATAGCATACTTCAGTGAAAAACTGAATGAAGCAAAAATCAAGTACTCAACATATGACAAAGAATTTTATGTAGTCATACAAGCACTGAAGAAATGGAGACATTATTTGGTTCCTAAAGAGTTTGTTTTGTACAATGATAATCATGCTTTACAATTCATGACTCAACAAGAGAAGTTGAACCAAAAGCATGCTAAATGGGTTGAATTCATGCAGAATTTTACTTTTGTGACTAAGCATATTTTTGGAACTGCTAACAAAGTTGTTGATGCTTTGAGCAGGAAATGTTTGCTTATCCAGGAATTCAGAGTCAAGAATTTATGTTTTGATAACCTCAAAGAAATGTACAGGGATGATCCATATTTCGAGGAGGCATATGAGGCATATGAGAATCCAATTCTCAGAGACAAAAGCCAATGGACTGAATACATGATCCAGGATGGATTATTGTTCAGGGGAAATCAGTTATGTATTCCAAAATGCTCCATGAGGGAGAACCCGATGAAGGAAAAACACAATGGAGGATTGGTCGGACACTTCGGTCATGATAAGAAGTTCTCAAAGTTGAATGGATCATATTTTTGGCTAGGGATGAGAACAGATGTTAAGAAATTTGTAGACAGATGCAGGATTTGTTAGCACACAAAAGGGAAAAGGCAGAACACAAGGTTATATCAGCCATTACCCATACCAAAAAGGCCGTGGGATGCAGTGAGCATGGATTTCATATTGGGACTTCCAATAACACAAAGAGGATGTGATTCAATCTTTGTGGTAGTCGACAAATTTTCAAATATGGCACATTTCATACCATGCCAGAAAACTAGTGATGCAACTCATATTGCGAACCTGTTTTTCAAGGAAGTCATTAGACTTCATGGCTTGCCAAGGAGTATCATGTCTGATTGAGATACCAATTTCGTGGAACATTTCTGAAGGACCTTATGGAAAAAGCCGGGGACAAGTTTGTCTTTTAGCTCAGCATATCATCTTCAAATGGATGGGTAGATAGAAGTCATGAACATAAGATTGGGAGATTTTTTAAGGAGCTTAGTGACTGCACACCACAGTCAGTGGGATCACATTCTTCCACAAGAAGAATTTGCTTATAATGATTTTCTTAATAGAAGCACACGACAGAGTCCATTCTAGATTGTATATGGAATGCAGCCAAGGGGAGTTTCAGAATTGAAATATTCAGAACAAGTTGAATTCAGTAGTGCTAGTGCAGAAGACTTTACAGAAGGGATGAAGGATCTTCACAGCCGAGTCAAAGAGCGATTGCAGATTTCAAGTCAAGAATACAAGTGGAGAGTAGATCAACATAGGAGAGAACTTCAATTTGAAGTTGGTGATCTGATTCTTGCACATCTGAGGAAGGAAAGGTTCCCAAGGGGAACATATAACAAACTGAAGATGAAAAGGATTGGATCGTGCAAGGTCATAAGGAAATTTGGGGCAAACACATATGATATTGAATTACCCGATGGGGTCAGAATCTCACCGATATTCAATGTTACAGAATTGTACCCTTACAGAGCTGAAGAAGAAGGAGTAGAGGAAGAACAAAAATAAATTCAATGGACAAAACAAATGCCTGTAGCTGAAAAGCCACAGATGGAAATCATAATTGACAAGAGGGTTAGTAAAAGGACCAGGAGGAAGGAGTATTTTGAATACTTGGTCAAATGAAAAGGACATCAAGTTGAAGATGCTAGTTGGGAAGATGAAGCAGAAATTCAGAAGAATGGACATATCGTGCAAGAAATCATGAACAGGAGTTCATGAAAATTTTCAAGCCAGGGAGTATGATGCAGGAGAATTGTAAGAAGCCAACCAAGCAGGCATATGGTGGAAGACAGCTGGAAGAAGCACAACACACATTTTACACATTTTGAAATATTTTTGAAAAATTAATGAAGCAGATATTAATGTGACAGCTGGGGAAAGCCTACTTACATTTATATCTTAGATATTGTAAACAGATCTTGAGAAATTTCTTTCATGTGTATTATGTAAAGGCATTTATACGTAATTAATGAAAGTAGGTACATTTGAATTAAGAGATTAGATAGTTTAGAAAGTAGGAGGGAAAATGGATATAGACACCCTCACCCTTGTATCATAGTAACATTATCATCATTAAGAGATATAACAGAGAGTTGTAGAGAAGAACCCATGTACAGGAGCACTTGAGTTAATATATATGAAGCTTTGACTCAAATTTCATGGTGTTATGATGCTTACTGTTTACATTTATTGAATTGTATGCTTACAGTTGTTTTATTCTCTTTGTTTATGCATTTGTTTTCAACGCTGTGTTGAATGTGTGATTTCATGTTAAGTATATGAAGTCTGAGAGAGGAGAAGAATGAGTTTCAACTGTTTCTCATCCTGAGAGTTCCTGCAAGGAGTGCAGTGAAACATCTGCAAGGTGTGCATTGACAAGAGTCTGAGTTTTATCTCAGAAAGCTAAGGAGAGATACCATTGTTCTCACTTCCCATAGGAGTGCAGGTGAAGCAAATAAGTCATGCAAGCTGTGCGTAGGCTAGTTGAAGCCTTAGAATTTATCAACTAAGGTTGAAGAGTGAAAGACTGTTGTTGCTGAGAGTGCACAGAGTCGAAGAATCAAATACACAACATTATTTGAAAGATTGTTGCAAAGAGTGTGTGCATGAGTCCTTTCGAGAATCGAGGTTGCAATAGAAAGCTCAGGAGGGTCAGTGCCTTTGAAGTATTCAAAGGAAGATGGGGAGAGAAATTATCACACAGAAGCTAAGTTCCAGTGGAAGAATGATGGTCCATTTCGTAGAAGTTATCAAGGAGGAAACAAGTGGTTGAAATTCTCCGTGGAGAAATCATGAATTTGCAAGGACTGTAGGATCCATAGGAGATGCAAGGTGGATAAGGATTGGATGAACCCATAACTTTGGTATCAGGAATCAACATGGACCATTGATCGTGATTTGTTTTGAGTCTTTAGATCATTTTGGGAATTCAGAGTTCATAAGTCCAGAGTGTAGGCCAAAATCCTTGGTCACTCTAACTCTCGAATCATGAGAAAGATTGCTAAGTGTGGAATTTCAGGATTTCGGTAATTCGGGATTCGGAATACCGAAACTCCTGATGACCAGGAGCCAAGGGACTTTGCATTGAAAACCCTGAAGTTACGAAACCCGAATATCCTTGAAGTGGAATTTTGACACTTTAAGGATCGGGGTTTTGGCATTCCCATTGACAAGGATTCAGGGCACTTCACATAAGAAACCCCGAAGTCGCGAAACATGAAGTATTGGTGAAGTGGCGTTTCGACATTTCAGCATTTCGAGGTTCGGGAACCCGAGGAGACTATGGTTTGGAATAGAAAGTCTCGAACTCCTGGTACCCGAAAGCCCAAAATAATGTGGGTTGTCGGATCTAAAGGGAATCTATTAGCCGTTGATTCTGTAGAAGGTGCCATTTCAGAATTCAGGATTTCAAAGTGGTAGGGGAATGATAGTCAAAGGCTTGTTCAAGTCCCGAAAGTTGGGAAGAGTGATAGGTGGTAGGAATCCATGACAGAGATAGAGGAAAACTAAGAAGATAGGTGGCACGTACTCGTTTCCGGGTAGTGTCAATTCCCGTTGACCGTTTCGGGGTTTTGAAGGTTGGAGAGTCGAGAAGCCTTGCATCAGGATTCGCGAAATCGCGAAGTCCAAAACTCCGAATCGGAGAAAGAGTCATGTTCGTAACCATTGGAGAGACTGCCTTTGCTGAACGTATCGGGATTCGACATTTTGGTGTTTTCAAAGACAAGGAATCGGGGTACTTTGCACTAGAATTCCTGAAGTTGCGAAACACGACGCAGTTGTGAAGGAGGACGCAATCAAAGATTTCAGCAATTCGACATTTCAGGTTTTGGAGGTTGAAGAGACATGGGACTCAACAATAGGAATCACGATATTGCAAAACCCAAAGTCTCGATTCGACAAAGAACATGATCATATTGTTGGTCAGGAGATTTGGGTTGATGCCTTGTATTTGATCACGCGGGCATACCTATAAGGATCTGTTGAAAAAAATGTGGTGTGTGTGTGGGATTCCATGTGGAGGAACCGAAGAGTAAATCATACTCAGGGGAAGATTTAGAACGAACCTATGTGGATATTTACCCAAGGGTTTGGATCGGCACCAAGTTCATCACAGTTCAATATGGAAGGAAATAATCTCATCATTAGGTTACCAGAATTTTGGGGAGAGGCATCTGAGGACCCTGAAAAGAACTTATTCATTTGTGAGAAGGTCTGGGAAGAAAAACATATTACAAATGAGGATACAAAACTTTCACAGTTAGATATCACACTAAGAGACCACACAATGGATTGGTACATGAGTCTAGCTATAAACAGTCCACCGGGAACAACACAAACTATTGCAGATGTCAAGAAGTTGTTGATAAATAAATTTCAGAAGCCTAGCTGAGAATATTAGTACATGAATGAGATGAATGAAATTAGATAGAAACAAGGTGATTATGTTTGGGAGATTGATTATATGTTCAAATTATTGAAGGTTAAGTTGAAATAGGTCATGAATGACATCAGAAATAGAAATCTCTTTGTGAATTCACTACTACCACATGTGAAATACCCTTTGAGGAAGCAAAATTTTCAAACTCAGGCAGAGGCTCTGTAGGTAGCCTTACAACTGGAAGAGAACCAATATCAAAATAAAGATCCAAAAATAAAAGAGCCAAAGGAGGATCTGAAGAACCTCACATTTCAACTAAGCCAGAATAAGGGCAAAGAGAAAAGAGAAGATGTTTGGTGTACCACATGCAGGATAGTACGACACCACAAGAATGAGTGCCCAAATTTCGCATAGTACATGGAAACAGGGCTACTAAATCCTTTTCCAACAGGAGGACCATGGTGTGAGATATGTAAAACACACAGACACGATCCATATCATTGTCCAATGATGCAAAAGTAGCAAACAATACCCAAGAATTCATACTAAAAGTTTTGCAAATCAGTGGGTCATGATGACAAATATTGTAGGACAATGGACCTGATGAGGGAAATAACTTTGGAT
This sequence comes from Picea engelmannii, assembly GCA_009831015.1. Lineage (NCBI taxonomy): Eukaryota > Viridiplantae > Streptophyta > Pinopsida > Pinales > Pinaceae > Picea > Picea engelmannii. The sequence goes on from ML796815.1 coordinate 87,057, forward strand.
ACATATAGGGTGCAAGAAGAAGTTATGAAATGGAAAAATGAACCGCATTTCAACCATGTACCTCCTCCATATAATAATGCATAACATCAATACAACATTGCACAACCTCAGTATAACAATGTGCAACCATAGTATAAACCCACAAAGTATAATCAGGTACCATAGTACAATGCACCATGAGGAGATCGACGTGGATACAGAAGTGGAGGAAGAGGTAGAGGAGGATTTGGAAGAGGCATAGGTCCAATAGTGTGCCATAAATTCAAACAACCAGGAAATTATTCAAGGGAATGTCCACTCCCACCTACGACATGCATGTACTATCATGCAACATACCATGATACAAAGGACTTCCCAACATTATTAGGGAATATTCAATAAAATAGGAGTCAGAACAATCAGAATGTATAATGGATATCTAGTGAGGTGAGGGATGATGGAAGAAATATCAACATAGTCACACGAGGAGGTGCTAAGACAGGAACTGACGCGGTATAGTAGTTCCTCAATAAATATGTTGCATCTACATAAAAAACGCAACACACTCAGAACATACCAATGTACGAAATTCCCTCCTCAATGGACCACACTAGTGAAACACAATCTGTAGAGAAAGTAAGTACCATAAATATTTTTATGCAAACCTGTGTTAAGCTACTAAATAATCCATCAATTGTTAAATTTTTGCAACATATGTTTGAAATATTTAACACATAGGTATAGGGGAAGTTAGAGAAGAAAACCATCAATCACCTCTATACAAGAAGGAGGACAAGCGGGGAATTCAGATTGAATGCTAACATTGGAGATTTCAATATGGGTGATATCATACTGGATTTATGCTCTGTGGTAAATGTGTTACCCAAGAATACATGGAAGTGTATGGGAGAACCCACACTACGATATTCACCTGTCCATTTGAAGTTAGAAAACTAACACAGAGTTCTACCAATCAGAAGGATTAAAGGTGCAACGATAGATTTGTATGGATTTCACACTAAGGAAGACTTTGAAGTGATAGAAATAGTGGACGGTACAACACCTTATCCATCATTTCTTAGATTGGATTGGTAATTTTATAACAAGGCCATTATCAACTTGAAGAAAAGGAATATGACATTTGAATCAGTAGAATACAGAGTCATTGTGCCATTATATCCATCATAAGGAGAAAGATTTGTAGAGCCCACTTGCCTAGATTTGGAGGAAATCAACCAGTTATACATAACCACTGTGTGAAGAAGATTATGTGAACCCAACTATAGATGGGATACTCAACTATAGAAGCATCAAATCATGTTCTTCTAACTCAGATATAGGGTTGTAAAATTGGTAGCAGAGATTACATGAAGTATCCACAAGAAGGTGTGCAAGAATAGACCGCGCAGTAAGATGGGTGGGTACAGAAATAAGAGAACCTCCCAGTTTTCATGGCATAAATGACTTAGAATAATTCCTAAAAATATACAAAGATGAAGTTTTAGAGAATTAGAGGCTCTTATCCCTTGACATTGCACTCAAGGCAACACCTGGAAGATGATGGGGTGCGCACAAAGCTACAGTTAAGGACCGATACCAATGTAAGCGACTATTGCGCATTAGATTCGGCCTAGAGCAGGGAAATAATAATATGCAGAGATGTGATGGAAAGGGGACACTGAAAGAACATTTGGAGAAATGAAAAAATTTGAGGATGACACCACCATAGGAATGGCCTCATCACTTCATCTACACATTGGAAGGAATTCCAGAAAACTAGTATACAAACTAGGAATTGCGCAGAGCTGCAGAATGGAAATCATTGCAACATAATTTTATAGTAACCTTCTCATTTGAAAATGAGAACCTCTACATGGATTCAACACTCAAACATATAAAAGAGGTGATATTTATTGATGAACCATAGGTTGAACTCATGATAGAGTATCAACAACAGAATAGGAAGACAGTGAAAGAACTACTGTCATGCTATCATGTGCAGGAAGAAGCACCAGATGAATATGACCTGCATAATATTCATATTACATAGGTTGAAGGTGAGAGAGAAGTGGAAGGTCCATCCCTAGAGTCATGAGTATTTTCTACGCCAATCAAGGTGAAGAAAGTCAACATTGGGACAAATGAGAATTCTAAAATGGCCAGCATTGGAGACTACTGGGATGAACAAATAGTAGAAAGGATAATAGAGTTACGACGTGAGTATAGTGACCTATTCCCAACAACCTTTACAGACATGAAAGGAATATCATGAGAGTTGGGAGAGATGAGCATACCTCTAAAACCCGATGCTAGATCTGTCAGACAGAGACCATATAGACTAAATAAAATATATAAGCAGAAAGTGAAAGCATAAATTGACAGAATGTTGGAAGCTGGTATCATAGAACTAGTGGAGGAATCTGAATGGATACTCCCCATGGTAGTGCAATAAAATAAAAAATGGGGGATAAGGATTTGTGTAGATCTAAGGAAAATGAATGATGTTTACCTACATGAGCCTTTCTCTACACCTTTTATAGTTGAAGTCCTAGAGAATTTGAGAGGCCATGAAGAATATTCATTTACAGATGGATTCTCAGGCTACCATCAGATCAAGATATCGCAAGAAGACGGGTATAAGACTATTTTCTCCACAAAATGGGGATCCTACCAGTACACAGTCATGCCTTTTGGGCTAAAGAATTAACCAACCATGTTTTCAAGAGTAGTCATAATTTATTTTAAGGATTTCATACTTCATATTTTAGAAGTGTATATGGATTATTGGACTATATATAGTCTATTAAAGGACCACGTGGAAGTGTTAATATTGATCTTGGAAAGATGCAGGAAGTGTCAGGTATTATTGAATATCAAGAAGTGCATCTTTGAGACACCTTTTGGAATACTATTTGGCCATATAGTATGTAGACAAGGGTTATTGGTAGATCCTGCTAAGATTGCAGTCATTGTTAATTTTCCACCACCAAAATCAGTGTGCCAGTTGAGAGAAACACTGGGACATATAGGTTACTACAAAAAAATTATAAAAGGGTATGTGAAGATCACTGCGCCAATGGAAAAACTGTTAATGAAGGATACTAAATTTTAGTGGAATGAGGTCTGTCAACAAGGTTTGGATGTTCTAAAAGAAAATGTGGTCACAAAACCTACTCTAGTATTACCATATTGGGAAAATACTTTTCATGTGCATGTAGATGCATCAGCCATAACACTTGGAGAAATTCTGGACCTTGGGGGGTGATTTTAGGGGCTAGATTTCGCTCATGGGCTAATTTTCCATGGTTTCTCCAAAAACAAGATTTGCTATTTTAAAAATTATTCGCCCAAATTCTATAGGATAAAATTATTTTACCTTAAAAATCGCCAAAATTTTATAAAAATTATATAAAATACTTAGAAATTTGAATATTTAAAAAAAAATATTGCCAAACATTTATAGTTGATATATGAAGGATTAATAATATTCGTCAAGGTTTCTACATTTAAAAATAAATTTCCATCCTTAAAATCATCCCTGATTCTGGTGCAACTAGGAGTAGGGGATTTAGACCATCCTATAGAATTTGCAAGAAGAAAAATGTTAGAATCATACCAGAACTACAATACTACAGAAAGAGAAGTCCTAGCTATGGTCTATGCACTTCAAAAGTTCATACATTACTTATTGGGAAAACACTTTAAGATGTTCATAGATAATTCAGACCTCAAATACCTAGTCAACAAGCCAGTGTTAGGGGGGAGGATCTGTATATGGCTACTATTATTCCAGGAATTTCATTTTGAAGTGATATTGAAACTAGGGAATTTGAAGGAAGGACCTTATCACATGTCGAGGGTAACCAATGGAGAAGAACCTACCAACTTGGAGGACAATGTCCTTGACGTGCAATTGTTTTTAGTCCAAGTAGTTGATGAATAATTTGTTGACATTATTGAATACTTGAGTATAGGGACTGCACCACAAGATTTGAACTCTACACAGAAGAAAAATCTGGTTGTCAGAATTGTAGACTATCAATTGATTGCAGGACACTTATACAAAATGGGCACATGCAACATTTCTAGAAGATGTGTGTTAGAACATGAAAGGCATAGGATTTTGGTAGAATCTCATGATGAAATAGCTGCAAGAAAATATGAAGGAAAATATACCGCACATAAGGTATTGCGTGCAGGACTATGGTGGCAAACAATTCACAAAGATACAAAGGAATACTGTTAGAGATGTGATGTCTGCCAGAGGATTAGTAAACCTAATAGAAGGGATGAGATACCTCTGAGACCACAAGTAACTTTGTAGGTATTTGAAAAATGGGAAATAGAATTTTTTGGTCCAATCCATCCACCAACAAGAAGGTTAGGAGAAAGGTATATAATTACTGCAACAAAATACTTAACAAGATGGACAGAAGCAACAGTAGTAAAAGATTGCAGTGCAGAGACAACAACACATTTCCTGTTTGATCAAGTGATCACTAGATTTTGTTGTCCAGGGATTTTGATGAGTTACCAAGGTATTCTCTTCATAAATAGTACCATCAAGGCTATGACTAAGGAATTTGAATTCTATCATCAGAAGAGTACACCATACCATCCACAAGAAAATGGAATAGTGGAAGCCATAAATAAGATCTTAGAGAACGCTCTAACAAACATCTTCAATGTCAATAAGGATGATTGGGATTTGAAGATACCAAAAATACTGTGGGAATATAGGACTACATATAAGAATCTGACATGACATACATCATTTAGGTTGGTTTATGGGAAAGATCCATTGATGCCGCTGGAATTCCTAGTACCCAGACTGTGTGTAGCAGTAATCATACTGGTAATATTGCATCACCAACATGACAAAAAGAAGAACGATTAAGGAAATATTAAATCAACTAATGGATATGGAAGAGGATGGGATTCTGGTAGGATTTCATCAATAAGTATAGAAATCAAGAGACAAATCTTGGCATGAGAGACATATCAAGAGGAAGTGTTTCAAGGAAGGAGACTTAGTCTTGCTCTATGAAAATAAAGTTTTTCAACATCCTGGTAAATTTAGAATGCATTGGCTAGGTCCCTATGAAGTAAATACCATCAAAGATGGGGAATTTGTACAACTAAAGGATCTGGCAGGAGGAGAGCTGAAAGGAATGATCAATGGGAGTCGAATGAAACTGTACAGGGACAGTCGGCCTCCTAGCACTTAAAAATTACAACGCAGTAAGAAAACATGTACATAGTGTATTATAGTAGACGTTAAGATAGAACAATGAGAAAAATAAATAAAAATGAGAAAAACAAGGAAAAAGTATTACAAAATTAGAAAAGAGAGAAAATACAAAAACAATGGGGAAAAGTTGCACACAGTAACTACCGTGACAAACAACAGAAGACCACATGCAGTAAAAAGAGAAATTGATGCAAATTCACCCAAAAAGGTAAAAGTGAAAATAACCCAGTATATAAAAGGCAGAAAAGAATATATTTATTCAACACTTAGAAAATTTAAAGCTCATAGTGAGAAAGATAACACGTGCCCTAGTTTCAAATCAACGAAGTAGCAAGCCAAGACTACGACAGTTGATGACTCCACCAAAGTTTGGGGTGCCAGGATAGTTTGTCCGGGTCACTTGACATGGACAAAGGAACAAGGAATGACTGCAACAGTCAGAGAAAATAGTTGATATCGAGGATGTGACTACCTTAGACCCAAAATCAATTATCTCAACACAGGTTGAGGAAGAGATCCCTTCAGTGTAGCAAGGAGAGATAGGGGAGAGCTCCGGGGCTAGAAACGGGGTTCAAATCCTAACCCTAAGGCGCCTATGAGACCGGATGACACAGTGGGACTCCTACAGTCCTAGACATAAGACAAAGTACTAATTGAAGACATCACCAAATGGCCAGAGTCATTTGGGGAAGAAGAGGGCACATAAGAAGCGGAGGCAAGAATATTTGTTGTGAAGCAGAAAAGAAAGACCCCTGACAGTTTGGAAATTACCCTTCCATTCCTTCCAGACGCAGTCCCCACTGTCGATGACATGTTGGGAAAAGTAACAAGGTTGAGGTATGCGGACCATGACGTGCACGACTCGACCAAATTTCCAAAATTGGTTGAGGAAAACTATCTGATCAACAGAGGGGAGATTGGACCCCTAGGAAGGCCAGTGCTAGAGCCTGCGTAGTGGAATATGGGGCTATATAACTCATGTATAATGAACCTCTTGTACATACCGCATTTTTGGAATGGTAAGAATGTTGGAATATGTGTCAATAAATTGGTTTCTCGGGTCCATGGAGGCATTCTTTGGATGGACAGACCAATACAGATTGACGTGGAATTAATTTAAAAAATAGCAAGGTTGTCTATAGTTGGCATGAAGTTGGAAGACTTTTTATAAAACAAAGTGCATGAGAAAAAACTAGCAGAAAAAGTAAAAGAATAGTTCAACACGACCAGAGGGAATAAAGGCATCATCATCAAAGAAATCAACGACAACTCCATAAGATTTTCTAATAATCTAATGGCGTGAAATCTTCTAGGAAAATGTCGCAAAGAGGAAGCACCAACATGAGTGATCACAGTAGAAACACAATGCACAAAGAGGATGGTGTTTAGTTGGGAATTGTACCTATTGAACCAATTCCTACTTGAATGCTGCAATGCACACGAAAATGGAACCAAGTTCCATTACTCTTGGTTGATAATACTGATAGCTATGACAGGGTGGTATGAGCCTAAGTTATCAACATTCCTAGATAGGGTAGGGAAATGTTATGCAACCAGGTATGAATCTCTCTAGCAGGCAAAAGATAACAAGACACAATGGGAAAAAAACACTTTGTTTTCCATACTTCTAGAAGAAATCCACCAGTGCACTGCAAATGTATGGTGCATACCGATGGAGGTAGAATAGAAGACAGAAGGGATAAATAAATTCAAGGCATCCCGACATCAACTATGGATCCAAGCCACAAAGGATCCTAAGAAGGAATGGTTGAAGATGCAATATTGCATCACTAGAGAAGAGGTCGAGTGAATTATCAAGGATTGACCTGTGTAGTGGTAGATGACAATAGAAAAACCAACCATGAGGACAGGTAGAGAGAAGTCCTCAAATCCCAAAGAGATGACTGAAGCAAGATCTTCGACTGGAATAGGTAGTCTCAATGACAACACCAAGACAACCACAGTGTGAACCCTACCAAGTGGGAGTAGTGTAGTACCAAAAAGGCAAAGGAAAATTATCACAACAGTGAGAACATGAAGTTGGCCATAGAGTGTGTGAAAGGAGACAACAAAGGATCCAAGGGAAATAGGCCAAGGAACAAAAATAGAGGCGCAACCCTCATAGATGGAAATAAATCCTGCGTAGGTAAAGGATGCAAACAAGAAGAGGAAGTACGAGACATAGGACCTCGAAATCATCCTCACATGGGATGATGAATATCTAGTCACAGAAAAGGTCCAAGAAAGGAGTGAGGAAGTGGTCAGAACTGTAGTGGCACAAAGGGAATATATTATGGCTAAGAACCTATAGGTACACGACAACATTCAACAACTCCAGAGATGAGTAGAATCACATGCCACTACATAGCCACAGAAGAGGACACATAGGCCATTTGTGTAGAAAGAGGACGAAGAGACTGTGCATTTTGTTGTCTAGGGGAGGGAAACATTCACCATAATGTGTTAAATGATCAGATTCAATCAAGAGAAGTGCAAAAACCCATGTAGGAGGTCGAACAACTTGAGATGGTGATGGCACACATTCCAATGAAAGATTTCTATAAACTACAATCCAATGTCATGCATGAAGTACATTCTAGGGCCCACACAGATCCCACAAACCTAGAGGTGGGAAGATGAGTCATAGATATTATCCAGATCACATGCAACTAGCTAATGATGAAAAAGGAAGAAAAGAAAGAATGCACAGACAGGATAAAGCAAGGATTGTCAATGACATAAAACCGAATCCCAACAATGCGTAGGCATTAGAAAGAAGCACAAAGAAGAAGATCAAAATCATTGCGTAGACAATTTACAAATAAAGGAAAGAGATCAAGGAACTTAAAGAGAATATTAATCCCATGACCCTACCTAAGGTCTGAGAGAAGAGGAAAGTAGAAGCTTCACTCCAACTGGAATAAATGGAGAAAAAAGTCAGCACAACAACCACAGATTATTCAATGGAGTAGAGAATCTTTGGAAAACACTAGAAGAAGATGAGAAGGTCCAATGATACTATGAAAAGACATAAACTCTTTGACATCAATGAAAACATAATGCAACAATCTCCCCCTTTGGCATTGATGGCAATACCAACATTGATGTCAACACCAATCATTGATGGAAACATGTAGACATGACATTTCTCTTCATCAATAGTCATATCAATTGCATCAATGTGACTATCTCTCCCCCTTTGACATCAATGGCAAAGGGTATTTCTCTCCTTGGGGATACTCCCCCTTCCTGAACTCTCCTTGGAGTTTCTCCCCTTTTCTGGATGCCTTTGAGATTTTTCTAAATAGCTTCTCCCATTTTGAAAAAGGGATATCACTCTGATGTAATGTTGAATAAATATTGCTCATGCTCCCCCTGTGACCATTATTCCCCTTGGGAACATGCCTTTGTGATCTCTCTCCAAGAATATAAATCTCCAAGCATTTACCTATCTATCCTGCATCTGATAAATCTCTCCTCTTGGAATCATGGGAAGAAGAATGACTCCCCCTGTGGGTATGTCTCCCCCTATATTCTCGGCAAGATGAACAATATGCTACCACTGCAATCTACTTCTGCTACAAATTCTACTGCTCAACTAGAACATTGATCACCTTATAAATAATGATCTTCTCTTCCTATGATGATCCTTGGACCTGTCCATGCATCAAAATCGTTCCATACCATACATCATGAAGCAAAAGATATGTCAACAATGAATAGAGAATCATGAAAAAAACATCAACCATGTACATCTTGTGCCATACTGTGTGCCAACCATGCACAACACCCATGTACATCAACCATACACATCAATACCATACAATATACCATAATATATCATCAATGGAGTGTATCAACCATATGCCTCAAAAAAGTGTCATATCACTCATGATATGCCTCTACCATGAACCAAGTTCCACAACCATGTATCTCAACCACCAATATATCAACCAAGCATCATAACAAGTGTATGAACTATATCATCCGATACATCACGTACCAAATAAAGTGCATCAACCATGCACCAAACCTCAAGAAGATGAACTACAATCAAGATGTGTTTCCATACATGTATTCCATATCGACCATAAACCATATTCCAATCATATTGCTAGCAAGTGCCTCTAAAAATGTACCAAATATGTACCAATCATGCATCAATTATAGATCAAGATATGACTCATCAATGATGTACAACATAACCACCTCATCAACTCATCAACTACATGTCCCAATATGTAGCTCAACCACATGCCAAATGCATGCACTAAGACATCCAATAAATATGCCTCTAACAATACATCATAATATATATCAATGGATCTCACATATGTACCAGCCATGTACCATGACATATATGATTCAAAAACCATTTACTACAATAAGTACTAAGCAACCAATAAAACAGGTACTAAGAGTGTCCCTCAATAGATCAATTATATGTCTCTAGCTAGCATCACATCAACATGAATTGTCCCATAAACAACATGCCATGTCATCACTGACATAACCAACACTGTTCCTCAATAGTAAATGTCTCAATCCACACTCTAGGGTTAGTACCATGCATCCAAGATATACTTTCAACACTCAACCATATGACATCACCATACATACATCAAATACACATGCCAACATATAATCATGAAAAACTGCAATATACCATGTCAGACCCTGAAAAACAAATTTATACCATCAAAGCATGTTGTAACTCATAGCCTTCTTTTCCAAGGCTTTTACCATAGGTAAGCGGCCTATTCTACAGACAACTAGCGTATGTATGCAACCTTTCTATAGGTCACCTCGCGTATGTACGTGACTTCTCCCACATGAGCCCACGTATGCTTCAGAAAAAATCAAGCTTGAGCTTGCCTCATGGATGCCATTCTATTCTGGTTGTTTAGTCTTCTTCATCCACTTTTGAAGGTGTCCCAACTTTTCAAAACTTTATCTCTAAGCTTCCATATTTTTAAAATTGTCTTCCCTCCTAGCTTCATGTGTTCTTCTTGTCATGCTATATGAAGCACTCCTCATGGACTATCTTCTTGCGTTCCAACAATCTTCGGATTTGTGGCCAAACCCACTATAGTTGTAGCATCTCATGGTGTGAAAATGAGCAACAATGTGTCCCACTTGATTACATCTCCCACACCTTAGGGTGTTATGAAACCTTCCATTATCTTTCCTTGCATAATTTCTGCAATCCAAATCTTTGTGACCATATTCATTTCATGAGTAGTAGTGACCATGAAAAACATTTTCATACATTTTCTTTGGTTTCCATCTTGAAGGTGTCTCTCTTCTGAATTTTCTTTGAGGTGTAAAAATGGTTTCTTGATGTCTTCCTTGATTTGTTCTTTTTAAAGTTTCCTTGCTTTGTGTAGATGGTTGACTTGCAACATTATTTCCACCTTTTGAGAATGAAGGACTTGCCTCATGCTTCTTATAAGTGCTAGCTTCAAGATGTATAGCTTCCTTTTTGTATCCAAGACCTGATTTGTCATTTGGAGATATTTGGCTATCTAGGATCTCATCCAATATTGTTGATTTGTTCATAAACTTGATGTGAGTGTTTGAATTCTCTACTTTCTTTATAATATCAACAACTTCATCTTCCAACTTATGGCATGACTCTTCCTTTTAATTTAATTTATTCTTCAATAGTTCTTCTATTCTTTTGGCTTCTTCAATTTTGGTCTTAAGATTGACATTAACTTCAAGATTTTTTCTAAGCTCATCATCTACCTTCCTCTTTTATTCTATTTAATCCTTTAGTATTTTGATCTCTTCTTCTGTTTCTTCTAATTGAGTCTTTTTAATTTCTTCTTGTTCTTTGAGCATTTGCTTTAGTACCATGGTATATCTTGGGGTAGTTTTCTAGGACTTCATCGGTGTATTTTTCAAGATACTCAAAAGAAATTGAGCAATGTCCTATTTCACTGATAATATCATCTAACTAAAATAAAACTTTATCTTTAAGCTTCAACAAATCTTCCTCTTGATCTATAGGATACATGTCATTTGATTCTACACAAACTACTTCTAGATTTTCTTCTTCACTTGTAGAGAAACATTCAACATCATCACACTTAGAATTATTGAAATCATAGGATTTTGGAGATTCTTTACCTTCATTGTTCTTGATGGAATTGTCTTCAGTGTCTTCCTTTTTTTCTTGATATGTCTTCTCTAGATTCAACCATAGATCCTTGGCGGAAGTACATAGTCCCATGTTTTCTTTGATATCACTTGAGATTCCATTGAAAATGGTCTTGACAACCAATGCATCATTCTTATTTTCTTCCTTTTTATTTACAAACATTTAATTATTCATCAAGGGAACTGATCCACCAATAGCTACTTTCCAAACACCTTCTCCTTTTTCTTTCAAATACCCTTTCATTTCTATTCTCCATGTTGAATATTGTTTCTCATCAAATATTGTAACTTCATCATCCATTTGTGTGTCCATGGATATCCTACAAGCTTGTTAAGTATTATAGTGAAGTCCCAATCTGATACCAATTGTTGGACACACCGATCACACTGAGAGGAGGGGGTGAATCAGTGTGAGGGATATTTTGTATCTTCTCACAAAAAATTAGTTAGAAATCACCATTCACAACATCATTAATTATTAATTCCATTGATACTTAGTTTCTTTCATGTGAATATATCTTAATTACATGCATTAACAATAAATAGCTATGCACCATCACAATAAAGAACACAAGGAACACCAAATATATGTATAAGTTTCTTTTGCATTACAGACTACAATCCTTGGGTTTTATCAACACCAACTGAAATAGAGAACAAAATCCAAGAGAGCACCAACTCTCAATGCAAGACCCAACCTGCATATCTCAACACCAACTGAAATGTGAGGAATCCAATCTTCAAGTACAAGACCCGGCTTGTAGACAAAAAGCAATCTGTCAAACTGTACCAATAGTCTATACCAACACAAGTGCATCAACTATGCACAACCTGTCACCTCAACCTATCTCATCAATATCATCATCCAAATATGATATGTAACTCTGTAACATACATGGTTTATGTGATCATAGACCTGCAAACCTTCCTTAACTTCAACAACAAGAAACTATCATTTTCATCAAACTATACTTTAGTCTCACATGACTAATTTTGGATTTGTCAAAAACCCTAACTTGCAACAATCATAAATCTATACCTGTAATGAATAAAGGTATGAAAATGGTACAAAATGTTATTCAGTTTCTTGTCTACAATTCCTCCAGTTTTCATTATTTGGAACCTCCCAAAAAAGGAGTTATAGAAAAAAAGGCATACCTTGCTGAATTTTGGCTTATTCTAGAGAGCGAACTTGTAGAGCATGCCTCGCATGGAATATTTTATGTATAGATCCTAAAATGGTAAAAAAACATACTACGGACTTTACTATAACCAATAAATTTGGTATTACTAAATTTGGATATGTTATGAATAAGTTATGATGTTTTTACCCAAAACACATGTTTTAGACTAGTTTTAGGACTAGCCACAAACCTTATTTTCCATATAGTGTAACTCCCAAACTACAATGACCCACAAGATAAAAATTTTATCAAAGTTACTTGGATATGTTTTCTCAACATCCTCTATATTTCGCTATCTGAATCATTCTATAAAAAATATTATTGCAAAATTGGTGAGATGACCTGTAAATAACATACCTTAGAAAGCGTCATCAAAAGACTTTATCCTCACTTGAATTTTGACCTTCTTTACTTCACCTTCCCTTTGAAATTCACCTTAGATCTCCTTTGGTTACCTCATTAACTTGTATATATTCAATATTCTCAATGGATACTAATGGGAGACCCTTTCTCTTGTATTTATACTCTCCAAGTAGCTTCCTCTAGAAGTATCCACTTAACCATCTTGTCCACTTAGCCACTTTGTCCACTTAACCAACTTTGTCCACTTAGCCACTTTTTCCACTTAACAACTTTGTCCACTTAGCCACTTTTTCCACTTAACCAACTTTATCCACTTATCCACTTTGTCCACTTAACCACTTTGTCCACTCAACCACTTTATCCACAAATAGTAAACTCTCCAATTCTAGTTGCAACTAATTTATTTTTAACTGTTTTCTTGTTGCAACCACTTAACCTATGACTAAACACTTTGACTGGTCCACTTCTTCTAAGAGATTCTAGAATAATTTGACTTATTTGACCTTCTAGAGGCTTCTAGATCACTCATGAGGGTTCTCCAACTTCACATGACCATAACTCTCTAACCATGAGGAGTTATGTAAAGTTCCACATATAATCAGAAACAACATGAAATATACTATCCATATGGAATAGTTTCTCCTGCAAATTCACTAATATTCATTACATTATTTCTTAATAAAAATTGGGTTCCCTAACCACACTACTAGGCTACCTAACCATTTGGACTTCACAAAGTGTCTTCCTGTGAGGGCTTTCACCATAGGGGGACCACTTCAAGAACTTTATCCAAGAGAGTCTTCCCACAAGGGATTTCACCAAAAGGGGACCACTTTGGAGTTTATCCATTTGGTTATTCTTATCAGCAATGACAAGAAAATATTGATCAACCTTTACATCATCCTATCTATACATCAATCCATGACAATACATCACTATGACACCACTTGACATCTTTGACATCAATTACATCTATGACAACATAGGCCATCAATCAATACATCAATGATACTATGGCAAGACATCAACTCTTTTACAATCATTTGACATCACTGACAACATAATGCAACATGACCAATTTTACCACTTTTAACCACAATATATAAACATCAATATTATCAACAATATATTATCAATGCATCATCTATGTTTGCATTCAATATATTATGATCATACAAACATGAGAAACATCACATCAATAACATCACATAAAATACACAGTACACCAAAATTTATGTGGAAACCCAAATGGGAGAAAAACACGGAATGCTTTCTTATATATCAAAGAATACATTCATTGGAAGCAACAACTTCCCAATTCTCCATCTACACCTAGAAGGAGGCTACAATCCCCTATTTATAGGATCCAACTTGAAGGAAGTTCCAACTCCCCAAATTCTCTGGCTCCAACCAGAAGGAGGCTACAACCCCATGATTCTTAGGCTCCAACTTGAAGGAAGCTCCAACTCCCTATATTCTCCGACACCAACTATAAGGAGGCTACAACCCCATGATTCTCAAGATCCAATCTGAAGGAATCTCTAACTCTCCAGCACCAACCAAAATGAGGCTACAAATACCTTTCCTTTCCTTGTCCTTCTGCCCTGAAATATAAGTGTAGACCAAATTGTCACTACCACAATCACTACCACTGTCACTGCTACTGTCACTATCACATCAACCATTTTCGATACTTGAAATCAACAAAAATAGATCCTCTCACATGAATACCATTGCCAAACCATGTGCATCAACCATGTACATCAACATGTATCAACCATGCATTAATCATGCACCAACACCTATACCAAACCATGCATCAACCATGCACCAAACCCTGTACCAAATCATGCATCAAAAATTCACCAACACATGTAAAATACCATGTATCAACCATTGACCATATCATGCATCAAACATGTACCATAGCATCAACCATGTACCATGATATGTTCCTCAACCATATACCATATCACTCATGATATGTCTTAATCACACCATGTACCATAAGATATCAACAATGAGGTTCCTCAACAAAGTACTCAAGCATGTACCAAAATCACCAACATATGCCTCTAACCATGCACCATATCATTAACCATATACCTCAAACAACGTGCCAATCATCCAACCAAGTACCAATATCATCAAGATATGTATCTCATACATATGATACCATATCCCAAGTGTGTATCTCAACCATGTACCAACATCATAAAGATATGTCTCTAATAATAAACCATAACCATACATATACCAAACCATATATCAATATAGCCAATATTATACCTCTAACAAGGTATCATGTCATCACCAAGGTGTACCAAACCATGTATCATCGCCACTATGCATGTGCCATAACAACATAAGAATAATCCTTAAAACTTACCTCTGATCCTGTAGCTAAGTTGAAACTCTGTAATACTAACATGTAACCTTTACTCAGTCCTCAGTATCCGAGCACCAACATAATCCCCAAAACTATCTTATCCTCATGGGACTAAGAACTGATGTCACGTGGGGCCTCGCGTGATAGGCACTATGTAATCTATGGGAATCCCTCGCAACACACTAGTTGTTGACCCATGGAGATCATCAAATTAGGGTTTTTACAGAAAACCCTAGCTCTCCTCTCTAGTCATGAAACTCCCACACTTCTCAGCTATTGATACCTCAAATTTCTCCATCACAAACTTGCCAAATAGATCACTAGATCACTAGAAAACATTCAATAGAATAAGTGAGTGAATGTACTTGTGAATGAATCCTTGAGGTATATTTATAATTTTGTTGGGTAACTTATTTTCTTAATCTTAGCGGCTTCTTGAATTTTATTGTTGCAACCAGTTTACCCTTTCATTAAAGACTTGTAACCAACTAGTGTCTTCTTGACCATTCTTCGGGGCTTCAACTACATTAGGAAATATCTCACTAACTGTAATGAACCATGTGGCATACCACTTATCACTAAAAAATAAATTATGAGGACTATACATATATGAGTGTTTTACTTGCATTTTCATTTTCCTTCATTTCCTTATTTCTCAAAAAACTTCGGATCTTGTGACCACACCTCCAGGACTTCATGTAGACTTCATCAAATGCACCCATCACATTTTTTGATATAAACCACTCTTGTTGAGATCAATTAAAACTAAATAACCATCAATCAAAATCACAAACATGGGTTATATAAAATGATCCAAGGGTTGAAATCAGTGACAACCAACTATCCAATAATCTCCCCCTATCTTCATGCATATTTTCTTTCTCTTCACATGTTTTTTCCTTCGTGTTTATTTCCATGTTCCTCTTCTCTTTTGATAGCAAAGAGTGACTCCCCCTAAAAGTATACCTTCTCTGAACAATCCTTCTCTAACTTCGTGTTCTTGACTCTTTCTCTTCTAATCTCTCTTCCTTTGAGATCATGGGAAAAAGGATAACTCCCCCTGTCGATATGTCTCCCCCTATCTGCATTCTATGGATCTTCCTTTCTAGATCTCTTTCTCTAATGATTTCTCTTCCCTTGAATTATCTACAATATGTAGAACAATATGGGACTTCTTTTGTATGTTTCCTTTCCTCTCTTCCAATGTTTCTTATTGTCCATTGGTGCTTCCTATTGTAAATCTATGACATATATAAAAATCATTCAAAATTTCTTGACTTCAACTATTGTTGGCCTATTATATTCATTGTTTAAACATCAATCACCATATTGTTCAACAATGTCTCTCTAATGATATGTCTTATGCTAAAGGTTTCTCTTTCCTTGTTCTTCTATGCCTTTCACTGCTTGTCTTCTTGTGACCAACGGATTCTAATTGTCCACTGATTCTATTGATTCCAATTGTAAATATGCTATGTCACATATATTTATAGACATTCCAATGATCTCATAAGTCCATATCTATCCATAACTCCACTACTCAATTGTGCACAATGTCGACCCATCTGTCACTATACATATTCATATTTCTGAGACTAAATCAAATATGTCCATTAATCTAAAATAAATCCTTGAATCTATAATGAATATAACCCTACCTGGAAAGTGTGTCAATGATATTCCTCTAATATTTTCATAGGAACATTGTTGATTAATTGGGTTGGTTTTCATTGATGTCAACCCTTGAAGAAAGTCCAATAGTAAATTCTAGTAGCACAAAGGTTTGGGTAATGGAACCAAGATTTTTTTATGGATAATGGTAT
>ML796815.1:122976-181544 GCA_009831015.1 Picea engelmannii
TGATGGACAGAAATATTGCATGTTACAAATGTAATTATCTTGGTCACAAAGCACGAGATTGCAGATATATGAATGAAGATGTCCCTATGCCAACCACAGTATGGAGAAGGAAAGAGATTCAAAACAATGAATATTGTCAAATAACATTGACCACTGAAGAATGTAAAGAAGAAGATGAATGGGACATAGACAGTGGATGTTCTTCACACATGACCGGGGATCAAGACAAATTCATCAGCTTGAAGAGAAAGGATGACAATGTTTCTTTTGGAGATGACTCATCTGTCAAAATACTTGGAGAAGGTGTAGTAGAGCTTGGAATAAAAAAAGTAAAAGAAAAGAATGTTCTATTGGTTGAAGACTTGAATCATAATCTACTCAGTGTTAGTAAAATGTGTGATCCAGGATACACTCTTACGTTTGACTCCCGAAAATGTAAAATCAAAGAAAATAACTTAGGAAGATTGGTTGCAACTGCAACAAGAAGACCGAACAACATATACATCCTAGACATGGAGAAGAGAGAGAAGACAAAAGCCACACAAAATGATTCCAAGGAAGAAAAAGTCCCAAAGACCAAAAATAAGGATGAAGTATTATTGAGTGCCACATGTTCAGGGGGAGCAGCCCCAAAGAAGAAGGTTACCTTTTGCCATTAAACTTAGGGGGAGTAGCTATACCCTTTTCCATTGATGTCAAAGGGGTAGAGAAATTGGGATCATGATGATAGGGGGAGCATAAGTGTTTCCATCAATCACAAAGGGGGATATTGTTGGAAGATTGGTTGTTGTCATTGATGTCAACCCTAGTCATGGGTTTTGGACCGCAAGATTGATGAAGGTATTTGGACATGAAGGAAAATGCACACACAGATACAACACCCATGGATGGATAGTATACATCATGTTGTTTCCAGTGGTATGTGTCACATCACATGGATCCTCATGGTTGAGGAGAAATGAATTTTTGAAGATGACAAAGTGAATTGAAGAAGGAAGTACATGTAGGCCCTGAAGATAATTAAAGAAATGAATTACAAAATAAGAAACCCTAATGTTAAAAGGAAGTGAAATAAATGGTATAAATAAACATAATTATATATTCATTTGATACAAGTCAAATTTTAGAGGTAATAATAAGAAAAGAAGGCCGGATTTCAAGGGAGGATGAAGTTTTTTGGTGATGTGTTCTAAGGTATGTTATTTTTAGGTCATCTTACCATTTTTTATATAACATTTTTTCTAGAATGATTCAGATGGTGAAATAACTATGGTATTGAGAATACATATCAAGGTACATTTGGTAAAAAGTTCAGCTCTTTATTCGTTATAATTATGGAGATACACTTTGTGGAAGATAGGGTTTGTGACTAGTCCTGAAGCTAGTCAATACACAGGTGTTCCGGGTAAAACAATTATAAATTCTTCATCGAGAATCCAAATGATGTGGGAAAATTTTCATTGGAAATAGTACATACTATAGTTTCTTTTGTGCAAGTTTCAGAATTGGATGTTAATTATTGAGCATGGGGCATTCTATGCAAGTTCACTCTCCTGAATAGACCAGAATTGAATAAAGTCTACCATTCTTTCTATAACCTTTTTTTGGGGAGGATTCAAGGAGTGAAAATTGGAGGAGTTTCAGAGAATACATTGAGTAATATTATCTACAGGATCACAGTACTCCAAGAATTGAAGAATTGCAGAAATTGAAGAATTCTCAGGAAGCATTATCAGGTTCTATGTGATGATTGGTTGATGGTGATGATTTAATGTAATGTTTTATTATCTCTCATATATTCTTGGGTGGAAGGAAGGGGAAAGGATGGAGAGTTCAAATATATCTTGATATTGGAGGATTGTATCTTCCTCTTGGAGGTTTATCCCTCCCTTTACATTTGGAAGCTGTAGCTACCTTTGGAAGTCATTACTTCCCTTGAACAATAACTATTAATTATTTCTCATATATTGTGCATGGTGTATTGTGGTGTATTGGTGTAACTCTTATACTATTGTTCATTTCTCATTGGATATAGTTAAATGGTTTAAGTATAAGTTGAAAAAGGTTTTAAATTGTACTTGATACTGATTCATCCCCCTCTCATTATCAACATTCGCCAACTGAGGAATAGATCCATTTCAAAGTATCTCATTAAATGGAGGAAACTACCGACTAAAGATTCCACTTAGGAAGATGAGTCTTTTATACAAAAACATCCAGATTTACTCAAGTGTTGCAGAAAAAACTTGTCTCAAGGGGAGGGGCATGTTATGCCCTAAATAGTAGCTCATTACCCCTTAACTGGGGCATACTACATTAGTAATGTTATTTTATTTATGTTGGCTTTATTCCATTAGTTGTAATTATACCTCATAGTCTCCTATATATACCAAGGATACATTTTCATTTTAAATACATCAGGGAATTGAACATTTATGTGGGCATAAGGAGGTTTCCCCCTCGAAGAGGATTATTATCTGAATTTATCTCTTTTTCAAGGCATTTATTACTTATTCTGAGGTTTTTCTATGCTATATTGATATTTGGTTCCTAATAAGTGATAAATGGGTCAGCATTATGGACAATTGTGCAATAGAGTCTTGGACAGTATGGGAAGAGATGGATTCATAAGAACACTTGGCAGGTTTGGAAAGATATATGACATTGGATAAGAGCATCGATTCATAGATTGGTTCAAAGAGTGGTTCATAGAAAAAGGAGCATTATGGATGTTAATTACATAGGAAATGGTTCGAACAATGCTAATGGATTCCAAATTGACAGATATTTTTTGGACACATGCAATGCATACAACCGTTCACATTCAAAATAGAGTAATGCTTAGAAACAACAATGGAAAAACTCACTACGAGCTATGGAAAGGAAGAGGAAAAAATGTGAATAACTTCAGATTATATAGAAGAAAATGCTACATCAAAAGAAAATATGGAAGAATCGAAAGTTTGATGCTCGTGTGGACAAAGGAGTACTTGTCGGTTACTCAAGTACAAGGAAATCATACAAGTGTTACAATATGAAATTGGACACAGTTGTGGAAAGCATATGTTCTTCCTAAGGTCTGCACCTAACTGCTAAAGGGAAAATCTAGGCCACCTATCAGTTTTGGAATGATTATTCTTTAATAAGTTGGTTTTGTTGGTCATATTAAGGATAGGTTTTCAAGGATGGTACTCTGGTTGGACAGGCCACACATTATAAAAATAGGTTCTCCTTTTCTAATGGTATGGGTGTTAATAGACAGTTTGGGATATGAAAATACAAACACATGAAACAAAAACAAGAAATGAAATGAATCACTTGTTGTTTGAAAACTAAGACTTAAAAAAATATCTAGATGCAAATAATTCGTGTTAAATTTAGCAGCATCGATAGTCATTCTCCAATGAGAGGCCATATCGGACACCTTGAGGCTATCCAGGGAGATTTGGATAATCAACCAGTCTTGTGAGGTATTGACAAAATCCATGGGGAACGTACAACCTTTGTGAACATAGATAGACTAGTGAAATATTCAGGGGGAACATACAACCTCTGTGAGCCTAGTCAAACCTTGTGATCCATGAGAAAAAGTCAAGGCATCTAGCAAAAGTTAGGTTGAATATAAAATTCCTATGAGCTAGAAACAAACGATATTCCTAATATTGCAAATGATATAAATGTATTGATCTAGTGCATTGGCATGTGTAACATTATCCACCATGAAGAGAATTTAGAATTTCCTTGTAAAGATTCAAATTGTAACTAAAGTCTTAAGTCTAGTTCTATTTTAGAACTAAAGTGTAATGTTGAGTTGTAACTAAAGTATTAAGCCTAGTTCTATTTTATAACTAAAGTGTAATGTTGAGTTGCAACTGAAGTCTTAAGTCTAGTTCTATTTTATAACTAAAGTGTAATGTTGAATTGCAACTAAAGTCTTTAGTATAGTTCTATTTTTGAACTAAAGTGTAATGCTAAGTTGTAACCAGTCTCAAGTCTAGTTCTAAGTTCGAAGTAAAGCATACCAGTCTCAAGTCTAGATCTATTTTCGAACTAAAGTGTAATGTTGATTTGTAACCAGTCTCAAGTCTAGTTCTAAGTTCAAACTAAAGTATGAATTTGTGTTATGATTAACTCATGCAAAATCTTACTATTTTGAGTCTCTTCTCTTCTCCTCTTCAAGCTATGTAAGCAGAGGTTGACCCCTCTCTTCAATACAATTTTTGATATGCAGGTTAAGGGTGAAGCAACATAGGTACATATCAATGATAAAGAGGCAACATACCAAAGCAACATATCAGTGTTGTATATCAACAATAGAAGAAGCATATCATAGGTGTATTTCTGAAAGGTCTCTTAGGTCTTTGTCAGGTCAGAGTCATCTTGGAAATCTCTTTAAGAGCAGAACATTCATTGTGGATATTTGTAAGTGATTTTACATTATTAATGCAATAAAGGAATATCGTTTGTTTGGGTTTTTCTCCTTCTACAGGGTTTCCCTAGGGTATATGTGTTGTTGATGTGCATGCTTACTCATCTACATATTTATTTATATTCGGTTATGATTTGGTATTGCTGAAGTGTATTAAGTTGTAATCAAAGTATTGAAGAAAATAAAAAGACTTAATCCGCATAAGAAATCAAGTTCATAATTTAACATGGTATCATAGCTTAGGGTGTGTTAAATGTGTTGAAGTGAAGAAATAGGTACACACAGATCCAATCTAGCTTGATTAAGTTTCCATTGTGAGGTCCATGGCATCCTCCATTTCAGTCAGGGTTGAGGAAAGGCTCAAAGGAGTTGCCAACTTCAATCTGTGGAAGCTCCGGATAACAAATATCTTGCAAGAGCATGATCGTGAGCAGCATGTGACCACAATGGTGGAGGAACCCACTAATAATGTAGGAAGAGTCAAGAAAAGGCCAAGTGAATCATCTTTGACTCATTCAAAGATAGTATAATTCATGCAATGACTTTTTTAATGACTGCTAAGGACTCTATGGATACCTTGGTGAATCTGTATGAGAAACACGCTCCAAGTTAGAAGAGGATGCTTAATCACAAGCTTAAATATTTGAAGATAGAGAAATGTGATCAATGGAATATTTATGTTCTAGGATAGCCCAGATCAGAGATCATCTTTTGGTCACAGGGGTGACAGTGGACGATGATGATTTAGTGCAGGCCATTTTTGATGGTCTTCCTTCATGGGAGACCTTCTTATCTAGTGTAAGTGGGAGAGATATTCAACCCATGTTTGAGAGGTTATGGCATGATTGCCTCTAGGAGGAGAGTCACAAAACTACCAAGAGAAAGCCAACAAAAGAAGAGCACACAACTTTAGCATCAAGATTCAAGGGAAAGAATAAAGGCACTTTCCACAAAGAATCTCAATGGAAGCCAAACATCAAAGGTACATTCAAAGGAAAGAATATTGATACATCTAATATTAAATGCTTTAGTTGTAATACATTGGGTCATTTTTCTAAAGATTGTTGGTTTAGAAAGAAATATCCAAGGAAAGGGAAACGTCATGCCTCAACTACTAAGGATGATGAATCCAAAACAAAACAGAAAAGACCTTCTAATGAGAAAGAAAATATAAAATAATATTACTTGGTTTTTGCCTTATCTAGTTCAGTTTCCATGGGGCCGAAAACTTGGTTAGTAGACAGTGGTGCATGAAAGCACATGATAGGGTTCAAGGAGATCCTCTCAGATTTTGAGACATAATCTTTTGCAGAGAAAGTTGAGCTTGGGGATGACAAATGTTACAAGATAGAGGGAGTAGGCTATATATCCTTCAGATTGGAATCTGGGGCTAGAATTCATATTGATGAAGTATTATATGTTCCAGGGCTAAAGAAGAATCTACTATCAATTGCAACCCTTGATTACAAGGGATATTTGGTGATCTTCAAGGACAGGAAGGCACTACTATGGGTTAAAGGTAGCCACTTAACTACAACAAAACCCATTGGAACTCGCAGTGGAGGACTATATGTCATGTCAGGATAGTCAGTCCAGGCATTGGCTTATGATGCAAATAGCTCCAACAAGTTGTGGCACATAAGACTTGGACATCTTCATTACAAATCTCTTCCAAATCTACAGAACATGGTATGTGGCATGCCCTCTATTTATCTTAGTAAATTTGTAAGAGATTCATGCTAGGTAAAAATATAAAGAAAGCATTTCCCAGTAGTGAGAACAGAGCTCAGGGCATCTTAGATTTGGTTCATTATGATGTATGTGGTCCCATGTCATCTCCCTCACTTAGTGGTTGTTTGTATTATGTCATTTTTATTGATGATTACTCAATAAAATGTTGGATATATTTCCTTAAAGCTAAAAGTGACACATTTGATAAATTCAAAGAGTATAAATCCTTTATTGAAAGGCAAACATGGAAACACATCAAGATCCTTAGAACAAATAATGGATGAGAGTTTGAATCTCTTCAGTTTGAGGATTTCTGCAAGTCAGTAGGAATCAAGAGACAGTTGATTGTGCCATATAACTCTCAGCAAAATAGAGTTGATGAGAGGAAAAATAGGACAATTTGTGAGGCAATGAAACCAATGATGTTTGATCAGGCTCTACCAAATTATTTATGGGCAGAAGCTACCTCCATTTCCGTGTATATTCAGAATAGGTTTCCAGAGGCTATATTGAAGGACAAGACTCCTGAAGAGGTCTTCTCAGGGATCAAACCTGAAGTAGGGCATCTAAGGATATTTGGATGTCCCGTGTATATTCATGTCCCTAAGGAAAAAAGGACAAAGATGGAACCCTTAGGAAATAAAGGGGTTTTTGTGGGGTACAGTGAGAACTCCAAGGCTTACAGGATTTATGTACCAGTTTAGAGGAAAATAGAGGTAAGAAGAGATGTGAATTTCCATGAGGAAGCCGCATTTAATAAATCGACAGAGCTTCAACAAGAATCAAAAGTAGTTCAACCAACTTCACCTTCTTCTACAAATGAAGAGTTATATGATAAGAGGGAGGAACCTCATGAAGGGCCAAGTAATGAGCCCCTAGAACCTGCTGAAGTGTTATAAATAACTCTTGAAGAACCTTCAGCCAAAAGGAAGCCATGGTGGCTTAAAGAAATAGTGCAGGAAGCATAAAGGATAGCTTCTCCCAAAGGAACTTTCAAGGAAAGGAAGAGGCCTCATAGGTTTGAAGGCTATGTTGCACTGATCAGCAGCATTAGTGATGTTGAACCTTCTTCATTTGAAGAAGAAGATAAATTACAAGTATGGAAGGATTCCATGCTTGAGGAATACAAGTCTATTATAAAGAAAAATGTTTGGGACATTGTGTCGAGGCCAAAAGACAAATCGATGGTTTCTTCCAAATGGATCTATAAGATCAAACATGCAGTTGATGGAAGTGTGAAAAATTTCAAAGAAAGATTTGTAGCCAGAGGCTTCACTCTAAAAGAAGGAATCGACTACGAAGAGACTTTTTCTCCTGTAGCCAGGTATACCTCCATTTGAACTATTATTTCTTTAGCGCTTGTTCTTGGTTGGAAGCTACATCAGATGGATGTAAAAACAACATTCTTGAATGGAAAGATTGAACATGAGGTATTTTTGGAACAACCATATGGTTTTGTAAAGTATAACAAAGGCACTCATGTATGCAAGATAAGGAAGGCCTTGTATGGTCTTAAGCAGGCTCCCATAGTTTGGTATGATAGGATTGATGGCTTTCTTAAAAGCCTGGACTTTCAGAAAAGTGATCTTGATGAAAATCTGTACTTCAAGATAAGAGGTAACCAACATGTTATACTAATAATGTATGTTGATGATCTCTTTCTAACGGGAGATGAAGGTATAATAGCCTGGAGTAAGAGGGAGCTAACCTCATAATTCAAGATGAAAGACTTAGGCTTGATGCATTACTTACTAGGATTGGAAGTATGGAAAAGAAAGGGAGAGATATTTCTGGCACAAGGAAAATATAGAGTGGATGTACTAAAGAGGTTTGGTATGATGGATTGCAAATCCATGTCTACTCTGATGGTTACCAGCCTGAGGAAGCTGCATGATTATGATACAAGTTCATATTTGGTGGATCCCACCATGTATAGGTACTTGATTGGATCATTTTTGTACATGATCCACACTAGGCCAGATATATGCTATGCAGTGATTGCAATGAGTCATTTCATGACTAAACCAAGACAGAGACACTGGGTGGAAGTAAAGAACATATTGAGATATCTCAAAGGGACCATTACTTATGGTCTGAGATATACATCCAGTGGTGGTTTATTTCTGCATGGGTATGCAGATGTTGACTGGGGAGGAAGCCCAGTGGATCGAAAGAGTACTTCCAGATACTACTTTTGTTTAGGATCCACTATGATATCTTGGTCAAGCCAGAAGCAGGGATCCATTGCATAGAGTACAACAAAGGCTTAGTACATTTCAGCAAGTGATGCTAGAAAGGAAGCAATATGGCTCAAAACATTGGTTTCTGTGTTGTTTGGTGACAAGCTCGAGATGAAAGTGGTTCACTATGATAATAAAAGTTGCATAAATATGATAGAGAACCTGGTATTTCATGAAAGGTCTAAAAATATTGACATGAGGTACCACTACATACAAGACTTGATCCAGAGAAAAACCTATAAAGTTACAATACATAGCCACGAGTGAGCATGTAGCTGATATCTTGACAAGGCCTTTGACCTCGAGACAGTTTGTGTAGTTGAGAGGAAATATTGGTGTGGCTGAGAATGACTCCCTCACTGATAGGGAGTGTTAAATTTAGTAGCATCGGAAGTCATTCTCCAATGGGAGGCCATATGGGCCACCCTGAGGCTAGCCAGGGATATTTGTAGAATCAACTAGTCTTGTGAGGTATTGACAAAAGCCAGGGGGAACGTACAACCTCAGTGAGTCAAACCAAAATTCAGAACGAATGATATTCTATGTGAGTCTAATGTAAAAGTCAGGGGGAACGTACAACCTCTGTGAGCATAGACAGTCTAGTGAAAAAGTCAGGGGGAATGTACAACCTCTATGAGAAGAGATAGACTAGTGAAAATGTCAGGGGGAACATACAATCTCTCTGAGCCTAGTCAAACCTTGTGAACCATGAGAAAAAGTCAAGACATATAGAAAAATTTAGATTGAACATAAAATTCCTATGAGCTAGAAAAAAACGATATTCAAATGATATAAATGTATTGATCTAGTGTGTTGGCACGTGTAACATTATCCACCATGAAGAGAATTTCAAATTGCCTTGTAAAGAGTCAAGTTGTAACTGAAGTCTTAAGTATAGTTCTATTTTAGAACTAAAGTGTAATGCTAAGTTGTAACTGAAGTCTTAAGTCTAGTTCTATTTTATAACTAAAGTGTAATGTTGAATTGCAACTAAATTCTTAATTCTAGTTCTATTTTAGAACTAAAGTGTAAGGTTGAGTTGCAACTAAAGTCTTAATTATAGTTCTAGTTTTGAACTAAAGTGTAATGCTGAGTTTTAACCAGTCTCAAGTCTAGTTCTAAGTTCAAACTAAAGCATGCCAGTCTAGTTCTATTTTAGAACTAAAGTGTAATGTTGAGTTGTAACCAATTTCAAGTCTAGTTCTAAGTTCAAACTAAATTATGAAGCTGAGTTATGATTAACTCATGCAAATAGGTTACTATTTTGAGTCTCTCCTCTTCTCCTCTTCAACCTATATAAGTAGAGGTTGACCACTCTCTTCAATACAATTTTTGATATGTAGGTTAAGGGTGAAGCAATAAAGGCACATATCAGTGATAAAGAGGCAACATACCAAAGCAACATATCAGTGTTGTATATCAACAATAGAAGCAACATATCAAAGGTGTATTTCAACAAGGTCTCTTAGGTCTTTGTCAGGTCAGAGTCATCTTGGAAATATCTTTAAGAAAATAACATTCATGGTGGATATTTGTAAGTGATCTTACATTATTAATGCAATAAAGGAATATCGTTTGTTGGGGTTTTTCCCCATGTATAGGGTTTCCTCGGGGTATATGTGTTGTTGATGTGCATGCTTACTCATCTACATAGTTATTTCTATTCGATTATGATTTGGTATTTTTGAAGTGTATTAAGTTGGAATCAAAGTATTTAAGAAAATAAAAATAATTAATCCGCATAAGAAATCAAGCTCATAATTTAACAATTCGACAGGTTGGAAAATAGTGGATCTTTCACTAAACAATAGATTTATAACATGTTGCATAATCAACAAAAGATAAACTAAAAAAATAGCTAAAAGAATAAGGAAATGTACATTGCACACATCACAAAATCTACCTTCAAGATAAGAATCAACACATAAATATTTGAGTAAGAGAACACAATTGTCATCAACATATATTCACTAGGTAGAAAAATTTACAATTAACTAGACAGGTCCAACCCTTCTGCTTCTTCTACTTTCTTTCCAAAAACTTACCCATTATACCTTGGTAAATATTTCATGTAATCTGTGGCTGGGAGTGCATGTAATTCTATAGGAAACACTAGAGGTGCATATCTGGCAACAATTATGACATCCATCTCGTTAACAACCATGGATTGAATAGTAGGTATCTGAAGATTTATGGGAGATATAGAGGTGGATGAAGGACTAGATGATGAGGTAGAATCATGACTTGGAGATGTCTGAGCTTCTTTGGAGTTATGATTCTCAGGGATAGCAAATTCAAACTGCTTGTGATTGTGATTAGACATAGGCTCTTTGTATGTAGCTTTATCCTTGAGGGGGGAGGTATATATCTGAGCTAGGGTGGATTTTATTAGTTTCCTTTATGGCTCAGAGGCTGCTATGTTATTGATAGGGTCAAGATGAGACTTGTTGGCTTTGCTATTTTTAGATTTGAATCTATTGAATCCTTTTCTGGGTGCTAGTATTTATTCCTTAAATGTTACTCAGTGGAGTCGCCAGGTGAAAGATGGCAGTCTACATGTGCTTAATATTTGTTCAAATTCAAGGGTCAGAGATAATCAATGTCATTCTCCCATGGAAATATATTTCATTACTCCATTCCTCAACAATGGTGCCATAAGATGTTGGTCCTAAGGTGACGCAGGCGCGCCAACCAAGGCACATCCACTCACAGGATCTTTCTCCTTCTATCGGCCCTAAAAACTTGAAGTTCTTCTATTTCCCTATCGGGGAATTTTCCTCCCACAGGAAGCCCTTTTCGAGATCCCCCATTACTCTATCGGGGTTTCCTCGATCGGGGTTTTGACACCCACAATGTTCTTGAAACGTTGATCCCCGATCTCCGATGCGCCCCTTAGTGGCCTCAACCCACTTGGCTAAGCCTTGATTCCACGTGACCAGCTCCTATATGACCGCAGCAATAACCCCGTCGGGATATCGGGTTTTATGATGTCGAAATACCCGTGTTCCCAAGACTCGCGATTCCCCGAATCGTGATGCGCCTTTTTCTCACGATAGCCCTCCAGCTATAGATATTGTACCATATGACTATTAATCTGTGACCACGGTCTCACCCCATCGGGGCTACGGGAATTCCAGTGCTACAAAACACTTACCCGTGGGTTTCCTGATCTTTCAAATGCCGATTCTCCGTCAGGATGACACCTGCCTTCCACTAGCTCCACCTGTGGCCCACGCGACTCCTCTGTCAGGATTTTCCCCGATGGCGCAGATCTCTGACTCCTCAAGATATACTGACATGCAACCTCCACTACGTCCTTAACCCCGTCGGGAAATCGCGTATTGGGATATCGTGATTCTCGTTGTCATGTGCATGGGACTTTCAATTCCCCGATTCCCAACTCTTCACTTGATGTCTGACGTGTGTCCTGTTGAGGTCAACGACTGGGATCCTTTCTTGGGGTTTCAAGACTCACAAGGTCTCGATTCTCTTACTTAACAAAACCCCGATGACTCTAATATCTCGATGACTTCTCCGGGATCCCTCCTCTTCTCGCTAGGACTTAAGCCCTGTGCAACTTCCCTAGATCTA
This sequence comes from Picea engelmannii, assembly GCA_009831015.1. Taxonomy (NCBI): domain Eukaryota; kingdom Viridiplantae; phylum Streptophyta; class Pinopsida; order Pinales; family Pinaceae; genus Picea; species Picea engelmannii. The sequence continues at coordinate 134,968 of ML796815.1, forward strand.
ACGACTGATGGGATTTCGTCGATCTTTGTTGTAAGATCCTGACCGTCCACTTCCTTCTCAGTTATCTGCTACGAATGCTGGTCCTTCTGCACGTAACTTGGCAACAGTTATTCGATCACTTTATCCATAGACTCTCGGTGCTTCTCCTTGATGGATTTGGAAGCCTTATATTTCCCGAGCTTTCCTCGATTTATTTCAAACTTAAAGGGGTTCTTTGCACACACTCCTTGTGGCAGTTCTCAAACACTTCCAAGTGTTGAGTTTCTTTGACTCTGCGCACACCTGTAGCAGTAGTCCCTCAATACTTCGCTCAGTTTCACAACTAAGATTCTCTTTAGCCTGCGCACTTCGTGCACGGCTTCAACAATCCACTATCACTTCTGAGTGAGTCGAGAACAAGAGTTAAACTTCCTGAGCCTTCTGTCAACGCACTCCTTGCGGACGACTCTAACTACACTCCTTGCAAAAATCCTTACTCAGAAAGTGAAACAATTGTAACTCACTTCACTTCCTCTCAGATTTAAATCTCAACACATGAAATCATACACACAGCATAATAACCAATGCATAACAGGAAGTAATTCTCATAAGTAGAGCATTCAACACACATACACAGAGAATAACACAACAGCCATGAGTCTGAATCAACTTCTGTTATTAATTCAAGATTTGTACATGGATGTCTTCTACAATCCTCTGCTATTCTCCTATGCTCTCGGTTCTTCTTTTTCCTGCTAATATTACAATGATACAATGAGGGTGTGTCTATCCCATTTCCCTCCTTCTTCTAGAACTATCTAATCTAAATATTCAATTCTACCTACTTGCATTTACTACTTATAAATGCCTCTGTCTATCTCAGACGAGAGCATATGGATCGAGGTCTGATTACATTTTACCAAGGTGCCTTCATTAAATGATCTCATTTATATTCAGCCCGTCAACTTCAAGGGAAAATTTAAAAATTCAAAAACTTGCGTTGGACGTCTTCCAGTTGTCTTCTGCTTCCACATTGGTTTTGCTTGTTGTGAGGGATTCTCCTGCATCATACTCCCTCACTTGAAAATTTGCATAGGCTCCTGTCCATGAGCTCCTGCATGGTATGTAAATGCTTCAAAATTTCTGCTTCAGTCTCCCAGCTGGCATCTTCAACTGGGTGTCCCTTCCACTTGACCAAGTATTCAAAATATTCTTTCCTCCTAGTTTTCTTACCCACTCTTTTATTCAATATCTGCTCCATCTGTGGATTTTCTGCAACTGGCATCTACTTCTACCACTGGACCTCTGGTTGATCATCACTTTCTTCTCCTACCTCATCAACTTTATATGGATATAAATTTGAAACATTAAATATCGGAGATATTCCAATGCCCTCTGGTAACTCGATATCATAAGAATTCTCTCCCATCTTCTTCAAGACGTTGCATGGTTCGATTTTATTCATATTTAACTTGTTGTATGTTCCTCTCGGTAACCTTTCCTTCCTCAAATGTGCCAGAACTAGATCGCCAAATTCAAACTGAAGTTGTCTCCTATGCTGATCTGCTCTGCGTTTGTACTCCTGACTTGACTTCAATAGCCGCTCCTTCACCCTACTGTGAAGTTCCTTCATAGCTTCAGTGAATTCTCCTGCACTAGAACTGCTAGTATCAGTCTGTTTTGAATCCCTTAGTTCAAAAACTCCTCTTGGTTGCCTCCCATAGACAATCTGGAATGGAATTTTTCTTGTGCTCCTGTTCACTGAATCATTGTAAGCAAACTCTGCTTGTGGCAATATACTGTCCCAACTTCTATGGTGCTCTGTCACCAAGATTCTCAGCAAGTCTCCTAGACTCCTGTTCACCGCTTCTGTTTGCCCATCCATTTGAGGATGATAAGCTGAACTAAACACCAAGTTAGTTCCCATCTTCTTCCACAATGTCCTCCAGAAATGCCCTATGAATTTTGTGTCTCTATCCGAAACTATGCTTTTCGGCAATCCATGAAGTCGAACGATCTCTTTGAAAAATAAATTTGCGATGTGGGTTGCATCGCTGGTCTTCTCGAATGGAATGAAGTGTGCCATCTTAGAAAACCTGTCAACTACCACAAAGATTGAATCAACACCCCTTTGTGTTCTTGGCAATCCCAACACGAAATCCATGCTAATTTCATCCCATGGCTTCTCAGGTATGGGTAATGGTTGATAAAAACCCACATTCTACTTCCTTCCTCTTGAATGCTGGAAAATCCTGCATATGTCCACAAACCTCTTGACCTATGCTCACATCCCTGGCCAAAAGTATGACTCGCTCAGCCTTGCAAATGTCTTGTCATGACCAAAGTGTCCTGCTAAGCCTCCGTTTTGTTTCTCCTTTAACAGATTCTCCCTCATGGAGCAATTTGGGATACACAATTTATTGCCTCTGAACAATAATCCTTCTTGGAACATATAGTCTATCCAAGGGCTCTGAGTCAACTTTTCTTGTTGAGTCACAAACTATAATGCATGGTTATCACTATATCGAATAAATTCCTTTGGAATCAAATAGTTCCTCCATTTCTTCAATGCCTGGATGATGGCATAAAATTCTTTATCATACATGGAGTACTTTTCTTTTGCCTCATTCATCTTCTCGCTGAAATATGCAATCGGTTTGTCCTCTTGACTCAAGACCGCTCCAATGGCAAACCCACTTGCATCACATTTCACCTGAAATGTCTTTTGAAAATCTGGCAACACCAAAATTGGTTGCTCTGTAATCTTTCGTTTCAACAAATTGAAACTCTGCTCAGCCTCTTCTGTCCAGTGAAAAGATTTATGTCTTTTCTTCACTGTATCCATCATTGCTGCACTAATCCCACTGAAATTTCTGATGAATTTCCGGTAGAAACTTGCCAATCCATGAAAACTTCTCACCTCGAAAATATTTCTCGGTGATGGCCAATTCTTAATTACCTCCACCTTTTTTGGATCCATCTTTAAATCATTAGCTGAAATAACAAAACCCAAATAAGTGAGTTCTGTCTTCATAAATGAGGACTTTTTCATGTTAATCAGTAGCTTCTCCTGCTGTAGCTTCCTCATCACAATGGCCAAATGCTTCAAATGTTCAGCCTTTGTTTCGCTGAAAACCAATATGTCATCTAGATACACGATGACAAATTTCCCAATGAACTCCTTCAGGACTTCATTCATCAACCTCATAAAGGTACTTGGTGCATTCGTCAAACCAAACAGCATGACAAGCCATTCATACAAACCTTCGTTTGTCTTGAATGTTGTTTTCCACTCATCACCTTCTCTCATACGAATCTGATGATATCCACTCTTCAAATCTATCTCTGAAAAAAAATTTGCTCCACTTAAGAAATCCATCAAATCATCCATTCTTGGCAATGGGAATCTATACCTGATAGTTATCTTGTTTATTTCCCTTGAATCAGTGCACATCCTCCAGCCTTCGTCTTTCTTCGGACTGAGTACTATTGGAACAACACACAGACTCAAGCTTTCCCTGACCAAGCCTTTGTCCAACAACTCCTAGACCTATCTTTTAACCTCTTCATTCTCCTGCGGCGTCAATCTGTATGTGGCTTTGTTTGGAAAACTAGCTCTTGGTATGAGGTCTATCTGATGACTCACACTCCTCATCGGTGGCAACGAACGAGGTAGTTCGTCCACTGCAATATCAGTGAACTCTTCTAGCAGTTCCTGAACTTCTTCTGGCAGATCGTCCACCTTTGTGCTAGCCAGAACAATTCTTGGCTTTCTGACCACAAAGAATTGTGGATCCTCCTTCTTCTTAACTTCTGTAAGAAGTTCCTTCCCACTCATGGGAAGTACCCTGTTGCTTACTTCCGATTGCACTCCTTTATCCTCAATCAGATACAATGTGTGGTTTCTCCCATTCTTTTCCAGGGTATATGTGTTCATTCTCCCATCATGAATCACATTTATATCATACTTCCATGGTATTCCCAACAATAAATGACAAATATCCATAGGAATAACATCACATAAAATTTTATCATTATATCTTCCTATCTTGATGTCAACCAAACACTATTTAGTGACATTTACCTGATGTCCCTTCTGTAGCCATGAAACTTTGTATGGACTTGGATGATTAGTTGTCTCCAGCTCTAGGTTTTCTACCATCTCGGTTGAAATGAGATTATCCGTGCTTCCACTGTCCACAATTACCTTGCACACTCTATCCTTGGTTTTGCAAGCAGTCCTAAAAAGATTGTTCCTCTACGCTGGATTTTCCACCTCTTTCTCTGGGGTCAAAAGGAATTTCCGCATCACTAGCGACCTTTCGCTTTCAGTGTATTCTGCCTCAGTATCTCTCCTATGTGCCTCGACGATGTGAGTCTCTCCGGTTTCCTTCTTTTTCTCTGGACACTCAAACAACCTGTGCCCATTCTTTCCACACGTGAAGCATGTAATTACTCCACCTCTTCCTCTTCCTCTACCTCTAGTACGAGGAAACCTATCATTATCAGTATATCCTCCTCTTTGTTCAATTTGTTGTCCTCGCTGCTCAACATATGGCCTTCTCTGTGAGGTTTCACCTCTTTCAACTTTTCCCTGAGGTTTCTTCCATTCCTCCTTGGGCTTCTGGTATTTATCTTGGGCAACTGATTTGCCTATGGGCTGACTTCTGCCTCGGCCCCTCTGACTTTGTTTACGGCTCAGCTTCTCCTCAGCTTTCAGAGCCAATTGGTAAGCATCCTCCACCATTTGGATGGTTTCCATACTTATTTCATCCTGAATTTCATACCTCAGGCCATTTATGTACCTGGCCACCTTTTCGTCATTGCTTTCGCGATGTCCTGCTCTGATATTCAACCTGTAAAATTCCTCAGTATACTCTTTCACTGTCCTCAGTTTCTGTCTCAAGTTATGCATCCTCCTGAACATAGAAATTTGATAATCCCTGGGAATGAATTTTGCCTTCATCTTTGCAATCATCCTATCCCAGCTCTTAATTTTATGCTTGCCTTGGAAACACCTATCAGCTTGCAGCTCATCCCACCACAAGGCTGCATGTCCTTTTAATCTTGTGATAGCATGTCTGACCGTCTTATCATCTTCGATGTCTTCATAATCGAAGTAAGTGTCAAGAGCTCTAATACAATCTAGCAGCTCTTCTGCATCTAGACTCCCTTCATAAGCTGGAGTTTCCATCTTTGGTTTCGAACTCATCCGAGCGATAGCCTTAATTAATTGCTCATTGGTTGCATCTTCCTCTGGGATTTCTTCTTCTTCATGTCCAACATCATCTTCATTCTCAGATTCACTGATGTCTCCTGCATCAGCTCTTCACCTTTCTCTTATCTCCATGTCCTCCATTCTGGCATGAAGATTTCACATTCCTCTCTCCATGTCTGGATTCTACACTTGTCTACCTCTTTCTCTAGACATTTCCCTTTCCTCCTCCGGATCGGGTGACTGCCTACCCCTTCTCCTTGGCGGCATGGTGAATCCTCCTTTTCCTCTGCTACAGAAAGCAAAGCATCTTTTCTTGGCTCTGATACCACTTGACGCAGGTGCGCCAACCAAGGCACGTTCGCTCACAGGATATTTCTCCTTCTATCGGCCCGAAGAAATTGAAGTTATCCTATTTCCCTATCGGGGAATTTTCCTCCCACAGGAAACCCTTTTCGAGATCCCCCATTACTCTATCGGGGTTTTGACACCCACGATGTTCTTGAAATGTCGATCCCCGATCTCCAATGTGCCCCTTAGTGGGCTCAGCCCACTTGGCTAAGCCTTGATTCCACGTGACCAGCTCCTATATGACCACAACAATAACCCCGTCGGGATATCGGGTTTTACGATGTCGAAATACCCATGTTCCCAAGACTCGCGATTCCCCGAATCGCGATGCACCTTTTTCTCACGATAGCCCTCCGACTATAGATTTTTTACCATATGAATGTTAACCTGTGACCACGGTCTCAACCCATCGGGGCTACGGGAATTCCAGTTCTACAAAACACTTACCCGTGGGTTTCCTGATCTTTCGAACGCCGATTCTCCGTCAGGATGACACCTGGCTTCCACTAGCTCCACCTGTGGCCCACACGACTCCTCTATCAGGATTTTCCTCGATGGCGCAGATCTCTGACTCCTCGAGATCTACTGACACGTGACCTCCACTAAATCCTTAACCCCATCGGGAAATCTTATATCAGGATATCTTGATTCTCGTTGTCATGTGCATGGGAATTTCAATTCCCCGATTCCCGACTCTTCGCTTGATGTTTGACGCGTGTCTTGTTGAGGCCAATGGCTGGGATCCTTTCTCGGGGTTTCAAGACTCACAAGGTCTCGATTCTCTTTCTTAACAAAACCCCGATGACTCTAATATCCCGATGAATCCTCCGGTATCCCTCCTCTTCTCGCTAGGACTTAAACCCTGTGCAACTTCCCGAGATCTAACGACTGATGGGATTTCGTCGATCTTCGCTGTAAGATCCTGACCGTCCACTTCCTTCTCAGCTATATGCTACAAATGTTGGTCCTTCTGCATGTAACTTGGTAGCAACTATTCGATCACTTTATGCATAGACTCTCAGTGCTTCTCCTTGATGGATTTGGAATCCTTATCCTTCCTGAGCTTTCCTCGATTTCTTTCAACCTTAAAGGGGTTCTTTGCACGCACTCCTTGCGGAAGTTCTCAAACACTTCCAAGTGTTGAGTTTCTTTGACTCTACGCACACCTGCAGCAGTAGTCCCTCAATACTTCGCTCAGTTTCACAACTGAGATTCTCTTTAGCCTGCGCACTTCTTGTACGACTTCAACAATCCACTATCACTTCTAAGTGAGTCGAGAACAAGAGTTAAACTACCTGAGCCTTCTGTCAACGCACTCCTTGCGGACGAATCCAACTGCACTCCTTGCAGAAATCCTTACTCAGAAAGTGAAAAAATTGTAACTCACTTCACTTCCTCTCAGATTTAAATCTAAACACATGAAATCATACACACAACATAATAACAAATGCATAACAGGAAGTAATTCTCATAAGTAGAGCATTCAACACATATACACAGAGAATAACACAACAACCATGAGTCTGAATCAACTTCTCTTATTAATTCAAGATGTGTACATGGACGTCTTCTACAATCCTCTGCTATTCTCCTATGCTCTCAGTTCTTCTTTTTCCTGCTAATATGACAATGATACAATGAGGGTGTCTATAACCCGTTTCCCTCCTTCTTCTAGAACTGTCTAATCTAAATATTCAATTCTACCTACTTGCATTTACTACTTATAAATGCCTCTGTCTATCTCAGACGAGAGCGTATGGATCGAGGTCTGATTACATTTTACCAAGGCGCCTTCATTAAATGATCTCATTTATATTCAGCGCGTCAACTTCAAGGGAAAATTTAAAAATTCAAAAACTTGCGCTGGACGTCTTCCAGCTGTCTTCTGCTTCCACATTGGTTTTGCTTGTTTTGAATGATGCTCTTGCATCATAAGCTCTGCACCTATTGCTAAAGGGAAAAGCTACGCCACCTATAAGTTTTGGAATGATTATTCTTTAATAAGTTGGTTTTGTTGGTCAACTTAAGGATAGGCTTTCAAATATGGTACTCTGGTTGGACAGGTCACACAGTATAAAAGTAGGTTCTCCTTTTCTAATGGTATGGGTGTTAATAGACAGTTGGGTATATGAAAAGAAAAACATAGGAAACAACAACAAGCGATGCAATGAATCACTTGTTGTGTGAAAACTAAGACTTAAAATAATATATCAAGACTTAAACAAATATGATCTACATGAAAATCATTCAACATGTTGCAAAATAGTGGATCTTTCACTGAACAATAGTTGTATAATAGGTTTCATAATCAACAAAATACCAACTAAAAAAATAGCTAAAAGAATAAATAAATGTACATAGCACACATCACAAAATCTCCCTTCAAGATAAGAATCAACACATAAATATTTGAGTAAGAGAACACAACTCTCATCAACATCTATTCACTAAGTAGAGAACTTTACAATTAATTGGACAGGTCCAACCCTTTTGTTTCTTCTACTTTCCTTCCAAAAACTCCCCCCCCCTTTAAAACATACAAAGACTGCATATTTAACAGAGTTGCAGTTGTTCTCGTCTGTATGGAATTGAGACCTAACTCTAGATAATTGTTTGTAGAACAAACTATTAATTTAACTAAAACATTGCACGGACTACAACATGTATACTTCCCACTGGACTTAATCAACAGAGTGGTTCTTATCACACACAGAAGACCACTTATTAATTTAATTTAAAATGATTCTAGAATTGATTAACTAAGAAATGATATTGTCTTTGAGACTAAACGGATGCATGCGTTGGATGAATTGTAATTGGAAGAAAAACTAGAAGTGACAGAACAAAGTTCTATATCGAGCCCTAGCATGCCTGCGAGTTGTTCGATGATTTTTAGAGGGTAATTGGCTGCATGGGAAGATATCCACTTGATCTACCTCTTCACTGAATTTCTAGCGTGATTTGTAACTGAGACCGAGACATAACCCTCTATCTTGTCCGAGATCTCGGTTGTTAAGTGCACTTCGTTTCAAATCATCAGATTCCTTATGTACTTTCGAAAAGATTTTTTGGAAAGGTCGTTGAACCAAAATTCATGGAAGGAGACATGGAGTAAAGCATCCAATATGGGATGACATGAGAAGATGTGGATTATGTGGAGGTGATAGGTGATATGGAGAGTAGTCAGGGGAGTAGGTGGAAAAAGTTGAGCGGTAGCGGGAGTGTGAGTGGACGTGAGTGGAGGTGACATAGTGACCTGATGTCATATAAGCACGTGATTGTAGAAGTTTTCGAGGGTGGTTTAGGTCCACACTACTCCGGCCCCTGTAATCCCCCACAAGATTCCATGTACCTTTCCAACAATACCATGATTTTGATTGCGGGACCACTCAAAGATATTAACGTTCGGGAATTTTCCATCCCTGCAATGAAGTATGGCCTTCGATATGGTTGTAATTTGTGATATGGGTGACCCTACGAATTAAAAAACCCTACTAGATCTCTATCCGTCTACCATATTAGAACTCCCCTATATGATTTAGCGATGGTGCCAATTCATATGCAAATTTTGTATAGCTCTTAGAGTCGTATGGGCTCAGAGTGACATGGAAGTATCTTGATACTTCGACTGATATTTGTTTCTTACCTGCCACAAAGATCAATGGTTCTTGTTGATTTGAGATCAATGGTCCACAATTACTTCGAGAGTTCAGGCTTCTGGCCTTTTGAATGCATAGTTCTTACAGTACTCCGTAGTGTCACATTTCTGAAGTGGGATATCTGCCTCCACGCGTGTTATAACCCTAATTTGCACCAGACATGCTTACTTGGCATCAGGCCATCTCAGATTCCTTGTTTTCCAAAGCACCGATGAACAAATCTTCTTAAAAATACTTTTTATAAAGGCCTAGACGCCCTGCTCTATTACTGCATGCATGTACATGCTCTCTGACCCAAAACAACCTGTGTGTACCTACAAAAGCACGAAAAAAGGAAAGTTGCCGATGGAACAAACAACTTTGGGTGAGTTAACTAAACCTTTTGGCCATGCATGGATGAAGGTTCATCCAAATACCTAGCTTCTTCTAGCCTATAAAAGAAGGGTTAGGGGTCCCATTTGGAGGAGGAGAATCATAGTAAAGAAACTATACCCGATTGCACATTCCCTTTGTCCCAACCCTTTAGCCATCCTTATGCAAAGCGAAAGATAGAGAAAAGAAGTTGGAGGACATTTGAAGAGGATCCTAGGACTAGGTTTATGAAGCATCGGCCAGATTCATCATTGTAAGTTGATTTGTTGAAGTTAATAATAAATAAATACTTTTCCCATCCCACCATATGAGGTTTTCATGGTTTATTGCATACTTGTTTATTGAATCTCTAACCCATTAATCTATATATCAAATTCATGTGGAGTATGTTGTTTGTTTTGTGTGAATGTAGGTGAGCCTTGGGAGGATAGATGCAATCAAAAAGTGATCAAGTGCGAGGAAGGATCTACATCAAACGCTCGAAATAAGGTATGCTCACTTGATCTTCTTAAACTATGTATTTTCTTAAGAAAAATGGGGATTAGGTCTGGGACGACGGTAGAAAGTAGAAATCTTTAGGTATTTTATGAATGCATAATTAAACCCTAAGTGCTAGTATGTAGAGGGATTTCCCACTCACAACAAAATTGGCGATCATACTGGGGAGATCTCTAGGGTTCTTGGGAATAGTTTTGGTATTTTTAAGAATTGGTTTCATTTTCCTGTTTTTAAAGTTTCTGCAAAAGTCTGAGCTAACAAAGATTCTGGTCTTCCATGCCAGTTATCTTTGTTTCTTTGCTTGACTGTAATTTTTTTTCCAAGACTCATAGAGGTACATGTGGCCTATATAAGGTCTGCACGCATGTATCCGTGCCCTTCATTCTCACAACCCGCATGTACATGCTAGCTGAGGAGGTGACAGTCGCGTTTATGATTCCATAAAATTTATTTTAAAGAGGAAGTCATCCTCTCCCCTATCATAATTAGTCCTTCTTAGGGGTTTTCTGGAAGTCTTTCTAGTCTTTGTTGTTTGTAGTCTATAGCTTAGGTTTCACCTCAAATTGGTTTGTTCTATGAATTTTTCCTTGAATTTTTTTCTTTTTTTGTTAAAGTAAGTGTCCAAGTCTTCAAGAGATTCTGGTTCTCAGTTCCAATAGTCTTTTCATCGGATAGCTTGGTAGATTTTTATTTGTTTCAGAGTTTCAGACATACACGCAGCCTGTATAAGGCCAGCATGCATGTACACGCTCTCTGACTTTACACAGCTCGCATGCACACACTTGCTATGAAACTGTCAGCAATGTGCCTTTCGAGAGAATTTTTGTTGAAGGTAAGGTAGTCATGCTTTCTGTTGACAAGAATTTTACATCTCAAGTTTGGGTCTCTGTCATAGCGGTCAGTAACTTAGGTTTGATCACAGTAATAACTTTCTTTTTTCATTTAGAAGTTTTCCTCAAAACTTTTCTGTTATAGGGTTTTTAGACAAGTGTGAGAGTCCAATTTTAATTTGCTTGTGTGTGATTTTTTAAAGTGACTCTTTGCAATCTATGGTTAGGCCAAAATTTTTTCTTGGTTTTGACTTGTTGATATTTTTCCTTTTTGCTTTGTGAGCATTCAAATAAAAAAAAAAATCTTTTATTTCTTTGTTGGTTAAAAAGTGTTGTTTTGCATTAGTAACCAGGGAAAAGTCTTTTCTTTCATAAGTTATTGATGGTTTAGTTAGATCATAAGTAGATCATAGTCGAGTGAAATTTTGTTTTGAGTTTTTTTTTCAAAGATCTTAGAAAAAATTTTAAAGTTTGAAAAGTTGTTTAAGAGTTAAGTGAATGTTAGGTTTTTGTTTCCAACTTTCTGTTTATTTTTCTTTCGTCTTTCAAACATCACTAGTTTCACTTTCATAACCTTTGACTTAAGACAAGCCATAAAAATTAATGTTAAATCTAAAATTCATTAGACTTTTTATGTTTGTAGGGTCAACCAACTAGTTTAGGGTTAGGGCCTTGAATTAGGTTGGAGAGGAAACTCTTCAAGGCCATTAAAATCAAACATTGGAGTCTGATTTAGGGAGTGTCAAAGTCCAATATCGTGAAAGTTATCTGGGACCGCACTCTAACATAGGGGATAAACATGAGGTCGCGTGCAGGAAGGTAATGGAGATAACCCCTCCAAAGATGGACCATTCGTAGTGGAGAACACATATAGAGGGCTTGTCTTGGGATTCCATCGATTTCATTTGCCATGGAGCTTCATGGGTCTCGAATCCATTCGAGGTCCTCAGTTTTCTTTCGGACCACTTTCTTTCGATACCCTTGACAGGTTTTGAGCTCGATACCCTGCTCATTGTGGTCTACCTGACTTTCGATTGTACCCACCTGGTGACTGTTTGTGTGCTGGAAGCCTAGTTGCCTATCTTTTTAGGGACATACACAGGTGACTGGGGGGGTATACCATAGTACCTAGGATAGACATCGGGCCACTCTTTGCAGAGTATACCCAGAGGTTGCTTCCATGTTCAATTTTCACTTGCACTGGTAAGTTTCTCTAGTGTTGGTTGTTGTAACTATTCTTCCAATTAGTTTAGTGTTTGCTTGTTTTATCTTGTAGGGACTTTTTAGTGTGTGTTGTTTTTTGAACGAGTAGACAACCCTAGAGTTTCTTTGATATTCTCACATAGTGGAGGATCACGAGCTCCACTGGTCATGAAGGATTTAGGGCCTATCATCGGTTACACTGGAGCCACCCCCGCCACCACTAAGGCAAAAGCTAGACCAACAAGGGTCTTTTGAAGCGACCGGGTCACAAGAAATTGTGCCTGACCAACATCTGGAGGAAACAATCATTTTAGACTTTGGAGCGAAATATCTTGGTCCACCTGAAACTCCAACCATTGATCTTTTGGCACCCATCATCGTACTGATTTACCCTTACTAGTGCCATACAATGTCTCACGCAGCAATGGAAACAAATGTTCTCACTCCCTGTGGGAATTCTTCAATTCCCACTACGGTTGTCACCATAGGAAAGTTTCCACCTCCTAACCCACCATCACTCATTCGAGCCACCATGGTATCAACCATCTCTACCTTTCATAGTGGTCTGATACCATCTATGGCAGTGGACACAACTCCTTTTCCACCAAGTGCGACAGGCCCTCCGTTCTCATACGAGATGTCTAGCTCAGGTACAAGTCCTGTACTTTCCTACTCCACTTCACAGACTTTAGGTCTAGGGGTAGGGAGCTCTAACGCTCCTCTGCAAGGCCACATGGGGGGCACTTAAGCTCCTTTTAACACTTTCCCTTACAGGGGAGGTCATATACCTCCTTTATCCCCTTCACTCAATGGAACGCATCAACAATCCGCCGGGCCACCTTCACACCATAGTCAAGGACCGCCTTCGCATAATATGCCAGTAGGTTCGACATCATTTTCTTTGTTCGGTGTGTTTGGTAAAAACACCTTCTCATTAGCTTCTTTCCTGACTGGGGGCAACCCCGGTTTCAGACAACCTATTCCTATGTAGGGTACTATTCCTGCATAAGGGGCAAACCTAGTAACTTCTTCCACATCAGGGCCTTGGAATTATTGGCAGGGATCTGTTCCCTTGTCAGGAATGTCGATCTGGGGAAATTCATTCCACAGTCAATGGAACCCTGGACAAGGTACTATGCCTATCCCCATGGGATCGACATGAGGAAACCCTTCCCAAAGTCCTCTGAATGTATTGCACGCCCATCCATCTACATCCTATTTTGGGAATCAGTCGATGATGTCTCCTCACATGCAGAATCTATACTCTGGTCATGGCCATGGTTTTTACCAGAACCCAAGCCAGCAGCCGAAATTTTCCTGGCACCCTGGTGCCAGTCAAACTCTAGGCCCCTTTTTCCCAGGTTATCACCAACAACCCAAACTACCTTTTCTGGCAACCTTATATTTGCTAGACTTGACAAGGTTATTGAATGACCCTAATTGTCATGATCCGCATTGGCCCCTTATGCTGACGAAGTTTCCTTCGGACATACCAAAGTTCAAAGCCAAGACGAACGAAGATCCAAGCGATAATGTAACTACCTTCCACCTTTGGTGCTCATCTAACTCATTGAAAGATGACTCTGTACAGTTGTGATTGTTTCAACATACTCTCATTGGGAGTGCCATGAAATGGTACATTGAGCTCGACCGCTCAAGATACTCTTCCTTTGGTGAATTGGCAATGGCCTTCCTAAACCATTTCGAATTACCTGTGAGATACGACATTGGCACAAAATTGTTGGCCAATTTTGCACAGACAAAAGCAGACCATATCTTTGATCACATCTGAGAATGGAGACGTCGGAAGAGTTTAATTAAGGTGCCAGTCCCACCATCATTCCTGCTCGAGTGGTTCCTTAAGTCTTTGGTCCCACAGTTATCCAAAGACGTCGTGACATCAAGACTGTTTTCCGAAGAAGACACCATCATGAGAGCTCAACAACTTGAGCTCATCTATTCTCAATCTGGTTTATTATACAAGATCTTTCCAGATGCACCACACTCAATACTTGATAAAACCAGACAGAGAGCTGGACCACATGTTGATGGTATTGTTGGTTCATCACAAACAAATCCCACTCAGCAACCGACGAAGCAGTTGCAACAATTGTCTATACAACACACAACAACCATCCAAACTACTGTTTTGGTAGCTCCCCCTACTAAAATGTCAGATGTACACATAGTGCAATCAACAAATACAAAGGTCACCCAACATCTTGAAGGAAAGAAAAAACAATGAAACAAGGGTAAGGGGGATAAGAAACCCACTGACAATGCTGGCGGGGGAAACAGGAAGAAATGGAAGGCAAGGTATCTGTGCAACCTTTGCGCGGAAGAACACCCAACCCACCAATGTCCTTGGCTTCTAGAGGCCCAAAAGTTTGTAACACAACAACAACCTGCTGTGTTAACCAATCTATTTTAGCATGGGCAAAACCTAACCCAAGCCTCTACAAGCATGGAAGGGGGTAGTCAAGAACCCTCTCCATTTTTGAACAATCCCACATCCACGAATGTATATATGATGAAGGGTGATGCTTTTATATTGACTAGAGTGCATCACTACAGTAAACCAAGCACTTCTAAGAAGGAAAAAGAAGTCGAACTCCCATCTCTTCCTCTACAGATTGAGAAGACTTTGGGTGAAACAATGACATGCATCCCAAAAGGCACATTCAAAAAATATTCTCATAACCCAAGTGCAAGGGCCTCCCATAACTATTCTATGGTGGAGTATTTGTCTCAAACCCCTTGTGCAATGTCCGCTTTGGAGGTCCTCCAAAGCTACCCTTCCCAGAGGAAATCTTTGTTAACCGCTTTAGGATCTACCAAGACTTGTAATCTAGGTACCATCATGCTAGATACAACCGACTTAAAACCTCGTCTGCCTTACAACATAGTGTTTCAGATAGTAGTGGCTCACCCCACGAAAACTTATACTCGGAATATTTTTCGCACGATGGTTGATGAGGGTGCCTCGACATGTGTTATATCCTTGGCATGTTGGAAGGCCATTGGCCATCCTATTTTGTCTTTGTCTCCTACTCTTCTCACTGCTTTAGACAGTCATTCATTCCGACCACATGGTATCATTCCCTCTTTCCCCATGCATTTGGGAGGGAACACCATGTGCATCAAGGTAGAAGTAGTCAATGCATCCCTCGACTACAATCTCTTGTTAGGAAGGAGTTGGACTTATGCCATGCAAGCAGTGGTTTCTACAGTTTTTTTGGTCTTGTTGTTTCCACACGAGGACCAAATTGTGACCATTGATCAATTGTCTTTCTCCAGACCTGACCCTTCATTGGGGGTGTCCGCAGTCCCGATGATTGATAATCCTCAACCAGGCATAGTCAACGTAGGGGTTGGTTTGTGCCCATCTTTGATGGGTACCTTCAATTACCCACCCCCTCAAGGCGATGTCAATGCAGTTCATATCCGACCACCATAAGGTTTAGATTTTCCAAGTTTTGTCGTTTCGCATGACTTACTTCACCGATCCGTGGATACTTCCTTCCCCATCGGCTATGATGGAGGGGATAGGGCACCTGGACATGTCCATGCCCTTGTCCGCAGCTGAAGTAGCGTACTCTTTAGTCTAGCAAGATTCAGCCAAACTAGATCCAACTCCCTCACAAGAGTTAGATATGCTTCTAGAGATTATTTGGGCTCAAGGTTCTCTCGCTAACACCGATTCATTAGACATAGTCTTGCCCTCTGATGAAGCAGTAATTGAAGCAATGACTTGTCTGGACAAACCCTGGGATGATCTTCATCAGATCATACTTCCTCCCAGAGTTAATTAGAATCAAGGCCAGAGAATTCACCTTGACTATGAATGGAGATTGGTCTTGTCCTATTAATCCCTTAGCTACACATGAGGTCTATGATGAGGATAATATGGAAACCATCATTGAAACCATACTGATCAATATCTCCAAAAACCCTGGCATTGTGGAGATTTTTTCGTCGAAGCTGAATTCTCCCCTGGAGAGATTCAAATCTACACAGATCTATTCAAAGAATTCTGTTACATTTTTTCCTGGTCTTACGAGGAAATTCCAAGAATCGATCCCAAAATAGTCGAACATGAAATCACAACTTATACAAATGCCAAGCCTGTCCGATAGAAGCTTCATCCAGTTAACCCCAGGAAAGAAGCAACCATTAAGGTTGAAGTTGAGAAACTATTAAAAGCCAATTTTATCTATACTATCCATTTGACCCAATGGGTGTCAAAGCCCGTGCCGGTCAATAAAAAACAAGGCATGATTCGTGTATGTATAGACTTTTGTGATTTGAACAAGGCCTATCCTAAAGATAATTTTCCCACGCCATTCGTCGACCAGATAATTGATGAATGTGTGGGTTGTGAGGCCTTCTCTTTCATGGACGATTTTTTGGGAAATAACCAAATACAAATCAAACCCAAAGACTAGCACAAAACAACATTCATCTATCCATGGGGTACATTCACATATCGTAAGATGCCTTTTGGTCTCAAAAATGCTGGAGCAACCTTTCAGCGGGCCATGTCTTTTGCTTTCCATGACCTCAAGCATATAGTCAAGGCCTATTTAGATGATTTAGCATCTTGATCTCACAAGAGAATGGATCATCCCACACACCTTCGACTTATCTTTGAGCATTGTTGCTACTTTCGGATTCGCTTGAATCCAAACAAGTGCAACTTTTGCGTAACATCAAGATGTTTGTTAGGTTTTATAGTATCAACAACAGGGATCATGGTCGATCATCTCAAGGTTGAGGCAATAATTTAGTTGCCTCCCCCAAAAAAAATCCTTCAACTTCAGAGTCTACAGGGCAAGGAAAACTTTTTAAGACGTTTCATCGCCAACTATGCCAAGATCACAAAGGGCTTTATGCGCTTACTGAAGAAAGACGTTCCTTTTCATTAGGACTATGCCGCCCAATGCTCTTTTGATGCGTTGAAACATGCCCTCGCGACTGCCCCTTTTCTTCGACCACCTAACTATAACAAATATTTATTATTATACCTAGATGTAGTAGAGTCAACCATAAACATGGTATTAGTTCAGAAGGATGACTTATTCTCAGAATATGTGATTTATTACCTGAGTCGAGGCCTCATAGGACCAGAACTCAATTATTCTCATATCGAAAAACTTACGTTGGCAGCAGTTCATGCTGTTCAACGATTCCATCATCATGTTCTATTTCACAAGACCACCATCATTACTATTGTGAATCCATTCTAGTACATGTTGACACAATGAGTAATAGGTAGAAAGATCAGTAGATGGATATTCGTCCTCCAGGAGTTTGACTTAGATTTCGTTTCATCGAAATCCAAAAAGTCACTGGTCTTCACAGAACTTATTTTGGAACTTCTGGTTGAGTCAGGTGATTTTGTGCTCGAAGAGTCGCCTATCAGAGGAGATATGTTTTTGATCACCTCTTCGGATCCCTGGTACAGAGATATACTTATCTATCTCCAAACTTTGAAGTGCCCCACCTCTACTTCTCGTGATGAGCGTCGACGCATATGCCATCAGGCTACGAATTATCTCATACTCGATGATACATTGTATCGGAGAGGTGTAGATTGCATCCTGCACCAATGTCTCACTCATGAAGAAGCAATTATCATGCTTAACTATTTCCATACTAGAGCATGTGGCGGTCATTTGTCTGGGTTGGAAACAACCCAAAAGATTCTACGATCAGGTTACCTCTAACCGACAATAATCAAAGATTGTATTGAATCGGTCAAGAAGTGCCACCCATGCCAAATATTCTCTCGAAAGATGAGGGCACATCTTGCTCCCATATTTCCTTTCATCACAGTTGGTCCCTTCACCAAGTGGGGGATTGATTACACTACATGAAACCCTCCTTCAACAATGGGGCACTCTTACATCATTGTAGCCATAGACTACTTCACGAAGTGGGTTGAAGCTATGCCAATGTTTAAATATGATGGAGAGACTGTAGCTCTCTTTTTATTCAACCAGATAATAGCAAGGTTCTGAGTCTCGAGGGAGATTGCCACTGACCATGGAAATCACTTTCAGAACCAAATGATGACTAAATTAACATCAAATCTTGGGTTACGGAAAGAACATGTCACCCTACTACCCCCAATAAAATGGTTAGGTGGAAGCTATGAATAAATCTCTTAAGACCATCCTACAGCGAACGATCAACTCAGCCAAGTCAAATTGGCATTTGATGTTATACTCGGCATTATGGCATTAACGAACATCTATCAAGAGTGCAACCGGTTTCTCACCTTTTCAACTCATTTACGAGCTGGAAGTAGTCTTGCCTATCGAATGTTAGATCCTATCCCTAAAGTTGGCAGTACAATTATTGCCAAACACTTCTCCACTTGAAGAGTGGTTATTATACCTTGAGAATCTCAATGAGCCACATCGTGATGCGGCCCTAGCCAATGAGGTTCATAAACATAAATTCAAGTGTCATTATGATAGGTTCGTTCGTCCTTGTATTTTCACTGAAGGCGACCTTGTCCTGGTCTATGACCAAGATAAAGACCCCCTGGGGGCAGGAAAATTCAAACCCATGTGGTTCGAACCTTTCATCATAAAAGAGGTTCTAAAAAAGAGTGCTTATCATCTGGTTGACTTTGAAGGGAATGCTTTGGTAGAGCCTAGAAATGGACTCTACCTCAAGAAGTATTACTCATAGGTAGGGCACCATGGTTAAATTTTTATAACATATGTATAGTCTTTGTACTATTACTTTCTAGTTTCTTTTAGTGTTATGGATGTGTCATTTTTGATGTATATTTCATCACTATGATAGATTTCAAGTGAATCCAAGGTGTTCATTGGGTACGCAGACGATGCTAGTTGGCACACTTGGAGGCTTGCCTCTGCAGCTTGGGTAATTTTTTCACCTCGAGGCCAGTTATTATCTTTCGGAGGTATATGCTTAGGTGACACCAAAAATAATGTCACTAAGTATAGCACAGTTATTGAGTTGCTTCATGACACCTTTTCATTTGGTATCTCTCATCTCTAGGTCTATCTTGACACTCAGTTGGTTGTGTCTCAGTTAAATAGAGTCTACCATGTTCATGATCTAACTTTACACCGACGATTCCTTAGGGTACGTCTCTTAGAACGAAGCTTTGATTATATTACATATATTCATGTTCCTAGGAGCTTAAACCAAATTATAGATACTCTAGCTAATCAAATTTTAGATTGGCATCTTGCACACATATGAAAGGACATACACATAAACATGTAAATACATTTTTTGCAAAAATGATCCATAAGCTGCAAAATGACACAAAAATCCATATATAACATCATAGTCACCAGAGTACATAAGTGGACACAAGTGCCTCAAAAATATGACCAATAATGAGTCATGGGGCTTATTCCCTCAAAACATATATACAAGTAGTGCTCTCAGCACGTGAAAAGTCTAACTAAGGTCAGGTCCTGTGGGCCCTGTTGTACTGATCAACAACATTTTCCAAATGCTGAAACAATTGGACCCACGTCCATGGTGCCCCCACTACATGAGGATGCATAGATGGTGGAAGGTCCTCAATATCTTCCATAGGGACCATGCGAGTAAGTGCAGTAAAGTTCTGCTCGACTCGTCTCAACACCCTCTTAGCCTCCATGACTGGAAGATCTCTTGCTGCTGCTGGTCCCCCTGTGGTGGCAGGTGCGGCCCCTGGCTGAGGATGACGCCTGTTCCTCACATAGTCCACAGGTCACACTAGTCCCACATATTCACACAACAAACACATATCCGTCAAATACTCTGGTATATAAAAAAATGATATATAACAAAAGCAACATAAAAATTACATATGTTTCACAAAAACAAAAAACATCAAAACAATGATGTAAAATTACCCATCTCTCCTCACTAGGAGGTATTGGTATCTTAGGATCTGTCGAGAAATCAATCCCAGCATAAGGGTAATCCTCTATGACTGGGATCTGTCACGAAAACCAAGCGAAGAAATCATCGTCGAAGGACTCATTGGTCCTTCCACCACCCTGTCATGGTAGTAACACTGCCCATCTACAAATTGTAGGAAGAGAGGCCTGATGTCCTCATACTACTACTCGAGGACTGAAGCTCGGAACTCTTTCAAAGAAGAAAGAGCATAGAATGGTCCCAAACCCAAAGTTCCTCTATGTCCGCGACAGACAATTTGTCAACTGCCTCTTCATACAATCTAACAATGTTGTGCTCCAGTCAAATATTTGTGCATTTAAGCATTGGAATGCATAGTTCATTTATGCATGGGATGCCTAATTTAGAGTCACAGAACCAGTAATCCACCCAATAAGCAACACAATCGTCTGCAGCGATAAGTTAGTAATCTTCCTTATCGGCACATGTGAGCTTGAGCGGTCTGTACCAGCCTCACAGTAAAGTCCTATCAATTCTGCTATGTTATGTGGCCCCGAAGGAAATGTCCAGAAGTTGACTGGTTCCCCTCTCCTAGAGAGGCCAGTCAAAAAATATACATCCTTTGTCATTGGCACCAATGATTGCCCCTTTAACATAAATGTCTCTGCATCTAGATGCCAATAATCAACCAAGGCATTAAGTAGCCTAAGTTGTGCCCACATAAAAGGACATAAGAAGAACTTGAGCAGTCCACATTGCATCAAGGCAGCCACAACATTGGGGTCTTCCCCGACCAACTCACTAACCTCCTCATGCTCTCTTTCTCTCTAGTGAACCTACATCCTGCAAAAAACCAAGGTTCAGGAGGGTTAACCCTTGTTTTTTAAACTTTTTTCATTCAATAAAGGGGTCCACACGGGCTGTAATGATGACAATCATGTGTACATGTGTGTAGTTTTTACTCTACCCAAATGTACAGGCGGCTTGTCCTAAGACATCCCGCGTGGACCTAGGGCCGACCTTTTGAAAGTCAACGCCCCCCCAAAACATGGAACCCAAAGAAAAAATAAAGATTTAAATTGAAAGATAAGAGACTTTGTACTTACTTGGTCCAAACAGATGGTCGTTTCGTCCACTATAGCTCCCGAAATCACCACTTTTATCAAAGGGGGTTTTTTGGCTCTAGAGTCAATTTCCAAATCAACAATGGTGATAATGAGCTGTTAGCTTCTATTTATAGACTTTTTGGCCTCTTTTTGTCACCTTTTTGGCACCCCTTATCATTTTTCTTAAAACAAAAACCATTTAGAGTGATTCAGGAGTTGCATTGGAGGGGTATGATCAAGTATTGGGACAATTTTGTGGAGTTTTGGGTAACTTTTGACAGTCCCTGGAAAAATCTCAGATGATCAACTGGAGCATATAGGTTAGGTTTCTACCTTGACTTTTGTATCTTGTTGTCTTTATCCCTTTTCCATAGGATTGATCGCATCAGGTTGCGACATGGAACCATCATTACTGCTTTAGAAGTGTCACGAGTTGGTGGTAGAGCTTACTGGAACATGGATGCCCTAAGTAGATCCTGGTTGCATTATGGTGTTCATGTTGTCCCTAATAAATATAGGATCGGGAGTCCTTGTTGTTTTTCCTAATTACAATTTTGAGTCTCATTTTCATGATTCCTTTTCACTCTTGACCTCACCCTCGGGACTCCCAAAAGATATAACAGGTCTTCTTTTAAGCCCTTTTTAGACCCTCTAAACATGAAAATATTGGCGAGCGATCTTGTGACCTTTCACGCTCGTTAAACTGAAATTTGAAGTCATGTCTGTCCGGCGGTAGTTTACCCTTTTTTCAGTCCAGACGGTCAACTGTACGAACAAAGGTATACTCTATGGACCTTTGTTCTCTAGAAGAGTACTCTCAGGTATCATTTTAACCCTTTTTCGGGCTTGAGGGACTAAATTTACGAAAAAGGAACCCCCACGGAGTCCATATTTAATATCTTTTCAGACTCCCTAAAATTGAAAAGATCGTCGAGTGACCTTATTCTTTCACACTCATTAAACTGGTCCAAAAGAACATTCCTAATGGAGTCCATAGTTAAGCTTTTTTCAGACTCCTTAAAAATGAAAAAATGGCCGAGTGATCTTGTCTTTATCACACTCATTAAAATTGTTTTGAATAGACATCTTTTCGGTGCTAGTTTACCCCTTTTTCAAACCGACTAGACTACCTTTGAAAAAGGTACCCCAATGGAGTCTCCTTTTACGTTTTTTCAGACTCTCTAAATATGAAAAATCGTCGAGCTTACCTTCTCTGGGATCGTTAAACTTACATCGAAGGACATTTACATTGTGTGTTTTGTTAACCACATTTGCATAGCTACGAATTTGGTCTAACTGCCGGCTCCATGTTGCTCTCAACTGAACCATCTAAATCATACCTTATACGCAAGCCTTGTAACACTTTGCCTTTGCGTCTTAACACCTTTGGCCCCCGGAGGATTTTTCCCGAGTGTCATTTCTTTGAACATTAGTCTTGTCCTTGCACCTTGAACATGTATGTTTGTAACACTCATTCCTCCATTGTAACGTAACATTCTTTTATTCTTTTTTCTAAAATCATTGAAAAAGACAAAAAAATCAAATATACCCCAAAAAGAGGAAGGGAAAAGTATTTTCTTTATTGGCAACACAATAAGTCACCCTTGGATAAAGCACATCTATCCATTTATTCATCAAACTCTGGGATTTAATACGACCTTAGAAAGTTTTTCTCGCTACATAGAGTTGTTTCCTCCTCCGTTTGGTTATTCTTCCAAACATATGGAGAGTTTGCGTTACCGCTTGCCTCGTAAACTTATGATTAATGCCATGCTGCTTGAGTCTCATCATTTGTCATGTTTTTGTCCAAGGGAAGATTTTACCAAGCCTGAGTCGGCCCCTCTGTAGTTTGTCTCTTGCCCTCATACCTGGCCATCCTAAACATACTTGTTTATTGAATCTCTAACCCATTAATCTATATATCAAATGCATGTGGAGTTTTTTGTTTGTTTTGTGTGAATGCAGGTCAACCTTGGGAGGAGAGATGCAATTAAAAAGTGATCAAGCGTGAGGAAGGATCTACATCAAGCGCTCGAAATAAGGTATGCTCACTTGATCTTCTTAAACTATGTATTTTCTTAAGAATAATGGGGATTAGGTCTGGGATGACGATAGAAAGTAGAAATCTTTGGGTATTTTTTGCATGCATAATTAAACCCTAAGTGCTAGTTCATAGAGGGATTTCCCACTCACAATAGTGTAGCCTCTGGATTTGGATAGCCAAGATTCACTTCAAGAGTTTGGGCTTCGGGATTTTTATTTTCCTTACTCGTGAAATCCTATGAAGTGTCTTATATCCGAAGTTGGAGATATACTACTGCGTATCCTCGTTGATGGAAAATCGAGATTCACTTTGGGACTTCAGGTAATTCTACCTCTAGTTCTTTGCAAACCTTTCGGAGTGCCAAGTCTATGAAGTGAAATATTTTCCTCCACGTGTCCTCATTGATGAATGATCCACAATTAATTTAGGAGTTGGGGATTCGAGAGTCCTTTACTCACTTAGCTTCTTCTTTTTCCCTCCTGAAGTATGATATTGCCTAACATGTGTCCTTTCCTTGAATATCAATGGCCACGAGTGATTGTGGAGATTCAACTCTCTCACTCTTTAATTTCCTTTCCAATCTCCACAATGAGAATATGCGTGTTCGTAGCGGGATCGATATGCACCATTGATTTGTTGATATAGAAAGATCAATGATCCTGAGAGATTGTGGGCTCACAACTTGCAGAAACTTTAATTTTCTTTTCGATCCCCGCAATGCCTCCCCACCATCGATCTCTCTCCAATGAAATCTGATGGTCATGACTTAATATTTTCTTAATCTGACAGCTGAAAATTGAACCCGTTTGTTTTCTTGTATTTCAATCTTGACATGGCCGGCTCTGATTCACTGTCAACTCTACGGGAGCTTACTGAGATTTCAAAAGATTTTTTGAACCTGGTCATCTCCTGCACACACACAAATACTTGAAGGACCTACATATTTCCATTAGTGTAAAAATGATTGCATGCATTTGAAACCCAAACCAGAACATGTGATCCTTTTTCAAGAAATAAAAAAGAATGGTGCAAAGTAGGCAACATCAGATAGGGTCATGATGTTGAATGAATAAAAAATGGAGGATAAGCTAAGTAAGAAACCACAAAAGTTAGAATTGATGGATGGATAGGGTAAAGGAGGGAAAAGGGCTGAGGTGCATACCTAGGTTACAACAACATCAATGTAACAATTGATGAAATAGGTGGACGATAATCAAAGGAAGAAGAAAATGAATCAGTGGAACAACTTTACAAAGAAGAAGAAAAATATGAAGAAGAAGTAGAAGAGGAAGATGAAGAATATTAGACAAAAGTAGAAGAGCAAGTTCAGCAAGTTCCTCCAAAGACACCTACCAAACGAGTACGAAAGAATCATCCTTCATATTAGATTATTGGAAACAAACATGAAGGAGTTGAGACTAGAAGAAGAATGCGTTCTCCAGAACAAATGCACCTAGCACTCAACAGTTTTGAAGAGGCCAACAAGAATGAATTTTGGAATAAGGCCATGGATGAAGAATTGGATCAAATAGAGAATAATGACACTTGGGAATTGGTTCCAAGACCAAATAATAAGAATGTGATTACCACAAAGTGGGTATTCAAAAATAAATTGAATGAAGATGGACAGGTTACAAGGAACAAATCTAGATTGGTATGCAAAGGACACACACGGGTTGAAGGAATTGACTTTGAAGAGACATTTTCCCCAATTTCCAGAATGGAAGTAATCCAATTTCTTTTATCTTATGCATGCTCCAAGAATATTAAAGCATATCAGATAGACGTGAAATCAACTTTTCTAAATGGGGAACTTGAAGAAGAAGTCTACATCGAACAACCAGAAGGATTTCAGCTGTCAGAGAATGTAGATTATGTGTTCAAATTGAACAAGGTCTTCTATTGTCTAAAACAGGCTCCTAGAGGATGGTACTCTAGACTGGATAAATATCTATAGCAGGCAGGGTTCAAAAAATGAAGTGCAGACAACAACCTCTACATCAAGGTAACTCAAGATAGTATTTTATTAATTTTCAAGTTTATGTTGATAATATTATTTTTGGAAGCAATGATGATAGGTTAAGCTAGGGATTTGCAAAGGATATGCATAATGAATTTGAAATGTCATTACTTGGAGAACTATCCTTCTTTCTAGGTCTTCATATATGTCAAAGAAACCAAGGAATTTTTATTTCTCAAACTATACATATCATAGAAATTCTAAAGAGGTTCGAAATGGAATATTGCAAACCAATTACCACTCCTATGAAAACCAGTTGCAAGTTGAGAAAAGATGATGCTTCAAAGTGTACAAACCAGAGGAAATATAAGTCAATGATTGGTAGCTTACTATATGTGACAACATCCAGAACATATGTAATGCAGGTAGTTGGACAGGTGGCATGATTTCAAGAAACACCAAAGGAATCACATGTATTAACAATGAAGAGGATTTTTAGATATCTCAAAGGAACATAAGAATTTGTATTATGGTATCCAAAAGGAAAGGATCTATCACTTATTGCATACGTAGCTACAGATTGGGAATATTGCAATGATGATTGACGAAGCACCATTGGAGCAACGTTCTACTTGGGTGAGTATTTAGTATCATGGCTAAGAAATAAACAATCATCAATATCCTTATCTACAGCCGAAGCAGAGTATATTGCAGAATCAATATGTTGTACTCAAGTTCTATGGATGAAAAAAAATTTGACAGATATAGAGGTTGAGTATGATGAGCCCATTCCAATCTATTGTTATAATACAAGCATTATCGATATCTCAAAGAACCCAGTGATGCACTCCAAGATGAAGCACATTCCAATCAAGTATCACTTTATACGGGAACAAGTTGCAGAGAAGAGCATCAAAGTTGAATATGTCGATACAAAATAACAAGTGGTAGACATATCCTTTCAGTATCTACGCCATAGACTCGGAGTAATTTCTACTCCAAAATAAATGCTTTTGAATGCTTATCTTATATGTCTTAGATTTACACGAGGAAGCACCATAAATAGTACAGTTCAGGTTGGGAGATCAGTTTCAATAAGATTTCAGTCAGGGGGAGTATCCCCAAGGACGGTTCATTTAGGGGGAGTTGTCCCGAATGGAAAGATACATTTTCTATTGATGACAATGGGGGAGACATTGGTGAGATGCAGAGCATAGAGGCATGGTTCTAGGGGGAGCGATGGTCATAGGGGGAGCATTAGTGGTATGAATTCAATATTACATGAATTCAGTATTGCATCAGAGTGTTTCCATCAATTCCAAAGGGGGAGATTGTTTATTAATTGGGTTGGTTGTCATTGATATCAACCCTTGAAGAAATTCCGTTAGAGAATTCCTGTAGCACAAAGGTTTGGGTAATGGACCCAATTTTTTTTTATGGATACTGGTATGAGTTTTGATATATTTGTAGGCAAGACTATTCTAGAGGGATAGTACATGTCATTCCATTTCCGGTGGTATGTGGAACGCTACATAACTTCTCATGGTTAGAGATTTATGGCCATATGAAGTTGGAGAACCCTCATGAGTCATCTAGAAGCTCAAAATGTCAAAGTAGTCAAAGTGTTTGCAAATAATAAATTATTTAAATAATAAAGTGCAGTGATGAGTGTACTATAAGTCAAATAGGATGCAAAAGAAATTATTTAAATACTAAATTTAATGGAGAACTTACTAATTATGGAATGTGGTTAAGTTAAGTGGACAAGTGGTTATAAGTGGGTTAACCCTAAAATAAGGAAAGTGGGTTAAGATGGTTAGAAGGTAACCCCTTCAGGAAGTTAAATAAAAGTATAAATATGAGGCAATGGTCTATCATTCACATCACACTTGAATATCATTGAATATCTATTTTTTTGAAAGGATATTTGGGCAGGTATTATTGATAGAGAAAACTATGGTAGAAAAAGTGCGACATAAAAAATGAGGTTGAAAAGTGTGGCATAAAAATTGCACCAGGAAAAGTACGGAAGGAAAAATGTGGCTGAAAAAGTGCATCAGGAAAAGTGTGGAAGAAAAAGTGCGGCAAGAAAATCACGACAGGAAAAGTGTGGCAGAAAAAGTGCAATAGGAAAATCGTGGTAGGAAAAGTTCGGCAAAAAAACTGGGGAAGAAAACATGTGGAAGGAATATCATAGCAAGAACAGTGCGGTAGAAAAAGTGTGGCAGAAAAATCATGGCAGGAAAAGTGCAGCAGAAAAATCGCGGCAAAAAATGTGTGGCAAAAAAACCGCGACAGAAAAATCGCAGCAGCAAAACACTACAAGAAGAAAAAGGTATGGTTTTAATATGTGTAGTGCTGAACTTAATAATCTAGTTGAGGATTTTCCTTGTAAATCTATTGGATTCCCTCTTGGAATTTTATGGCTTGTTGTAGAATGGTTTTGAGGAAGATCTATTGAAGTATATTGTTAGTGCACTTAGTTTGATTTATCTGCATATCTTGTGGTGAATTGTGAGAGACACTTGTTAGTGGTATTGGTATATGATTGACTTATGAATGATACATCCTTGAGTTTACATAAAAGTGAGGTTATGGATAGAATGATGTATTTGGTTATGGATAGAATGATGTATTGCTAGAGAACTTTGGATGGTTATATTGGTATATGGTTGAGGTACATGTTGGCTACATGGTTAAGACAAGTAGTTGATGAGTTGGCACATACATGAGGTGTATAGTAGATGATGTTGGTACATATTGATGAGTAATAGATTATGTCTAATTTATGCATGATTGGTACATATTTGGTGCATGGTTGATGCACTTGTTGATGGTATAGGTTGAGGTACAGGTTGGTGCATGGTTGATGCATTTGCTTATGGTACATGTTGATTACAGGTTGTTTGTACCGGCTATTGTGATAGGTTATTTGTATAGGTTTGGTGCATGGTTGATGCAATTGTTTATGGTATAGGTTGATTGTAGGTTGATTGGTATAAGTTTACATCAATATATATCATAGTGATAGTGTGACAGTGGTTCCATCATTCTACATATAAGAAAAATCATTCTGTGGTTTTCTCCCACTTTGGGTTTCCACGTAAAAACACTGGTGTATTGTGTATATGTATGATTGCTCATTTTTTCATTGTTTGTTTACTCTGCAACCATTGTATGATAATTCTACATTGATATAACACTTTCATTTTGTGTTTAAAAAGGATTGAATTACTCTATTGTTGATTCACCCCCCCTCTTAGTAATCCAACAATTGGTATCAGATCATGTTCCTTTAGGAAAAAGTTTAACCATTGGAAGGAGATCATGGATTATTTTGAGAATAGAGTACCAATGTTTAATGGTTAGAATGGTTTAATGTATGAGTTGTGGAGTAGAAGGACGAAAGTATTTTTACTGGCACAGGGGAATTATATTTGGTTATCAATTCTTACAAGATATGATAGTTCAAAAAGGGAAAGGACTGCAGCCAAGAATAAATTGAAAAAGAATAAAAAAATAGCAATGGATTTCATCTGGGAAGGATTACGTAATACGGTAAGAGAAAAGGTTGGAAAATGTTCATCAACAAAAGAAATTTGGGATTAGTTACATGACATATATTCTTCACCCATCGTAGATTCAGAAAATGCCAAAGAGTATGTAGATACAGATCAAGAAGAATTATGTTCACCATGTCAAACAAATTCAGAAGATGAAGAGTACATAATCACCAGAGGTATGTTGTTTTCCTTTAATTATGAAAAATGTTGACATCTTGAAATAGAATGCCATGAAGGAAATGAGACAAAAAAACCAATTGAAAATGAAGACAATTATGAAGCATAATGTATTAGTTCTTTAGATGAGCTAAGAGAAGAAAATAAGTCACTCAAGAAGAATTGATGAAACAAAAGGAAAGCGTTCACATTTTTTAAGAATCCCAACATGTCATCTAGAACTTAAGAACTCAGCTAGAAGAAGCCATAAAGATCGAAGAAAATCTTGAATATCAAAAGCAGTATTTGGAATCCAACATAGCATCACAGAAAGAAGAAGCAGAGATGAGAGAGAATATATTGAAAGATCATATTAAGGAAAGAACTAACGATCTAAACCAGCTTGAGGCAAAGTTTGTTCAAGAAGAGAAAGGACTTGAAGAAGAAATAATCACATTAAAAATCCATCTTAAAGAAGTGAAAAGAAAAAATGAAGTCATGAAGTCTCAGATAATGGAGAGAGAAGAAGAAGAGGTTGAGAAGCTTGAAGAAGAAGTTGTCACATTGAGAAGTAAAATTGTCAAGCTCAACAACAACGTTGAAGAGACAAAACCATCCACATCAGTTATAAAGAATGAAGAGAAGCACTCTAGGTTGCTATAAAATAAGAATCAAGAAAATAGAAAGAGTTATGCAGAAGTACTCAAAGGAAGGAATCATGGTCAACCAAAATCTAAGAAAACTATTGAAGATACATCTTCAAGAAGACCATCCATGTTCAAGCCACAAAGAAGCTTCAATCATGATCATGATTAGTTAAGGAAGAAATTTAGAAGGACTACACCACAAAGAAGATCATTCACTCCTAGGTATGCAAATTTCTTTTATGGTCATTGTTTTTATTGTACTAATTTTGGACATAAGGTTGCAGATTGCAGGGATTATAAAAGAAATATTTAAGCAAGAAATTCCTATGTGGCCCCATGTAACATTGAATGTTACAAATGTCATAAGTATGGACACATATCTAGTGATTGTAGAAGCATGATCGATACTTCCATGAAAGAGAACATTGATATCAGATATAATAAAGTATGGATAAGAAAACACGAAGAACAGTTGAACAAAGACAAGTTCCCAGAGATCACAATATTGGAAATAAAATGAGATGAAGAAAATTCTACAGAGAAAAAGAAAGATGCCAGATACATAAAGGTTTGGAAAATAACTGAAAGAAAAGAAGGATAGGTAAATAAGGAACAGGTTCAAGAGATTTTACTTTTAGGAATTGTAGTGAAATATGAATCCACAGACAGAAAGAAAGAAGTCAGGACTCATAGAGATGATGAATCTACCAATGCAGATGATGATGAATACATATCAGAGCATGCATTTTTCTGAGCGATCCAGCTTAGAGACTCCCAGGTAATATGAATATTATAGAGGGGGAGTCTATTTAATAGATGTGAAATACCAAAGAACCATCCTTTGAGCAGTTTTCAAAATTTGAGAAGACAGATCCAGAGAAGTCAACTAGGGGAAGTACAATCAGTTGTAGTAGTGAATACTTCATGATAGTATAGTGATAAATGGGTCAACATTATGGACAATTGTGCAATAGAGTCTTGGGAAATATGGAAAGAGATGGATTCATAAGAACACTTGGTAGGTTTTCACATATATATGATAGTGGACAAGAGCATGGACTCATAGATTGGTTCAAAAGAGTGGTTCAAAGAAAAATGAACATTATGGATGTTAATTACATAGGAAATGGCTCAAAAAATGCTAATGGATTCCAAATTGACAGATATTTTTTGGACACATGCATTACACACAACAGTTCACATTCAAATAAGATTAATGCTCAGAAACAACAATGAAAAAGATCACTATGAGCTATGGAAAGGAAGACCAACAAATGTGAAGCACTTCGGAGTATTTGGAAGAAAATGCTACATACAAAACAAAGATGGAAGAATGGAGAGTTTGACTCTCATGTGGACAAAGAAGTACTTGTTGGTTACTCAAGTACAAGGACAAAATACAACTATTACAATATGAGATTGAACAAAGTTTTGGAAAGCATCAATGCAACAATTGATGAAACAGGTGGACGAGAATCAAAGAAAAACGAAAATGAATCAGTGGACCAACTTTATGAAGAAGAAGAAAAAGATGAAGAAGAAGTAGAAGAGGAATATGAAGAAGATCATATAGAATTAGAAGAGCAAGTTCAACAAGTGCCTCCAAACACACCTAGCAAATGAATACAAAAGAATCATCCTTCAGATCAAATTATCATAAACAAAGATGCAGGAGTTGAGACTAGAAGAAGAATACATTCTACAAAACAAATGCACCTAGTGCTCTCATCTACGATTGAAACAAATAGTTTTGAAGAGGCCAGCAAGGATGAATTTTGGAATAAGGCCATGGATGAATAATTGGATCAAATAGAGAAGAATGACACTTGGGAATTGGTTCCAAGACCAACGAATAAGAATGTCATTGGCACAAAGTGGGTGTTCAAAAACAAATTGAATGAATATGGACATGTTTCAAGGAAAAAAGATAGACTGGTATGTAAAGGATACATAGAGGTTGAAGGAATCGACTTTGAAGAGACACTTTCCCCAGTTGCCATAATGGAAGAAATACGATTGATTTTAGCTTATGCATGCTCCAAGAATATTAAAGTGTATCATATGGATGTGAAATCAACTTTTCTGAATGGGGAACTTGAAGAATAAGTCTACATCAAACAACAAGAAGGATTTTAGTTGTCAAAGAATGCAGATTACGTGTGAAACTTGAAGAAGGCCTTGTATGGTCTAAAACATGCTCCTAGAGCATGGTACACTAGACTAGATAAATATCTACAACAGGGAGGATTCAGAAAAGGAAGTGCAGACAACAACCTCTACATCAAGGTAACTCAATATAGTATTTTATTAATTCAAGTTTATGTTGATGATATTATTTTTGGAAGCAATGATGATAGGTTAAGATAGAAATTTGCAAAGGATATGCATAATGAATTTGAAATGTCATTACTCAGAGAACTATCCTTCTTTTTGGGTCTTCAAATATGTCAAAGAAACCAAGGAATTTTTATTTATCAAACTAAGTATATTAGAGAAATGCTAAAGAGGTTCAGAATGGAATATTGCAAACTAGTTACCACTCCTATGCAAACCAGTTGAAAGTTGAGAAAATATGATGATTCAAAGTCTACAAAACAGAGGAAATACAGGTCAATGATTGGTAGCTTACTATATTTGACAACATGTAGACCATATCTAATGTAGCCAATTGGATAGGTGGCATGATTTCAAGAAACACCAAAGGAATCACATGTATTATCAGTGAAAAGGATTTTCAGATATCTAAAAGGAACATAAGAGTTTGTATTATGTCATCCAAAAGGAAATTATCTATCACTTATTACCTACATAGATGAATATTGGGCAGGTTGCATTGATGACCAAAGAAGAACCAGTGGAGTAGCGTTCTACTTGGATGAGTGTTTAGTATCATGGCTAAGCAAGAAACAATCATCAATATCCTTATCTACAGCCGGGGCATAGTATATTGGAGCATGAGGATGTTGTACTCAGGTTATATGGATGAAACAAACTTTGACAGATATACACATTGAGTATGATGAGCCGATTTTAATCTATTGTGATAATAAAAGAACCATCAGTATCTCAAAGAACCCAGTAATGCATTCCAAGATGAAGCACATTCCAATAAACTATCACTTTCTATGGCAACAAATTGCAGAGAATAACATCAGAGTTGAATATGTGGGCAGAAAAGAACAAGTGGCAGACATCTTTAAAAAACTGCTTCCACGGGAATCCTTTGAGTATCTTCGCCAGAGACTTAGAGTAATTTCTACTCCAAAATGAATGTTTTTGAATTCTTATCTTATATGTATTATATTTACATGAGGAAGAACCATAAATAGGACAATTCAGGTTGGGATATCTCTTTCAAGAAGTGTTTAGTCAGGGGGAGTATCCCCAAGGATAGTTTAGTTAGGGGGAGCAGCCCCAGATGGAAAGATACATTTTCCATTGATGAAAAAGGGGGAGATATTGATCAGATGCAAAGCATAGAGGCATGGTTCCAGAGGGAGCGATGGTCAGAGGGGGAGCATGAGTGATATGAATTCAGTATAAGATGAATTCAATATTGCATCAGAGTGTTTCCATCAATGCCAAAGGGGGATATTGTTGATTAATTGGGTTGGTTGTAATTCATGTCAACCCTTGAAGAAAGTTTGGTAGTGAATTCTGGTAGCACAAAGATTTGGGTAATGGACCCAAGTTTGTTTGATGGATAATGGTATGAGTTTTGATATGTTTATAGGAAAGACTATTCTATATGGATAGTACATGGCATGTCATTTCTGGTGGTATGTGGAACGTCACATAACTTCTCATGGTTAGAGAGTTATCCCCATATGAAGTTGGATAACCCTCATGATTCATCTAGAAGCCCCAAAAGGTCAAAGTAGTCAAAGTGTTTGCAAAGAAGAAATTATTGAAATAATAAAGTGAAGTGATGAGTGTACTATAAGTCAAATAGGATGAAAAAGAAATTATTTAAATAATAAAGTTAATGGACAACTTACTAATTATGGAAAGTGGTTAAGTTAAGTGGGAAAGTGGTTATAAGTGGGTTAACCCTAAAATAAGGAAAGTGGGTTAAGATGGTTAGAAGGTAACCCCTTGAGGAAGCTACATAAAAGCATAAATAATATGCAAGGGTCTCTCATTCACATCACACTTGAATATCATTGAATATCTATTTTTGTGAAAGGATATTTGGGCAGGTATTATTGATAGAGAAAAGTGCGGTAGAAAAAGTGTGGTAGAAAAATTGCAGCAGAAAAAGTGCAGCAGTAAAAATGTGGTAGAAAAACTGCGGCAGGAAAAGTGCGGAAAAAAAAGTGCGCCAAGAAAATCGTGATAGGAAAAGTGTGGTAGGAAAATCATGGCAGGATGGTAGGAAATGTGCGGTAGAAAAAATGTAGAAGAAAAAGTGCAGAAGGAAAATCATTGTAGGAATAGTGCAGGAGAGAAAGCACAGCAGAAAAAGCACAGCAGGAAAATCGCGACAGGAAAAGTGTCGTAGAAAAACCACGAAAGCAGAATGATACACAAAGAAAAATGTATGGTTTTCATATATGTAGTTTTTAACTTATGAATCTAGTTGAGCATTTTTCTTGTAAATCTATTGGATGCCCTCTTAGAAGTTTAGGGCTTGTTGTAGAATGGTTTTGAGGAAGATCTATTGAAGTATATTGTTGGTGCACTTAGTTTGATTTATTGGCATATCTTGTGGTGCATTTTGAGAGACACTTGTTAGTGGTATTGGTATATGATTGGCTTATGAATGATACATCCTTGAGGCTACATAAAAGTGAGGTTATGGCACATGGTTTGATGTAAGCGTTTATGGTATTTGGTTATGGATAGCATGATGTATTTCTAGATAACTCTTGATGGTTATATTTCTATATGTGTTTGGTATATGGTTGAGGTACATGTTGGGTACATGGTTGAGACAAGTAGTTGATGAGTTGGCACATACATGAGGTGTATAGTTGATGATGTTGGTACATCTCGATGAGTCATAGTTTATGTGTATTTGATGCATGATTGGTACATATTTGGTACATGGTTTATGCACTCATTGATGGTACAGGTTGAGGTATAGGTTGGTGCATGGTTGATGCACTTGTTTATGGTATAGGTTGATTACAAGTTGCTTGGACAAGTTATTGTGACAGGTTATTTGTATAGGTTTGGTGCATGGTTGATGCACTTGTTTATGGTATAGGTTTATTACAAGTTGATTGGTACAGGTTTACATCAGTATATCTCATAGTGATAGTGTGACAGTGGTTCCATCATTCCGCTTATATTTAAGGGAGGTTGGATGGGGAAAGGACAAGTGGTTGTAGCCACCTTCCAGTTGTAGCCGGAAAACATAGGGGGTTGTAGCCTCCTTCTAGTTGTATCCATAGAATTGGGGAGTTGGAACTTCCCTCAGGTTGTAGCCTGAGAAGCTAGGGGGTTCGATCCTCCTTCCATTTGCAGCTAGAAAAAAAAGGAAGTTGGTGCTTCCAATGAATGTAATTCTTAAAGACATGTAATAAAAAACATTATGTGGTTTTCTCCCACTTTGGGTTTCCACGTAAAAAAATTGGTGTACTGTGTATGTGTATGATGGCTCATTTATTCATTATTTATTTAGTCTGCAACCATTGGATGATAATGCTACACTGATATAACACTTTCATTTTGTGGTTAAAAAGGATTGAATTAATCTATTACTAATTCACCCCCCCTCTCAGTAATCCAACAAACATTACTTCTCAATCGATCAATCTGTCATTTTGTACATCTTCTATCTGAATGCTCTGAATATATCTCTGCAAACACTTCAAGTTGCTCAAAGGATGGTTCTCTGATATGTAGTAGTTATTTCATAGACTCCCCCTATTCAGTATTCATATTCACTGGGAGTCTCCAAGATGGATGGCTCAGAACAATGGACGAATCCATCCTAATGAGGAGTAATCTGTACATGTGTTGAACCTGCATAGAATAGATCTAGCTAAACAATAATACACACATTTGCAGAGAGAATTAGAGAAGGAAGAAGAAGGAGAGAAAGAATGGAAAAATTCTCATTAACCATTTTGCACACTCAAAGAGTGAATAATTTACAATAGATATAGGATACATGAGTAACTAATGAGCCATAGTGGTGGTCTAGATTGATCTGGACACACACCAATAGTTACAAGAGTAAACTGCCACATAATCTAGTCTCTCGGGCAGTTAAAGGACTGAACTGCCACCTAGCTGAGTTAAATAGTCAACTAGTCTTCAGTTAACTGACTAAACAAAGAGTAGTGAGTTGGTGATGATCCCAATGTTGCATGGTGACAAAACCAATGCAACATCTAAACTCAACTCAACTAGTCAAACTGAAGTGTCAACTGAAAGAGAATATTCTCTAGGTGGAATATTCTCCCCTAAAATATAGTAGACTGGATAATGACTAATTATGAATAATAAAAAAGGAATAACCTTAGGAAAAATAAATCCTAGGTGTGTGTGAAGTAACTCCAACACCCCCCCTGAACATCACTATAGTGAAAATAAATAATGGGTCCCAGCTATGAGGCCATGTTAGGTACCCAAATACAAAAGATACACTGAACTAAACGAGGAAAGAGGGAAAACCTCATGGGAACAAACCCCCCCTCAAATTACAATGCATAAAATAAAAAATGAGAAGGAACAAAAAATAGTTGCTAAGCAACCTTGTCCTTCACTCCAAGAAGACCTTGCAACTGTGCAAGTTTGTGCTCGTTGAAGATTTTGTTGAAGATATAGATGTCTGCATGGATATAATGAAGTATATGAATCATTGATATTTCCACACATATCCACTTTCTCTTCTTGTAATGAACAATATCCAAATAAATTTTGGATAAAACTTTGAAAACTGTGCGATCGTTTCCGGAAAAACGCTGAAATTTTGTTGATTTTGAAATGATCATAACTTAACTTTATGAACACCTTTTTAGACAATTTTTTTTTTTTAAATTGGATTTTTCCTGAGAGGAATTCAAATATCCAATGTTTTTCTGCAATTTGTGCTCAGAAAATATCATAATGGAGTCTGATGTACGAGGCTCCCTTTTCGTCTCCTGAGATTCATGCATGGTGCATGCAAAAGTGTATGCATGTGACTCCTGAGGTGCATGCCATATATCTTCCCCATGAATTTCAGAAAACAAATATGAAAGGGAGTAGACATCATCTTCAATTAATGGAATACAAATTTTTGTAGATACTTGTGTAGAAGGCTCTTCAAACTGAGATGATTTATCTTCCAGTAGCTTTTGTACATTCTCTATCTTATCAACATTTTGCATGCATACTTCTTTATTCCCAAATAAAACCTACAATCCACTCCATAAATCATTTGGAGTGAATTCTTGTGAGTCATCATATACTTGATGGATAATTTTAGGATAAATGAAATAGAGGATACATCCTATGGCCATATCTTGACTATTGAGAAAATCATTTTTCTCATCACCAGAATTAGGCTCTACTTCCATTTTCATAGTTATTTGGTACAAGCCTCTGCATACTAGTAGAAGAAGAATCTTTGGCTTCCATTCCAAATAGTTATGAGGCATGAGAAGTTTTTCTGGCGAATAATCCATCTTTTTGTTGTCTTCAATCTTTTGTACCTGCAAAAAAAATTTGGTGTAGCTTTTGCTTAGAAGTATGTCAGCTCTGATACCATGTAAATGTGTTGAACCTACACAGAATATATCTAGATAAACAATAATACACACATTTGCAAAGAGAATTGGAGAAGGAAGAAGAAGGAGAGAAATAATGGAAGAATTCTCATTAACCGTTTTCCACACTCAAAGAGTGAATAATTTACAATAGATATAAGATACATGAGTAACTAATGAGCCATAGTGGTGGTATATATTGATATGGACACACACCAATAGTTACAAGAGTAAACTGCCACCTAATCTAGTCTCTCAGGCAGTTACAAGAGTGAACTATCACCTAGCTGAGTTAACTAGTCAACTAGTCTTCAGTTAACTGACTAAACAAAGAGTAGTGAGTTGGTGATGACCCCAATGTTGCATGGTGAAAAAACCATTGCAACATCTAAACTCAACTCAACTAGTCAAATTGAAGTGTCAACTGAAAGAGAATATTCTCTAGGTGGAATATTCTCCCCTAAAATATAGTAGACTGGATAATGACTAATTATGACTAATAAACAAGGAATAACCTTAGGAAAAATAAATCCTAGGTGTGTGTGAAGTAACTCCAACATAATCTTCTTCTTCATATGTAGACTCATCATCCCTCTAAACTATGACTTCTTTATTTTTTCTTCTGGATTCATTATGATCTTGCACTACAATTCCTGAAAGTACAATCTCTTGTGCTTGTTCTTCATTCACCTTCTCTTATTTTATTCATCATACTACTACAAATCCTGCGATCTCTGGGACCTTTTATTTATTCACTTGCACTTCTTGTATTTATTTTCTTCTCCAAACCTTCATGTATCTAGAATCCATGTTTTCTTTCATGGAAGGCTCTATCATTATTCTAAAATTCCGAGCTATGCGACCATAATTGTGGAATTTGTAACATTCAATGTTATGTGGGACCACTGAATCATTTCTTCTTTAAAATTTCTTCCATAATCCATGCAATCTACAACTTTATGTCCAAAGTTATTAGTACAAGTAAAACAATGACCATAAAATAAATTTACATACCTGAGAGTGAATGATCTTCTTTATGGTGTAGTCCTTCTGAATTCCTTCCTTGGATGATCATGATCATCTCTTATGTTGATTTATTCATCATGATTGAAGATTCTTTGTTGCTTGAATGTGGAATATCTTCTTGAATATGTATCTCTATTATACTCATTTTTCTTGGATTCTTGTTGACCGTGATTCGTTCCTTTGAGTACTTCTATATAAATCTTTCTCTTTTCTTCATTCTTCCTTTCTGGTAACCTAGAGTGATTCTCTTCAACTTTATTTTCTGATGATGTGGATGTTTCTCTCTCTTCAACGTTCTTGCTGATATTGAAAATTTTAACTCTTTATGTGACAACTTCTTCTTAAAGATTCTCAACCTCTTCTTCTTTCTTCATCATCTGAATCTTCATGACTTCTTCTGTTCTCTTTTCTTATTCAAGTTGGATCTTCAAGGAGATGATTTCTTCTTCAAGTATTATTTCTTGTTGACTGAATTTTTCTTCAAGATGGTTTAAATTCTATTGTCTTTCCTTGAGATGATCTGTCAAAATCTTTTCTCTCTTCTCTGCTTCCTTTCTTTGCGCTACTATTTAGGATTCCAAACACTGCTTTTCTTCCATGTGACTTTTGTATGTTTCTTCAATCCTTCTGGTTTCTTCCAACTGAGATTTTAGGTTCATGATGACCTATTAGGATTCTTTGGAACTTTCTTGAGAATTATTCTTGACTAATTGTTCCTCAAGAGACTTTTTTTTCTTCCTTTATTTCATTAATTCATGTAAAGTACTGATTAATTATGCTTCAAGGTCTACTATTCCTTCTTCACAATATTTGTTTTTTGAATATGTATGACATGATGAACATCTTTCTTCTTGTTCTTGTCTTGCATATTATTTAGCATTATCTGTCTTTGTGATGGGAGACTCCTCAAAGTAGATATTATGTATCTTATCCCAAAGTTATTTATCTCATAAACATTTTCCAACTTTCTCTCTTACCGAATCAAGTAACCTTCCTAGATGAAATCCATTGCTATTTTGTTTTTTTATTTTCAATTCCTTCTTGGATGTAGTCTTTGGTTTATTTGTAGTGGTGTATCCTATAAAAAATGAGTACCAAACATCATACCCATGTGCTCCTAGAAATTATTTCATCCCATTTCTCCACAACTCATATCTCAGACCATTCTAACCATCAAACTATGGTACTCTAATGTCATCTTATTCCATGATATTCCTTCTAGTGGTTATATTGTTTTCTTGAAGGACCTGTTATGATACCAATTGTTGGAATACTGAGAGGGGGGGGGGGTGAATTAGTATGATCATTTTTACCACTTTTAACCACAATATATAAACTTCAATCTTATCAATAGAATATCATCATTGTATTATCTATGATTTCATTCAATATATTATGAGCATATAAAAATGAGAAACATCAC
Organism: Picea engelmannii; assembly: GCA_009831015.1. NCBI lineage: Eukaryota > Viridiplantae > Streptophyta > Pinopsida > Pinales > Pinaceae > Picea > Picea engelmannii. The sequence continues at coordinate 174,596 of ML796815.1, forward strand.
ATAAAATACATGGTACACCAAAATTTATGTGGAAACCCAAATGGGAGAAAACCATGGAATGATTTCATATATATCAAATAATACATTCATTGGAAGAACCAACTTCCCCATTCTCCAGCTACAACTATAAGGAGGCTATGACCCCCTATTTATAGGCTCCAACCTAAAGGAAGATCTAACTCCATGAATTCTCTAACTCCAACCAAAAGGATGCTACAACCCCCTGATTATCATGATCCAACCTTAAGGAAGATCCAAATCCTTGTATTCTTAGGCACCAACTGGAAGGAGGATAAAAACCCATGATTCTTAGGCTCCAACATGAAGGAATCTCCAACTACCTATGTCATTTGGAACCAACCGGAAGGAGGTTACAACCCCCTTTACTTACCCTATCCTGCCTCCTTGAAATATAAGTGTATACCAAACTTTCATTACCACAATCATTGTCACTGTCACTGCTATTGTCACATCAAACTATATACTATCAACCTGTTACTGTATCCAACTTGTCACTATCACTACCACTATCACATAAACTTGTCACCACTTTTGACACTCAACATCAACAAAACTAGATCCTATCACATAGATACCATCACCAAACCATGTACATCAACATGTATCAATCATGCACCAACATCTATACCAAACCGTGCATCAACCATGAATCAAAACCTATACCAAACCCTTCATAAAAAATGCACCAAAACCTATACCATACCATGTATCAACCATGTACCATATCATGCATCAAACTGATATGGTACATGGTTGATACATGGTATGTACCATAAATAATGTACCATGAGATGTACCATAAATCATGTACCATGAGATGTGCCATAAACCATGTACCATAAACCATGTGCATCAAAACATGTACCATAAATATTGTACCATGAGACGTGCCTCAACCATATACCATATCACTGATGATATGTCTCAATCACACCATGTACCATACGATATCAACAATGAAGTGCCTCAATAGAGTACTCAAGCATGTACCATTATCACAAACAATGCCTCTAACCATGCACCATATCATCAACCATATACATCAAGCAACATGCCAATCATCCAACCAAGTACCAATATCATCAAGAGATGTATCTCATACATATGCTACCATATGCCAAGTGTGTATCTCAATCATGTACCAACATCGTAAGGATATGTCTCTAATAATAAACCATAACTGTGACATATACCAAACCAGATATCAAGATAGCTAGGAGTGTACCTCTAACAAGGTATCATGCCATCACCAAGGTGTACCAAACCATGTATTGTCACCACTATGCATGTGTGATAACAACATAATAATAACCTTTAAAACTTACCTCTAATCATGTATCTAAGATAAAACTATGTAATATTGACCTGTAACCTTTCCTCAGTCCTCAACATCCTAGTACCAACATAATTCCCAAAATTTTCTTAACCTCATGGGTCTAAGAACTGTTGTCATGTGGGGCCTCACATAACAACCACTATGCAACCCATGGTGATGCCTCATGGGACACTAGTTGTCTGACCCATGGGGATCATCCAATTATGGTTTTTACAGAAAACCCTAGATCTCCTCTTTAATCCTGAAACTCCCACACTTCTCACCTATCTCTACCTCATATTTCATCGTCGCAAAATTACCAAATAGATCACTATTTCACTAGAAGATATTTAATATAATAAGTGATTGAATGTACTTGTGAATGAATCCTTGAGGTGTATTTATACTTTTGTTGGATAACTTCTTTCCTTAATATTAGGGTGTTCTTAAGTTTTCTTGTTGCAACCACTTTACCCTTTCATTAAAGACTTGTAACCAAATAGGGGCTTCTTGACAATTCTTCGGGGCTTCTAAATTCATGAGGGAATACTCCCTAATCGTAAGGAACCATGTGGCATTACATGATGAGGAATATCCATCTATCAGTGTGTTACATGCATTTTCATTGTCCTTCATTTCCTTATTCCTCAAACAACTATGGGTCTCATGACCACACCTTTGGGGCTTCATGTAGACTTCATCAAATTCACCCATCACATCTATTGAAATCGACCACTCTTCTTGAAATCAGTGACAACTAACTAACCATCAATATCGATCAAAACTCTAGGGTATCTCATGTTGGTTGTGGAGCCTGATTATCTTCTTGATTCAGAGGTCCTTGCTTTCAGCCGTGTTTATACCCCATGAAGTATTTATGCCCCAGAAGTATGCATACTCTTCCATGTGGGGGAGTGCAGAGGGGGGGTACCCCCTCTGCGGGGTATGGAGGGGCTATCCCCCCGGCTGGGGGGTCTGCAGGCAAGTGGGCCCCCATAGGGGGTTCGGGGGCGAAGCCCCCAAAGAAAAAATTGCCTTATAAAAGTATATTGTAATTTCATTGTAAATCTGGACCGTTCATTATAAGGTCACAAATCTAACGGTAGATATTATGTTAGGGTTTTTGGCCCTAGAAGGAAACCCTCTTTTATGAGGGAAATGTATTGCGGCTATGGAGGATGGTGAATATTGTATTCGGAGAGACGAGACTGTGAGAGAAAGAAGAGGAAGTTACAACGGGTTTTGTTGTAGGTTGTATCCCTTCATTTGTTGGATAATAATAAAGGAAGGACCAGGAAATTTCTCTGGTGGACGTAGCCCACACTGGGTGAACCACGTAAATCTGTGTCTCTCTTGTATTGTGTGTCTTCTATGTTTTTTTTCTGCATTTGTTTTATTTTATTGCTCCACAGTCCTGTTTTTCTAACATCTCGAACGCTCCAAGGGTTGACATCAATGGAAATCAACTTTCTAACATAAGCCACACCCCCAACAACTTGAACAACTCAAATCTAAGCTATAATACAACCTTGGGTTACTTTTTATAAATATGGTGTGCATTTCAAGGGTTTTACTAGGCATCTCTTGTCTATTTTTTCACAATCGAGTGTTTTATGACTGAAAATGAAAAACTGACCTTGATTTCTCTTATAACCCACCATCCTTTGATTCATCAAAATTTCTTGAATCTTTGTGTATAGATATCATTCTTTTTGTAGTGTGAATGCACTACTAATTGTACAAGAATGTTATACATATTATAATCATCAATTTACAACTTAAATGCTAAATTATGGAGCCTTAGCCAAATTTTGGCGTGCAGTTTCATATAGCCAAGTTTAACAATTTGGCCCTTTGGTTTTATAAGGAATGTTTTATTATTTATGCACATCAGGTAGGTTTTTGTTAGAACATTACAATATAACATTATATACATGTGTAAAATCAGAAACTACACCTTATTCAAGTTGAACCACTCAATTTTCCACAAAATTGACAATAGGGTTTTCATTTTACTCTAAGGCAGTTTTGCATTCAAATTTACATGAAATACCAAATCTAGGTGCATGAAAGAAACCTCCCTTGTTCTTTAATTGAATTTTAGATGGATAGGTGAATTTACCATTTATCTAAATCCATATTAAAACTTGTAAAATAATTTTTGGAGCTACATGGAAGCTTGGGCATGCATTTTAATTTTTTCACTTAGTATAGTTTCGACCTTGCAACTTACAGGGAGAGCCTTTCTTCTTTTGCACAAAACTCCTTTTTAAACTTGAAATTTCAAAATAAATAACATGACCAAGTCTAATATGATAAAACACACCCCAAACAACTTGAAAAACACAAATCTAAGGTATAATACAACCTTGGGTTACCTTTTACAAACAAGTTGTGCATTTCGAGGGTTTTACGAGGTATCTCTTGCCTTTTTTTTCAAAATAGTGTCTTTGATGACTAAAAATGAAAAACCAATTTTGATTTTTCTCATAACCTACCATGTTCTGATTCATCAAAATGTCATGAATATTTCTACATATAAATCATCCTTTTTGGAGTGTGAATGAACTACTAATTGTATAAATACGTTATAAATATTATAATCATCAATTTACAACTTAAATCCTAAATTATGGAGGCTTAACCAACTTATGGTGTGCAGTTTCATTTAGCCAAGTTTAAAAATTTGATTGTTTGGTATTTTAAGTCATTTTTTATCCTTTATGAACATCAAGTTGTTACACATTATTTTCGTCATCCCTGTTACACGTCAAAATTGCTCAGATGGATAAGTGTCGCATTGTCCCTATCAGTCGTCGTAAGTGTCGCATCTTCCCTGCAACTGTCGCAAGTGTCGCAAGTTGATCTTTAGTGTCGCAAACAACGTTCAGACATGATGCCATGATAACGACACTAAGGAGGCACTTATGACACCTCACATGACTGATTTGAAGATCAAGAACTGGTCTACTGGAATCAAATAGCTCTTGACACCTGAAAGGAACTCCGAAAAACTGATTTTGAGGGGGAACACTCCCCTACTACTGCTGCAGAAGCGCTGGTGCTCCTCTGCCATGCTTCAAGGAGTGTTATAACGCCCCTCAGGCCCTTTTGGAGGAGCGTTGCTCATCCTGAGAGCGCTGGCGCTTTCCCAAGGCTCACCAGAAGCGTTACAACACTCTGATACCCCTTTTGGGGGAACGCTCCCTATTCTGGGTCAATTGTTAGCCCGTTGAGGAGAATAAGGGGGAGATCATTCGAGATTATGAGGCAGTTGTGCTCGAATTCTCGATTTCATCAAAAGATTCCTGATCTGAGGAGAAGGTCCCCAACTGGTTCTAAACATAACTCAAGAGGTTAGACCCCTCCTAACCTATATAAACAGGCTCCATGATGGTGGAAAGGGGGGAAGAACTGAACACATGAAACTTATGATCTTGGAGGAAACTGACAGTCAGCCAAAGGAGAGTGATCATTGAAGCTGTTGTTATCCATGTTGTGGATCTTTCAGGCAAGGGTTGGACGAAGAGGACTTGACGAAGTTGTCGCATTCACATCTACGATTATAAGTACTGTTGTCGTTATTCTCATTAATATGACACACTTGGCCTGTTTATTTCTAGTTCGTGTTTGATGTTACATGATCTTATCATTTGGTGATAGATCTATTTTCAAGCTAATGTCAATAGAGTAGGAAGTGGTCGTATCTTGTTTTGTCCACATACCTCAGCGAGGAGCAAAAAGATTGGAGCGCAACTCGGAGCGTGCAGGGACAAACGTCGATTAAAAGGTACTTCTAATATCCTCCCTTCTCATGCATTAGTTTAGATAGATTTGAAAGGAAATCAGTGTCCACATTAATCATTTTTCTGTCTAGGGTTAAGGTCAAGCCTTAGAGGTGATCTACCTATCCGCAGGGAGATTTTCCTACAACAGAAACTAGCGACTCCGCTGGGGAGATAGCCTCGAATCGAAATCTCTTGTTTGGATTTTTATCCTCATTGACCTTGTTCTGTCCCTTGACCATGTCAGACCTAGTTCACCCCTCTTTGATTAGTTTCATGAGCTGATTGGCTCCTTACCTTGTCACATTCAGCATACTTGTCAAGCTCAGATCTCAATTTTTGAAAATTTTTGACATTTCTGGGACTTTTAGACCCTGGCGCCCCTGACCTAGTGTTATCAGAGCGCCAGTGCTTCTAGTAGCCTTACACAGAGTGCTATAATTCTCTTTTCCCTTGGCAACAGAGCACCAGCCCCCTTTTGGCCAAAAAACCCTCCACAATTGCATTTTTCAGGGTTTGCCTCTGTGGCTCTTCTGCTGAGTGATCTAGTGAGTCAATTTGTCTTCCCTTTTAGCTTTGACATCTAGCTTTTTGAAGAATAAACACCTTGTTGATTGGATCTTGTAACCTTCTTCACCTTTTTGCATTGAGTTTTTCCTGTTGAGTGAAGCTTGGAACCTATGCATTGCTTTTCTCTTCTCTTCAATTGAGCGAAAACCCTAGTGAAGGTGACTCAAAGGTCTACAGACCTCTGTATCTTGTTTTCAGTCGAGGTCATTGTTCTTCAAATCTCGCTTTTTGTGTGTGAAGTTTTCTTTTTCTTTGATTGTTTCTTTTCTTTCATTTTTCGTTTTGATTGCTACGAAGGGTGTATTGTTTGCGTGACTTTTGCTTATGCTAGTTTGGTTTTCATTCATACCGAGAAGATAATTGGCAAAGATAAGCATCGTGTTGTATCGATCATCGTCCATATGCAAACAATAAAGATATCTTCATGATTGATTGAGCATATTAGAAGGCATTTAAAAGTTTGCATCACATCAGTATTTGATTGACAAAAAGAATTGTTTGAGAGCATTCCGTAGTTGTGCTTGTTAGTGAAAGAACTCTCTCTCTCCCATAGCTAGACATTCATCGAAAGGAAATTACTATTTATCATGATCGATGCATTCTTTGGGTCTGAGTCATAATTCCATTTGTTTCACTTCCATGCACCCCTTTGCGTAACGAACAGCCATAAAAATCAATGCTAATTAAAACTTATCTAGAACTTTTTCTTTGCTAGAATCCTCCACCAACAGTAGAATAGGTGTAGTACTTTGGATTAGGCTGTGAGCATAACTCTCCAAAGTTGTCAAAACAAACATTAGTATCCTGAGTTAGGGAGAGTAAATCCAGTTATTGTATAAGTCTGCCTGGGATCCCCCTCTCACACAGGGGTTACGCACGAGGTTGCATTCGGGTAAGCTACGAGGACTAACCCTCCGTGGTTTAACTGTTTGTGGTGGTCGGATCGTATTATGGGGATCACTTTGAGGTAAATCCACAATTACTGCGTGGAAGCTTCTTAGTTGGTTTCGGGCTTGATACCCTACCCGTACGTTCGGATTGAACTATCGACTGTTCCCGCCCAGGGGCTGGCTGCGAATTGGTAACCTTAGTGGCCATAATATTTAGGTTCTTAAACAAGGTGACGGTGATGGGAAGTCTCACTGTACCTGGAGCAGACATTGGTCAAACTCACTCGGGCTCCTTGGAGGGTAAATCCACAATTACTGCGTGGAAGCTTGCACCAAGGCGTAAGTCCGTTAAGCAGGTCGCCATTGTA
>ML796815.1:188411-231325 GCA_009831015.1 Picea engelmannii
ACTTTGTACACTATTGTATTTTTAGTTTGGTGTGCCTTTTCTTTCGCGTGCTCGAGTCTTTACCGTTGCCACTCATGACTGTGCCTATGTTTTCATGCGCAGATGACGTCTGCCTTTCCTATCTTTTTTGGGTTCGCGGATGGCGCCAGCCGACATACCCGGAACATTGCTTCGGCAGCATGGGTTATTTATCAGTTTGACGAGGTAGTGAGTTCAGGAGGCATCTGTTTAGGACCAGCAACCAACAATATGGCAGAATATCACGTTGTCATTGGACTATTAACCCAAGCCTCCTCCCTAGGTATTTCTCGTATCATTGTCTACTTAGACTCCCAACTCGTGGTTTATCAACTCAACCGCATCTACGCTATCCGTAGTCCTATCCTGCTACGTCTACACTTGCAAGTTCGCCATCTCGAACGAATGTTCGATTACATTGAATATAGACACATTCCAAGAGAACTTAATAGTGTTTCAAATTCGTTAGCCAATTACATCATGGATCGGTATTTAGCCCACAGATAAGATTCAAGGAAAGCAAAAACTGTACATTATATGTAAATTAAAACACATCACAGACATCATCATGTACAAACCATCGACATCATAAAAACTCGAAACTGTATATATATATATATGGCATGACTGAAATGTTTACATTACATCAAAAAGTCTGTAAGAGAACAAAATATTGGGCTCGTCCACCCATACAACTTCGCCAGACAAGGCGTACAAAAAAAATGATCTCAGGGAAACTCTAATCTACCCGCACTACGTTGTGCTGTGAGTAACATAATACTGTGCGTACTACACGTCTCAACAGAGAATTGATATTCTCTGGCACCCCTACAGTGTGTCGCTGCAGATGCAAAGGCACGTCCCCCCTCCGCAGAGGAGGGATACCCATCGTAAGGCCTTGGAGGTTCCTCTCAACCTCCCGAAGGCCCACCACCGGTACTGTTGGGTCTGCTACAACTGGGGCACCGCCACGACGTCCTGGCACTGGTATATCCGCTGGGCGCACTGATCCCTTGTCTTCACATTGAAGACAAAACATCTGTTAAACATTCTCTTACACACCCAAAAAAATACACATACATCAAAAACGTAAAAACAAAACTAGACAAGGTACGACTTAGTCTCTTACCTGACTCGTCCCAATATTCCCCCTCGGGCAAAATCAAATCCATACTCCCACGGAAGTCCACATCGGCATACGGGAAGTCCTCAATCCAAAGGTACTGCCGCCTCAACCAGGCAAAGAAATCACCAGTAAAATGGAACTCTGACTCCGAAACTAACCGCGGAGATAGACTAGTCCACCTCTCCATCCGAGGCTCATCCACTGGTCGTACTGCCAGCGTGATCTGAGGCTGCATCTGAGGGATGCGCTCCAAGAAAAACGAGACTAAGAATGAGCCATAGCCAAACTGCTTTTGGTCGTTCCTGCACCAAGAAATTTGTTCCTTCACATTCCGAAGGAACGCCGCACTCCAGTTGAACAGTGTTGGCTCTAAACACTGAACACCATAGGCCACCTGTGACCTCGAAGCCAAATGAGCACTAGTGTTACCAAACGCACTAGTGATAGCAAACAATATGGATCGAAGAGGCAGATCCCGTATATCCTTGATAGGGATCCTGCCCCCTACCAACCTTGCTCCCGGAACACAATGACGTGCCAGATACACGTCTACCTGCTCAGGTAATGCCCTCTGCCCTGTAAAAGCTATGGGGACCCCTCTTTTTGAGAGGCCGGTTAGAAAGTACACATCTTCCAACTCGATGGTCAGGAGCTGTGTACCAATACAGAGTCCCTGTTCTGTGATGTCCCAAAGACCAATAATGTGCTCAAGCAGTAGAACTTCGCTTTTCATTTTTTACAGTTTGAAAAACTTGAGCAAGCCGCAGGCCCTCAAAGAGGCCCGCGTACGGGGACTCCGTAGAGTGGCTATATCATCCATCTCATGTTCCCGCTCTTTCCACTCGATCATGATTTCCGAATATACCTACAAAACAAAAATTCAAAATTTTCATCATTCCCCACGTTTTTGTGATTTCGACGATTTTCAAAAAGCATTTTAAAACATGAAAACGAATTCCCATGACATCAAAAGGTAACCAATTATAATTTTTAACCACCACACCCTAAAACATTTACTAAACAATGATTAAAACATGGTAAAAATGAAAAACGTTTTGAGGGGGTGCGTGGACCCATGAGGGGAGTTTTTGCAAATTTCTTTGGTCAAAATGGTTGATCTAATCAATTTTTAGGGTGTGGGCATCTTAACAACCCTTTCCCAATACATTTTTGTGAACAATTCCTCCCGTTTTATTAACTTTTAAAAGGAGGCCGATTTGGTTCAAAAGAGGCGACCTAGGGTTTTGTGTTTTAAATTAATAATGCTATGAAAATCAATTTGGAACCATGTAATTGAAAGAGCAAATAACTAACACCTACCTGGTTCGAACGGTGTGCGAAACGATCAATCGTAGCTCCGGCAGCGAGAAAAACAAGATTTGCTCCAATTGAGATTCTCCAACACTCCACAAAATCCTTGCAAATGAAATGGTAAATGAGTTTTTCAAATCAATTCATATTTATAAAATTTCATTTTCATAAACTATGGTTATTTTGGGTTTCTCTAATGGTGAAAATGGCTCCACTAATCCCTGGTTTTTAGTTTCTGGCATTGCAGGCTTATTGGCAGTTCTAATACATCTTCCACCTTGTCGTATTTATGAGCACAGTCTTAGTTCGTTCTCGAGCTCGAAAATATGAGAACGCAACCAGGTAAACTTTTATCTCTTTTTCGGGCCCATACGGATACGACCACACGAAAAAGGAACCCCCTTGGAGTCTCCTTTAAACCCTTTTCAGACTCTCTAAATATGAAAAGATTGTCGAGTGATATTGCTTCCTTTCACACTCATTAAAAGGTTAGAAAGGGCATCCTTCGAGCGATAGTTTACCCCTTTTTCGGTCTCGATGGACGACTATACGAAAAAGGAACTGAGAGAGTTATCTTTTAAGTGTTTTTCCAAACTCTATAATCCCGAAAAACCTTCGAGTTTTCTGTCTTTGGACTCGTTAAAACACACATCGACAGGCCCATATGGGAACGCACTCTTACTTCTTCCGGTTCGTTAAACAAAGGAAGAGGAACTTACCGAAGGTGAGTTATATCGAGCACGGGTTATCTTCCTTGAGCTCGTTAAATTAAAAAGAGGTACTCATCTATCTGAATGGGGGAAAAATTGAAAGGAGCAAGCCAAGCAGTCTTTTGAGAACACCATCTGGCACTTCTTAGAGTCGCCCTTGAAAACGGCACTTTGTCACTTTGCACATATCATAATTCACTGAACCTCTGCACTGAGCCAATCCTTTGAGTTTCCTTTCACTCCTTTGGGTCACCCGACGCAAGTCGCAGTAGCCATTGTACAGTTTTGGTCCATGTCATGTTTTGCTTTTGTGCCTCAGTGTTCAAGGGAAGTATCCGCCTTGAGAGTCAACCATCCCAAATATCTTGCCTCAAAACCTGTGTCAATCCATGTCCATTTGATCTGCCAATTACAGCTCTATGTCCGTTTTGTGTCGTTGATGGGGGATACATCAAGGCCCTCCCTCGACGAGTCTATTCCTGTCGACTTCAACACATTATCCGGGAATTAGACTTAGAAACTATTTAGTACTTTGGGACCTGCATGCCTCAATGGCAGGCCTCCTCACATTCGACAGTGGGTTTACATCATTGACCTTTGATCGAATGATTCCATGAATGTTCGACTTCATCTCATCTATTCACGTTCGATGGGATGTACTAAGATACCTTGGGAATCATTGACATTAATGGTGATCTCCCTCGCACTTGTTAACGGTTTACCTCATCGACCGGTAATCAAGTGGTTTCTGCCATGTTCGACACCAAGACATCTATTCACATGGTTAGAATCGTATCATGCAGGGATTGGTTAGAAGACCCCGGGTTGAGTAACTCACCTTGATATATGTTTCTCCTAGGTTGCGAAGGATTTTTTTTTTGGACAAAGAACACATACATTGTTACATAGATCCACTTTTGTATTGGTCGTGGCTATGTCTTGCCATCTCGTAGATCCACTGTGTATTCTTCATGGCTACGATCAGTCTGAGTCATCAAAGTATAGATCCACATTGTATCTTCGGTGGCTATACCCTTTATCAATACAATTATGGATCCGCAGTGTATACTATGGCGGCCATATCTAAAAAATCTTGATCATCCAAGCATAGGTATGCCTGCCTTGGGTTTTGGAACAGGTCATGATATTTGTTGGATGTTTGTGTGCAGTGTTCGTCAGGTTCTCCGAGTCTATACCCTTGCTTGGGTGTCTACAAAGCATTTCAGTCATCAGTTTGCATCTTCTGACTTCATACTTTGGGGGGCATTCTGTTACACGTCAAAATTGCTCAGATGGATAAGTATCGCATTGTCCCTATCAGTCGTCGTAAGTGTCGCATCTTCCCTGCAACTGTCGCAAGTTGATCTTTAGTGTCACAAACAACGTTCAGACATGATGCCATGATAACAACACTAAGGAGGAACTTATGACACCTCACATGACTGATTTGAAGATCAAGAACTGGTCTACTGGAATAAAATAGCTCTTGACACCTGAAAGGAACTCTGAAAAACTGATTTTGAGGGGGAACGCTCCCCTACTACTGCTGCAGAAGTGTTGGCGCTCCTCTGCCATGCTTCAAGGAGCGTTATAACGCCCCTCAGGCCCTTCTTGAGGAGCGTTTCTCATCCTGAGAGCACTGGTGCTTTCCCAAGGCTCACCAGAAGCGTTACAACGCTCTGATACCCCTTTTGGGGGAGCGCTCCCTATTCTGGGTCAATTGTTAGCCTGTTGAAGAGAATAAGGGGGAGATCATTCGAGATTAGGAGGCAGTTGTGCTCGAATTCTCGATTTCATCAAAAGATCCCTGATTTAAGGAGAAGGTCCCCAACTGGTTCTAAACATAACTCAAGAGGTTAGACCCCTCCTAACCTATATAAACAGGCTCCATGATGGTGGAAAGGGGGGAAGAACTGAACACATGAAACTTATGATCTTGGAGGAAACTGACAGTCAGCCAAAGGAGAGTGATCAGTGAAGCTTTTGTTATCCAGGTTGTGGATCTTTCAGGCAAGGGTTGGACGAAGAGGACTTGACGAAGTTGTCGCATTCGCATCTACGATTGTAAGTACTGTTGTCGTTATTCTCATTAATATGACACGCTTGGCCTGTTTCTTTCTAGCTCGTGTTTGATGTTACATGAACTTATCATTTGGTGATAGATCTATGTTCAAGCTAATGTCAATAGAGTAGGAAGTGGTCGTATCTTGTTTTGTCCACATACCTCAGTGAGGAGCAAAAATATTGGAGCGCAACTCAGAGCGTGCAGGGACAAACGTCGATTAAAAGGTACTTCTAATATCCTCCCTTCTCATGCATTAGTTTAGATAGATTTGAAAGGAAGTCAGTGTCCACGTTAAGCATTTTTCTGTCTAGGGTTAAGGTCAAGCCTTAGAGGTGATCTACCTGTCCGTAGGGAGATTTTCCTACAACAATCCCTATGACTGTTAATGATGTAAACCTATCTGTAGTCTTCATAGGGGTCAGTGGCCTGAGTTTCTAAAGAAAGAAGGGAGAAGAACTTTTCTTGAGAAAAGAAATTGCATTTTCCTTTATGAAAACCTTATTAAAGATGATTTTCACATGCTGCACTATGGCTAGGGTGCGAGAATTTCTGATTCTCGCAGGCTGCACCACAGCTGGGTTGCGAGAGGTTTGCAAGTTTCTCTATAAGCAGGGTGTGATAATGCTCATACGTGGGAAAAACGAGCATCTTCTCGATGCTTCTAAAAGGAGAAACTTCCATGGTGAGGTGGCATCCAAATGGTTTGGATATTACTCACTTTCATGATTTGGTGGGATCATCCTAACCTCCTCACCTTATCCTCTTTAGCTTATAAAAGGAGATGAGATCTCATGGAGAAAGTGGGCTTGGATGAGATTATATTTTGAGCTTTTTGGATTAGATTGGATTGGATTAAGCTTTGAAGATTGTTAGCTTGGCTAGATGAGCCATTTTGTCAAGATAGATTGTGAATATTATCAGATCTATGCTCTCATAATTCTTGGAGTGGAAGTGTGTGGGGAACGAAGGACAGTTGGAAGGGACCTTACGACATCAAGGCCATGGCTGTAATATCTCTTTCACATTTAATATGATACAGTAATATGATTCTTTCCTATAAATCTTGTTGTGTTTTATTGTATGATTCCTTCATCACATACATAGGTTTGTATTGAGTTTATGCTATTACTATCACTTTGGTTGGTTGCATTCTTTGCAGGATCATCATTGTATGAGTGTTGGAATGGATCTAGGATGGTGATGGCGAGAGGAAGTGGTGTTTAAACGGTATGTCACCTATCCCTCTTTAGTTAGTAAATTCAATATTTAAAACTTAAGGAAAGTGCCATGTTCTAGTGTGTTCCGTTCTAGACACAAGTGAATCTAGGGAGATCAGTTAGTGTCCACACCTACCGATTTATCCAATAACAAAATTGGCGACTCCACTGGGGATACAACTCATTTTGTGGTATTTTGTTGGCCATTTGCTCTTAACCTATTTTTTTCATTTCCAATCAGTCTCTGAGTCTGTAGGAGACCCATATAAACTCTCTAGACCTAGAAGTTCATTCAATTTTTTTGTCCTTTTTCCAAATTTTTCTTGATTATAGATCTTCTCGCACTATAACTCTCTGTGGCCTGCGAGAATCATTGATGTTCACACCCTACTATTCATGTCAGTGCAACCTTATTGTACCTTGCCTGTATCTAGACTGCGAGAATCCCTAATTCTCGCACTGTACTCCACTACCCGACTGCTAACTCATTTGTAAAAGTTTTGGATTAGGTCTTCTTGTTATCTTATGCCCAGTTTTTCTTTGATCAACTGGATTGAACGTTTGGAGCCTATATTGATCTGTTTACAGTCTTCTTGACATTCTTTGAGTTTCTTTTAGCCATATTTGCTTTGTTTGGTTTTGAAGGATTAGTCTCTTTCTTTGAGTGTCTTTCAATTCCAAAGCCTGTGTTTTCTTTAGAATTGTTTAGGGAAATATCAGATTTCTTCTGAATAGTTCGCTTTAAAAGAAAACTTTTAGTTTGGGTTTCTTTGTTTTAAGAAAGTTCATTATTGTTTTTAGTGAAAATTTTGAAACAAAAAGATTTAATTTCTTGATTTATATTAGATTAGAGGAATCCTTGCATTTGAAATAGCGAAATTGCATGATTCTTGGCATTTTTGGTCTTAAATTCTGAATCGTGCATTGGTGTATAGTCTCTTTTTCTCATTTCTTCAGAATCTTGATATTGATGAGTTTTAAAATTTTGGGACATTGGGCATATGGGAATGATAAATGTTTTCTCCTTCTTGTAGCATAACTTTCATAGAAATCAAAAGATTGCATCTTCATCCCTTTGCATAACTTTCGAGTCAGTCAAAACATCATATTGTCCATGCCATTTTCCTCTTGAGTAAAAACAACCTTAAAAATAAAGCGCTTATAAAAAAATTGATTAGACATTTTTTTATACTTTCTAGTAGCAAACCTACATTATATTAGTTGTAGGGATTTGGAATAAGTGTGAAATATAACTTTCCAAAGTTGCAAACAAACATAGAATCTTGAGTTAGGGAGCGATTAAATCCACTTATTAATTTTTTTCCTGGGAAGCCCTTCTAATACAAGGGTCAATCACGAGGTCACATTGAAACTGGCAAAGTTACTCACCCTGCTTTGTTGGTCTTAATGTAGAGGTTGTGCGTATTATGGGGGTCGCTTGAGAGGTATACCCACAATGATGAGTGGAAGCCTTTCAAGTTGATTTCGGGCTAGATAACCTACCCTTGCACGTGGATCAGACTTTCCACTATTTCCCCAGGCATCACTGTAGTGATTGGTAACCTTAGTGGCCTATCTCTTTAGGGTCTTTACACAAGGTGACTATGGAGGGGCAAGTCTTCACAGTACCTGGAATTGACGTTGGCCAAACTCACTCGGGCTCCTTGGAGGGTATACCCATTTTTATGTGTGGTAGATTACACCAAGGTGTAAGTCTGTTAATCAGGTCATCAACATAACGTTTCCACTTGCTTTATCTCAACCCCTTCTTACTTTGTTCCCGTGACATTGAATTTCATTACCAACTAGTGTGCTCATTGTGAGAAGTTTTTGTTTGTTTTATTGCTTATTAGATTTTTTAGTGTTTGCTATTTGTTTTCCCTAGTAGACTCTAGGTCGGTTTTGTTTTTAATGGAGTCAGTTCCCAAAATGACCAATGAAGGAACCCCTGCTCCAGGGGAACCTTTTGTTTTTCCTTCTTACAGAAACATTGGTCCTCCTCACATCACTACTTTGAGCCTTCCAGGTCTCACTATAGTATTGTCGGTGTGGTTTTTTTTCACTCAGTTAATCCCAAATGCAGTCAGTGCTTCATTTGTAAGCATTTCCCCCAAAGAACATCAACCTCATGTTGATCCTTCACCTTCTTCATCAGTAAGGTATTCTTTGCCTTCTTTTCTTGCAAGGTCGCCTTCCGTTTCATCTTCTTCGTCAAGTGAAATTTTTGAAGCTAGTAACCTGATGAATAAGAAGAAGAAGAAAAGAAAGATCAAGAAGAAGAAATATAAACAAGGGTCAAAACCTCCAACCACTGTCAAACATGTTGGAAAACAACCAATTACTATTAATCGTGATAGGAGTGTTGATGATGTCTAGATCACCCAAACAACTCGTAAGCCCAAGTACCCTTGCAGGTTTTGTAAGGGTATCCATTTTCTTAAGGATTTCCCTGGTCTATCCAAGGTTACATAAGTATGGTCTACACACCCTGACCAACCCATGTCATCAGCCTTTGAACAACATGTTGATGACCTCCCATCAACTAGTCACGATACCATTGGGAAGAAGAAAAGTAGAGTCAAATTCCCATGTATGTTATGCAAAGGGCATCATCTAACTCATATTTTCCCTTGTATGGAAGAAGCCTCGAAATTCCTAGAAGACATGATTGTTTCACAACCTCAACTTCTAGCTATTTATCGCAAGATTTCTCTCAATCCACCTGTAGTTGATGGAATGATCAATCCGGTTCCTCGGTCGGTCAGTCTGGTTGATAAAGTGGTCAATCTAGTCATGTCCTTGGTTGAACCAATAAACTAAGTGGTTGATCCGATCGCATCCTCGGTTGATCCCACTCTCCTGTTAGAGAGTGAAACCCAAGTGGTCGATCATTTTCCAAGCATCGATCCCATTCTCCCCTTGGAGAATGCAACCCAAGTGGTCGATCCGATCTCCTCATCGGTCGATCCTACTCTCCCGCTCAATATTAAACCCAATACTGCCCACATTTTTCTCATTGATACAGACTCTACCATGTTGGGGGGTATTCCTCCTTCTCCTGTGAAACCCCCTCCAAGTAATGAGGCCATCTTTTAATTAGGGTGTGCTAACTGGACCTCGTCTTCCCTCTCACATTCCTTTCCAGATTATAGTGCAAGTTTGTGGTTGGGACATTCCTCAAACGTTGATAGATGAAGGTGTGTCCATTAACATTTTGACCTCTTTTGCTTGGCAAGATTTGGGTTGTCCTCAGCTTGCCCCGGTTATGCAGAATTTGTTAGCTTTTAACAGAAGAACCAGTCAACCTTTAGGGACCCTTCCTCAGTTTCTTGTAACTTTGGGAGGGAAAACTATCTTTATTGATGTCATGGTTGTCCAAGATCCCTTGGATTTTGATTTACTCCTTGGGAGAGATTATGTCTATGCCATGAAAGCTCTTATGTCCACTCATTTTCATGTGATATCTTTCCCACCTGATGGAAGAATGGTGACTATTGATCAACTTTCGTTCATCGGTCCTGACTATATTACCTCCCTAAATGGTTCTTATATGCAGATGGTATCGTCATCACCACATGTAAATTATGTGGTGTTGTCTCCCATGACTTCAACTTCTGATGATTTAGATCCAGTAGTTGACATGGTGATCTCTTCAATTGGGATTTTAGAGCTTTATCTCCTTACCCCGATCGTGATCCTCGACATGGTGTCCTTCCAGAGTGTGGTTCTTCCGTCGAGTGAAGATCTCTTGGAAGCCATGAACGAGTTTTTCCCTTTGACATGGTTTCCTTCCAGAGAATTGTCCTCTTGGAAGCCATGATCAAGAAGAGTGTTAAGCACGATTTTCTGATTTCAAGCTCATTAAAAAATGAAAACAGCTATGAGGATGGTTTTTGCGTCTCTGTGGAAACCTCGTTAAAAAATGAAACGGAGGTCACGAGCATAGTTCATGTTTCTGTTTCAAGCTCATTAAAAAATGAAACAAAGGTTACGAGCATAGTTCTTGTTTCTGTGTCAAGCTCGGTAAAAATTGAAATAGTTTTCCCCCTCTCTATTTGGGTCAAGTCCTTCGTCTAGTATTTGAAGCTTCATTTCATTCTCCTTTGCAGTTGTATGAAACGAAGCTTGGGGGGAATTTTCCTCAGCCTCTGGACTTCATGCTAAATTTGAGATGCTAGCTTCTTAAGCTAGGGGCTAAGTACCAACCATCCCTGGATAATGCGTTCGAAATTTCAAGCATAATTTTTACTTTAGTTCAAGCTTGTGTAAAAATGAAACCACCTACCTCAAGCATAGTTTTTTATGGTTCAAGCTTGTGTAAAAATGAAACCAGCTATCTCAAGCCTAGTTTCTTCTGGTTCAAGCTTGTGTAAAAATGAAACTAGGTCCAAGCATAATTTTGTTTAGTTTTTAAGCTTGTGTAAAAATAAAATCTATCCCAAGCATAGTTTTGTTTTGTTTTAAAGCTTGCATAAAAATGAAAACAATCTCAAGCTTAGTCTTTGTTCTTTCTCATGCTCATAAATACATGAGAATAAGTTACCAAGCTTAGTATTTATTCATTCTCGTGCTCATAAATCAATGAGAATGTAACCGAGTATACTTTTGTCATCTTTTCGTACTCGTCATGGTAACACGAAAACAACGAAAATTAGGGAGTATCCTTTAATCTCTTTTCATGCTCCATAAAAATGAAAAGAATGCCAAGTGATATTGTTCTTTTCATGCTCATAAAGTAATTGAAGAAAATGTTTGATGGGCGATAGTTTATCACTTTTTCGATCTCGTCAAACTAATTTACAAAAAAGGAACCGGGAGAGTTCTCTTTAAGTGTTTTTCAGACTCTCAAAACATGAAAAATCCCCGAGTTTTCTATCTTTGGACTCGTCAAAAAAACATCGAAAGGCCCTTATGGGACCAAACCACTCCTTCCTAGGGTTCGTTAAACATACTCCAAGGGACTCATCCAAAGGATGATATTACATTTCAATCATATGTTATCCTCCTCAAGCTTTTGTAAAAATAAAGAGGTACTCACTAGAAATGGTGGGGGGCGAATTGGGAAAGAAATGTGTCTAAAATTGTATTCTATGGAAGAGTCACTTTTGAATATGACACCCTTTCACTTTCTTTGTGTCTAGGTTGGAAAATTTTCTTGTCTCCTAATCATACTCCTTTATAAGATTACAAATTGGTCTGTGATCCCTATTGTTGAGTCAGTTTTTTCAAGACAGTTGTCATATCATCAATATGTTCAAAAGATATGTTCAACCTGAAAAGGATTCTATTGCGTCGGCCATTTCTGTAGTCTGTAAGCCTTCTATTGCATCGACCATCCTTGATTCAGTCCTAAAGCACTTGTTACTCTAATCTACCTAAAATATTTTGACCCGTTTCATGTCATTGATGGGGGATACATTAAGGCCCTCCTGTGACGAGTCTTTTCTTGTCGACTTCAATTCATTATCCAGGAATTAGATTTAGAAACTAATTGGTACCTTGGAAATTGCATGCCTCAATGGTAGGTTTCTTCTCTTTCGACCGTGAGTTTTGATTATTGACCCCTGATCGGGAGATTCCGCCGAGTGTTCGACTTTACCTCATTAATTCACATTCGTTGGATTGTACCAAAGTAACTTGGGAGTCATTGACATTAATGGTTATTTCCCTCGCACTTGTTAATGGTATAAACTAATGACTGGTGATCAAGTGGTTTTTACCATGTTCAACTTTAGCACATGTATTCACATGGTTAGATTCGTACTATAGAGTGATAGAGATGAAGACCCTGAATATTTTCTAATAGATTCAGGTTGCATTGGAGCATATTCAGTTTGTACTGTTACATAGATCCACATTGTATGTCTCGTGGCTATGTTCAAATTTGAGTCTTTAACACATAGATCCACAGTGTAGTTTTGGTGGCTATGTTCAGATTTGAGTCATATCGGCATGGATCCACAGTGTATGTTTGGTGGCCATGACCTGTCTTACTTGAAATGGATCTTCACATGTCGGCATTTATGATTTGATTCATTTGTATTATGACTATGGGAATGCCTACCTCAATGATGATATATTATTGTACTGTATTTCCTTGTTTGTTGGCAGGTTTCTGACCCACTGTTCCTTATTCCCTACACACGCTCGAGAAAGTATTTTAGCTATCACTCTGTTCTAACTTCATACTTTGGGGGGCTCTCTATTAAACATTATTTTCATCATCCCTATGACCGTTAATGATGTAAACCTGTTTTCAGTCTTTAGAGGGGTCAGTGGCCTAAGTTCTTGAAGAAAGAAGGGAGAAGAACTTTTCATGAGAAAAGAAGTTGCATTTTCCTTTATGAAAACCCTATTAAAGATGATTTTTGCATGTTGCACTATTGCTAGGGTGTGAGAATGCCTGATTCTCGCAGGCTGCACCATAGCTAGGTTGCGAGAGGTTTTCAAGTTGCTCTATAAGCAGGGTGCGAGAATGCTCATACATGGGAAAAACGAGCATCTTCTCGATGCTTCTAGAAGGAGAAACTTCCATGGTGAGGTGGCATCCGAATGGTTTGGATATTACTCTCTTTCATGATTTGGTGGGATCATCCTAACCTCCTCACCTTATCCTATTCAGCTTATAAAAGGAGAGGAGCTATCATGGAGAAAGTGGGCTTGGATGAGATTAGCTTTTGAGCTTTTGGGATTACCTTGGATTGGATTGAGATTTGGAGATTGTTAGCTTGGCTAGATGAGCCATTTTGTCAAGATAGATTGTGAATATTATCAGATCTATGCTCTCAGAATTCTTGGAGTGGAAGTGTGTGGGGAATGAAGGACATTTGGAAGGGACCTTATGACATCAAGGCCATGGTTGTAATCTCTTTTTCACATTTAATATGATACAGTAATATGATTTTTTCCTATAAAACGCATTGTGTTTTATTGTATGATTCCTTGATCACATACACAGGTTTATATTGAGTTTATGCTATTACTATCACTTTGGTTGGTTGCGTTCTTTTGCAGGATCATCATTGTATGAGTCTTGGAATGGAGCTAGGATGGCAATGGCGAGAGGAAGTGGTGTTTAAATAGTATATCACCTATCCATATTTAGTTAGTAAATTCAATATTTAAAACTTAAGGAAAGCGTCATGTTCTGGTGTGTTTTGTTCTAGACCCAGGTGGATCTAGGGAGATTAGTTAGTGTTCGCACCTACTGATTTACCCAATAACATAGGTGGGTTTCTTTATGAACATTCCAATATAATGTTATAGATGTGAAATATTATTATCTACACCATATTCAAGTTGAACCACTCAAGTTGGAGAAAAATTGAGACTAGGGAGTTTTTCATTCAAATTTAAATGAAATCTCAAATCTAGGTGCATGAAAACAATTGCTCATGTTCTTCCATTGAACTTTAGATGCATATGTAAATTTAACATTTATCTACCTCCATCTTAAAATTTATAAAACAATTTTTGGAGCAATAGGGATGCTTGGGCGTGCATTTTAATTTTTTCACTTAGTACAGTTTTGACCTTGCAAATTATAAGGTAAACTTTGCCTCGTCTGCACAACAACCTTTCTTAAACTTGCGATTTCAAAATAAACAACATGAATAGGTCTACTATGATAAATGACACCCCCAACAACTTGCACAACTCAAATCTAAGGTATAATACATCCTTGGGTTACTTTTTACAAACAGGTTTTGCATTTTGAGGGTTTTACTAGGCATCTCTTACCTATTTTTGCAAAACAAAGTCTTTTATGAATGAAAATGAAAAACTGACCTTGATTTCTCTCATAACCCACCATTGTTTGATTTGTCAAAATGTCGTGAATATTTATGCATAAAAATAATCCTTTTTGGAGTGTAAATTCACTACTAATTGTACAAACAGATTACAAATAATTCAATCATCGATTTACAACTTAAATCTTAAATTATGGAACCTTAGCCAACTTTGGTCGTGCAGTTTCATATAGACAACTTTAATAATTTGGCCCTTTGGTTTTACAAGGAAAATTTTATCCTTTATGCACACCATGTAGTTTTATGTCTGCAAATACCAATATAAGTTTATAAACAGGTGTAAAATAAAAAACCCCACCTTCTACAAGTTGAACCACTCAATTTGCGTCAAAATTGAGACTAGTGCATGCATTTTACTCTAAGGAAGTTGTGCCTTCAAATTTTCATGAGATATGAAATCTAGATGAATGAAATAAATATATCATGTTCTTCAATTGAACTTTAGATGACATAAGTAAATTTGTAATATATCTAACTCTATCTTACAACCTATAAAACAATTTTTGGAGCTATATGGAAGCTTGGATGTGGATTTTAATGTTGTCACTTTTAAACAAATAGATCTAGGGTTTGGTTTGAATCCATCACCATTTTTCTTGAGGATGAACCTACAATTATTGAGCTTAAGGGAAATATTTCCACCCTCGTGACCAAAACCCACCAACAAAGTGCATTATTTGAGTGTTCATTTTCTTAGGTTCCAAGAAGCCTTCAAGAGTTGATTATAGATCACACTAAGCCTTGGGGATTGTTTTATGGAGCATGCCAAGGTACTTTGGGAACTTGTGGATCTAGGGAGATTATTTATATAGACAATGCCAATTACGTTTTACTAAAGTATGGGGTAGGTTTGGGAACAAACAATAGAGTAGAACTCTATTCCATTTGTATACTACTTAAAGTTGTAGTGGACATGTAGGTTAAGAGGCTACAAGTCTTTAGTATCTCCAAACTTCAGATGGACTGGGAAACTGGTTAAAGTAACATTTCTAACTTGGATTCGGGGCCTATTTTCAATAGGATTATAGAAAATAAATTAATTTTTGAAGAGGTTTCCTTCGATCATGTCTACCGAGAATTCAAATACAAAGTTGATGAGTTTTCAAATGAATCACTCATTTTGGAGGAAGGGTTTTTTCTTGTTCATGGAATTAAGGACCATACTCCTACAGATTTGATACTCTCACAGCATGTTTGATGAATGAGATTTTTTCATGTTTTATTTTTTGTTTATGTAAATTTAGAGAGAGATCATCTGATGGTTTTGTGTTAGCATCCTTATGATGTTGTTGAACCATTTATTTAAATAGATACTTGTATAAGGATGACTGTAAGAGTGAAATTCATAAGGATAGGCTATAGTGTTATCTGATAGAGGTATTCTATAAAGGAAATGGATTCTAATGTTAAAATTCAAAGGGATCGTCAATGTCTATTTTATTTCCACTACAATTATCAATACAATGATTTTTGTCATGGAAAAAAAACTTGTAATATAATTTCTTGTAGGTAGATTCAGACATTATTATTAAGATGCATCAAATATCGCTTAAATATTGTATATAAACACTAAATATCACAACAAACATCAAATATAGTACAAGTATGAGTCAAAACATTATTGATCTTCCATTAATTCCTCACAATATAAGGATCCTTACATGACAAACATCACAGTTACAGTCTCCATTACAAAGTTGGGCAAAGTGTAATATAGATTCTGCAACTTTCTTCTCTCCAAAAATTCCTCCTAAGATCTCTCTACTTACAACCTTATACATTATGTTCCCCATGGGGACCACCTTGACCGATAGGTAAGTTACATACGTCCATCATAACTAAATTTAAATGTATTCACAGGTCCTTGAGCCAGTTTTTACAGCGTTAATGCGATGCTTACTTGAGGCACACTCTACCTTTTTGTAGCCAGTCATCTACCAAAATCGATACTCATAATGGTTTTTTATCTAGTCACTAGCTTCAGACTATGGGGTGGTATTGAAGAAGATTATAGTATGAACATTTTCCAAACTTATTAGTGCAATGAAAATTCTAATGGAATATACAGAGTGTGATATGGATATGGAGGGTTCACCACTAGGAGGGAAGAGAATAGTGGAAGTGATGGTTAATTATTGATGATGTATTCTGAACCACCTTGAGGTAGTGGATTATGGTGGGGATGGAAAATATCGATACAAACAGGTATATTTTCACCATAAGTTATGATCTTGTTGTGAAGAAACTGTTGTAGTATCCTATACCCAGGTCAAAAACATTCAACACCTATTTGGCCTGACCAATATAGACACGTTCCTTCTCACGAACTACTTTGTATTCTTGTATTGTTGAATTACCTTGGAAGTGTTGGAATCATTTATTCCTCCCCTCAATATGTGTTCCTTTTCCAATATCTCTCATCCACTCATGTTTAATTAATGTCTCAATAAAATGTGGGCATAATGAGCTTGCGATGAACACTTTTAACCTCCCTACCTGACAGAATTAAGGTCCAATGTGCCAGACACACCCTTGAGACAAATAATTTCCTAACATGGTAGTTCCACATGGGTTTCATAGTGGCAGACCATGGGGCAGTGGTGGTTCATGATGGTTATGTCAACTTGGCAACATTGGTGGTCTTTCCCAGATACATGAAGTGGGTCGTAGAAAGTTTTTGTTTTATTGCAAAATGTTGAATATGAGTCAAAATTATAATGAATAACAGATAATGTCACAAGTATGATGAACATCGAGGTACCAAGATAAAAATATAACAAAATTTTGAGAATTACTGAGTAATTTCCGATAGTAAGGTCGATTTTATCCATACCATCAAACTTCAACACCATATGTAGTAGTGATCCAATTTATGTAGTTAATGTCTCTCATCAAGATGGTAAAATGGCCATTGTTACAAGCCATAATAAAACTAAATCATCTAAGAAACTTTTAGCATCCGATGAGCCCTTGATCGACGGAAATAATGATATCTTTGATCCTACTCAATAATTTCTAGACTTATGCCCAATCATTCACAATTCCCAAATCAATGCAAACAACAACCAAGATTACCTGTACCTATGAGAATTGAACCTGGCCTGATCCAACATCTTGCAGACCTTTAATTTCCCTGAACTTGTCCATTGGTGCATGAATAACTATCAATATAGTGAAGGAAAAGTGATGTCTACTTATGTATATATAATTATCTACACCATATCACGAGACCCTTTTTCCCAAATGCTCCATTTTTCTGAGGATTCTTATGAAAATTTGGAATACCATACTCTAGAGGCCAAATATCAAGAGTTGTCGCAATCTACGAAATAAAATATTTTAGGCAATATTTTATCTCCCAACACCCCATTACCAGCTACTCCACCTCCTTTCAAGTCTAGCATGTTTCCTGAAATGAACAAGAAAGTTGTAACTATGATTTGAAAAATGTTAGGTTATTAACATGATAGAGTAGTTTATGAGGCTATCCTTGGCCTTTTATCTCTTTTATGGCCCCTAGAATCGATGAATCTCCCAAATTTTGACTACCACCAGCTCTTATAGGAATTCATGCAAGCTCAATTGGAAACCTTTCATAGCACCATATTTTTTTGATACCAATCCTACCTGGTATATCCTATCCTATCCCAAAATCACCCATATTTTTAGTCTTTGGGAATTATGATTACATATGAACCTAGAAAGATAAAACCAATCACTGAATGGACCCATGAAATGAGGAGACAAGAGAAAAATAGAGGTTTTAGACTCTATGTCGAAAAACATATGAATTCCACTTATAATATGGTACATGGCACCCAAATTCCAAGAGTAATCCCATCAATAAGGAATATATTACATCTAAGCAAAGATGCTAGGACAATGGATTGATACCTAAATGAAGATCACACTATCATCAAGGTGTATGGATTTGATAAAGAACCGTTCAAAATCTCTATATTCTTTTTACTGAGTATTTTTTCCTTGGAATATGTTAGGAAAATATTCATGGTTGGTCATTTCCTATTTTCTCAACATATAAATGACATTTCCTTCCCATTGCCAGAGGAGTTTGGCCCCATTTTGGGTAAGCAAAGGATAACTTTTTTTGTAAAAGAAGAGAATATCAAACATTTTTATTTGGAGAAATGATAAGGATGGGAATATGACATTTATCTCTATAAGAAATCCATCATACAAACATCATCCTAATTCTTTGGTAGAAAGGACTATAGGTCTAGAGTCTTCGGAGGAGGTCAGACAGATCCTAGGAAGTGGGATCCCCAACTAATATGCCTCATCATCTCAAGCCATTACAGTCTATACCACCCATCCTATAAAAAGTACATTATTTGAAATGCAGTCTAGAATGGAGGTGAATGATCACCAAAGAAAAATTCCTAAAGGATATGAAAAAGAGGAAATAAAGGATAGTGTGACAGGGAGATTGGATAAGGGGAAGAGAATTTCACAAATAACCCAATGGGAGAGTGAGGCTGAGGTGACCCATAAGAGACCATCCTTAACTATTGAGCACCTCCCCTTATCCATGTTGTCATCAGGAGGTATCTATAAAAAAAATTCATTTGGATAAACAATAGAGAAACACTCCTTGTTCTCTTGCTACCTAGACATGAAAAGGTAGAATAAGGAGGAAAAGAAAGAGATGTATCATCAAAATGTTGAAGAGACATCCAAGAAAACATTTCTATCAACAATGGACTACCAACAAGGCACTTTCAATTTGTCCTTGTTGGAATATAAGGTGCCAAAACCTCTATCCCCAATAGACTACAAGGAAACTTAGATCAAACTAAAGTTGGGAGATGCTCAACCTCTTGATAAAATTGACCTGTACTAGAAAGTAAGTGAAATGGTATATAGACGGATGCTTCAATAATCCACCAATGAAAGGAAGATGAATGGAATGGTTCTCAAAATTAATAGATGGCTAAAGCAAGAGAAGGTGGTAACCAAAGAAAATCAAACAAGGATAGTTGTAATACCCTAGTTTTGAGTACATGGATTACTAATGTATTTTGTTTATTTGATGAAAGGATAGAGAGCCTATAAATTTTAAAGGCCAGAGTGCCAAGAAATGTAATACTTTGAATATATTAATAAAATACATCGTTGGTTGCAATACAAACAATGACAAATATAGAGGGATATGATTCCCTAAGAGAAGAGATTAAAGGGGATAAATATTTTATTATTAATTTATTCACCCATCTTGGTTTTAGTGCGGAAAATTGGTTACATGAACTTCTTGGGGAAGGAAAAGTGGTGCTTTATTGCATATAGTTATTTAAACCCATTTTTGGTTGTTTGGGGGTTCCTCAATAATTTTGTTACTCAATCATTGTTACTCATTATTCATTCATTATTGCTCATTATTGGTCTGGGTTGAGGCATGGGAAATGAATTACGGAAGGAAAAGAGCCATTTACAATTGGATATAAGTAACAGTTGATTATTCCAAAAAGGAATGGATGCCTATGTGCATGAGAATGATGGAAATTGTGAAAGAATTGTCCATAGTTGAGGATCCTTGGAGTTTCCAACATTAATATTTCTTGACCAATAGTACTGGAACCCTCGAAAACACATGAAAAAACCCAAGGGATTACATTGCAGTGAAAGGGATTCATTTATTTGGATTGTGTAGGATGAACATGGAGATAACTGTTAAACTAGGATTTTTGTGTGGTTGGTAAAACCATTTGAGCTTATTAGCTAATTTTTGTGTTTTTTAGAGTCGACCTAGGACTCGTCCTTATGAATTCATAGCCCTGGATCGGGGGTAACCCATTGTTGAGAGCTAGAACAACAATTTCTATGGTTGGGTGGAATGTCTAATGTGTACAGATAGTTGGTGAATGTTTATTTGAAAATATAAGTTCTATGTGTGTTTTATGTGTCATTTATATTTTGTTTTGTATTAATTATCTATGATATGTCTTGAGTTTATAACTTACATATTTGTTGTTAATGTTGTGCATGACATTTTATTAATCTATTATATAGTTTAACATGCTTCTTGATTATTGCATGTGTTGGTATCATGTTTATTGATTCTAATAATTGGTGTCTGAATTCATAAGTTTTCCCAAGAAGGAGAATTTAGAGGTACCTGGGCGATGGGTATGTTACATATCAATATCAAAGAAATTATTTGGGTTTTCTCATGATAGGTATGTCACAGTGTGGTATCAGAGTGACAGTTGTAGCACTTGGGATGTATGGTCCAATTTGTAGGTTGTTTTTATGTAGAGGCTGAGCTAGAAGGTGCTTGGGTACCTGAACATCATTTTTGAGAATATGAAATTTTTGAAAAAATTATGAATTTTTCCATACAATGATGTCACCATGATACGAGGGTCATGTGTTAGGTGATGTGACAGTGGTGAAATGGACTTCCATGGTGTTAGAGACATGGTGGCAGGCCCATGGTGGTATACTTGTAGTAGGCTAGTGGCACGATGAAAATCCATGACGACAGAGTGGCAAGCCCAGGTGGAGGGGTCGTAGAACATCATGGTGGGGATACCGGTGGGGTGGTGGCCCAATACCACAAGTGGTATCGGTAAGTGATATCACATGGTTGGAAGAAAATTTTAAAAAAATTGGTGATCGAAAACCTATAGGAGTATGACACGTGTCATCGATGGTTTGGGGTATTGCATTGTGGAGGGGTTGTTAAATTTTTATCACATTAAAAATGTGATATCAACCCTCAATTGTTGATCTACTCCACTGATATCTTATATTATATATAGGGTGGGGATGGGTTTCACATCGGAGGTACCTATGGTTATGGACTCCTTCAATGACATGGGACACTATGATGGTCCCGTATGGTAGTCGGTATGGGTGGTTCGCGTATTTAATAATAATTTTATTTTTATTTAAACAACGAAGGAAAGGTAAGGTAAAGAGAGAGAGGGAGGATAATAGGAGGAGGATGGGGCAGGACAGGTGGCTATATAGGTGACATGGAATCCTCTAAGGGTTCCATGTGGATGCATGGTTCCAAATCAACAACGATGTCACCATATTGCCATATAGGCATAGGATAGCCTATGTTTAAAATGAAAAACAAGTCTAGAGACATTTTCTTATTTTTTCCACAACTAGAGAATATTAAGTCAGATTGAGATAAAAATTTTGGGTTGTGTCCACAACGAGGAGATATACAAAAGTGCTAGAGAGGGCCATTGGCCATTTCTTCTGGAATTTGTCAGAAATATTAATACAATGGTTTTTAAATATTTAGGTCCAGTTCTGTGATAAAGATCCAGATTGAGTTCAGATTTTTTGAGAGAGTTCAAAAACTAGACAAGAAAATACCAATTGAATTAATTTGAGATACTCTAATGGATTTGGAAAGGGGATGATGAAATATGACAAAATCCACTATTCTAAGCCATGTTTTGGGGATTTTTG
Organism: Picea engelmannii; assembly: GCA_009831015.1. Classification (NCBI taxonomy): domain Eukaryota; kingdom Viridiplantae; phylum Streptophyta; class Pinopsida; order Pinales; family Pinaceae; genus Picea; species Picea engelmannii. The sequence goes on from ML796815.1 coordinate 210,116, forward strand.
GAATTTTTAAAGGAGGAAAAGTGATCTCGTATCACAAAAATTGAAAATTTAATATAGTATATGTTTTATATACTCATCAATACAAACAAATTTGGCTTAGTGGAGTTTTTCCAAAAGTGCATAGATTGAAATATAACCATTTTTGCGAAAATTTCTATGGAAAAATGGTAGAAAGGAAACAACTGCAATTTCCAGATTGTTGTAGAATACTACTGTAGAAAAAGATGGATAATGTGAAGGTTATTGTGTGATCACCCACCATTATTACTATCATATCCTAATACATAATTTTTCTTGGTTCTTTATGGATTTTCTTCTATAGTTGATAGAATTTGGCCTTTCGATAAAATTGCACCAATGGAGAAAGTGTATAAATGGGGTGAAAAGGGATTTTTCAGGAAGCCATAACATTCAGCTAAGAGATCACATTGGGGCATAGGAACAATCATTAAAATTTTGATGTAGAGGATAATAACCTATACTTATTATAATTTAGAGAATTGTGTTATAATTCTTCATGAATTGAGTAGAAATTGGACTTGTAGCAATAATTGAAAAAAATTCTATAATGTATATAATTCTAAGAAAAATGGTTTCTTACTAATTTTGTATAATTAGAGGTATAAAAATTTCAATTAAATCATGATATTTCATATTAGAGTCATGGAGGATGCACAAGGAGCCTATAGTCGTGAGAGATAAGCCAAAGGCCAAAATATCTGTGTGGGTAATGTTGAAACACAATCTAATGGAAATATGAGCAGAGTGGAACAAACATAATTGGTAGAGACTATGAAAAGACTCAGAATGGAATTTGAGGGTTATAGAGATGAAAATTATAAGTTAATGAGAGCACACAAGAAGTAAAATCAAATAAATTCTCAAATGATGCAAAGCCTAAATTAGTCGCTAAGACAAGAAAAGAATGGATCGATTTCAAGACATGAGGAATAAGGTAGACATTAAGAAAGAAGAGATAACTAAAGAATACCCAATCAATCAAGAAGTGATAGTAGAATTCATAGACATCAGTCACCTCCTTACTTAGCTAGGAATTTTTATGCATCCAAGGATTCAAGGAGAACTCCAAAAGTGTCTCATGTTAGGCATCAAAGAAGAATATATGAGTTGGATAGTTTGAAAGGATAGCTTAGGAAGCTTAAGCCACCATCCTTTGATGGTGAAATAGAAAGGGAAGATGATGATGGATTACATAACTACCCTTATAACCTAGAAGACGAGATTTCCACATATCATTTTCATGGATAATATGTTATGTGGTGGGATCATTTGAATAAAGTTGAGCACATTAATGATAGTAGGATTACTTGGAAGTAGCTAAAGAAATATTTTCAGGAGTATATTTCAAATCACTATTATGATAGGTAGATGCAAGAGTTATTTGAACTCAGGTTCAGGAGCATGACAATGGGAGAATCTGAAAACAAGTTATTGGTATTTTTGAAGTATGTGGGGTTTATAAAGGATTAAAATGTGAAGGTACATGGTTTTCCTAGTCGATTCCCATCTTTCTATAACGATAAGATTCAATATGACGAACCTAGAACTTTGACAGAGATAATTAGAAAGGATAAGTACTTGTATGAGCAAGAAAAGGGAAGAGAATCTTCACAAAAATCGTGGAAGGATAATAGGAGAGAGAAATGGGATCAAATAAGGAAGGGATTAAAACCTCCTTTCAATAGAAGCAGTCCTAATACAAATAAAAAATATTATCTTGTTAATAATGAATCCAAGAGGGAAGACTCCTTGGAAAAATGGGAAGGCCACCAACCAAATGTTGGGGATGTAAAGAAGATCACATGAAAAAGTATTTCCCTCATAGAGAAGACAAGATGAGGAAATTGCACAACATCCAAGAGGTTACTATAGTAGAATACATGGGAAGAAATATTCCAAGAATATATGCATCCTTGGAAGATCGACAAGAAAAACACCAATCCCATATCATTGAGGTGGAAGGTAAGATTATTAATCATCATGTTTTTATTTTAATTGACTTCAGAGAAATAAATAGTTGCATTGATCCTTAAATAGTGGAAATATTTCATTTGGATAAAATTAATCTTGAAAAATAATGTTTGGTTCAACTAGCCACTTGAACCAAAATAAGGATCAATGAGACTATCAAAGATCATCAAATAAATCTGAATGTAGTGAGTATAATGTTTATATGAATATCATACCAATAAGATCTTATGATATCCTAATTGGAATGGATTGGTTGGAAAAGATTCGTGTTGTCCTAGATTTTCATAATAAGACATTTACATATCTTGATGAAGAAGGCAAGCAATGCATTGTGAAAGGAATTCCAAGACCAATTTCTATAAGGATATTTCATCCTTACAAATAAATATATGTTTCATGAAAAGATGTCAATTATATGCAACCCATGTGGAGGTGCCAAAAAATACCAAAGGGACAAGTCTTGAATATGTTTTAGTATTGTAAGAGTTTGAAGAGGTATTCCAAGAAATACCAGGATTACCACCAAAACGGGACATATATTTCTCTATTGATTTAGTACTAGGAGCTTCCCCAGTGTCAAAAACTCCTTACAGAATGAGTACACTAGAATTAAAATAATTACATATGCATCTAGAAGAATTGTTGAAGAAAGAGTACATATGCCCAAGTGTATAGCCTTGGGGAGCACTAGTTCTATTTGTTAAAATGGAGGATGGAATGTTGATATTATGCATTGACCTTAGATAGGTGAATAAAGCCACTATGAAGAACAAATACCCTATACCAAGAATTAATGACCTCTTTGATCAACTGAAAGGAGAAAAGATATTTTCAAAGATAGACTTGAGGTCAGGATATAATTAGGTGAGAATCAAGGAACAAGAAATCGATAATACAAATTTTAGAACCAGGTATCGAAATTATGAAATTGTAGTGGTGCCATTTGGACCAACCAATTCACCAACTATATTTATCTGCTTAATGAATATCATATTCATAAATTATAAGGATAATTTTTTCATTGTGTTCTTGGATGACATACTTATTTATTCTAATTCAGAGGAAGAGCATGAGCATCAATTGAGGTTGGTGATTCAATTTCTAAGGGAACATCGGTTGTATGACAAGTTAATAAAGTGTTCCTTTTACCAAAAGTAGATCCATTATTTGGGGCATATTATTTTAGAGGAAGGTATACCAATAGATCTAGAGAATATTGAAGCCATCATAGGATGCCCAACACCAATGATTGTTTTAGAAGTTATATCTTTCATGGGAATAGCCAGATACTACATAGGATTTATAGCAGGATTCTCTAAAATTGCTCATCCCATCACTTATTTACAAAAGAAGAGAATTGTGTTTTAATGGACAACAGAGTGTGAAGAAAATTTTAATTTTTTGAAAGAGTTACTTACTACTACACCTATATTGAAGATTGTTGACCCAAATGATAATTTTGTGGTATGCATAGATGCATTCAAAGAAGGACTTGGTGGAGTCCTCACTCAAAATGGACATGTCATTAGTTATGAGTCTATAAATCTTAAAGAACATGAGAGGAATTATGCCACACACGATCTGGAGCTTGTTTACATAGTTCATGCATTGAATATGTGGAAGAATTATTTAATGGGGAATAAATTTGAATTAGGACAAATCATAGTGCTCTAAAATGTATTTTTGAACAACCAACTTTAAGTTCTAGGAAGACAAGATGGCTGGAATTTTTAAGTGAGTATGACTTTGACATCAAGCATGTAAAAGGAAAATAAAATAAATTTGTTGATGCACTTAGCATAAGGGTACATGTTATGAATGCTACAACCATTAGTATGCATAGTTCATATTTAAAGAGTATGATTTTAGATGTTATTTTTATAGAATAGCATTACCTATAGGTAAAACAAAGCTTACAACAGGAAAATGTATAGCAAAAAATTAAAGAATATAATATGAAGGAAGATGGAGTACTTATGAATAAAAGTAGAATACTATGTTCCTAGTTTATGAGAACTTAGGAATTTGATATTAAAATAAATGCATAATGTTCCATATTCTAGACATCTCCAGAATTTGAACTTAGGAAGATGTAGTACTTATGCATAAAAATAGAATACTATGTTCCTAGTTTATGAGAACTTAAGAATTTGATATTAAAATAAATGCATAATGTTCCATATTTTGGACATCTCAGTTACCAAAAAACAATTGCGGAAATAAGAAGTCAAAACTTTTGGCCAGGAATGAAGAAGTATGTTGTTGATTACATTGTTAGATGTATGGAATGTTAGAGAGTGAAACTTGAGCATAGACAACTAATGAGGTTGCTACAACCATTGCTAATTCAAGATAGAAAATGAGAAGTAGTTACCATTTATTTTATTACTAAATTGATTAGGACAGTCGGGAAACATGATTTAATAATGGTAGTGGTGGATAAACTGACAAAGGATGCTCATTTCGTTCTAGTGACAATGAATCATACAACAATTAACATTGCATAAATTTACATGAAGGAAATTGCTAGGTTGCATGGAATACCTAAAGAAATTGTTTCAAATTGAGACACAAAGTTTACTTCAAACTTTTGGAGAGGATTATTTAAAGGATTTGGTATAAATCTAAATTTTAGCACAACATGCCATCCACATTCAGATGGGAATAAAAAGAGACTCAACCAAGTGATTGAAGACATGTTGAGAATGTAAGTGATGGATAGGCCATCTAAGTGGGAAGATTACTTGCATTTGGTTGAGTTTACCTATAATAATGGGTATCAATATTCATTGAATATGATTCCATTTGAATCTTTGTATGGTAGAAAATGAAACACTCAAGTGAGTTGGGACAACCTAGCAGACAGAGTAGTACATGGGCCAGAATTGCTCAAGGATATGGAAGAGAAGATGGTTAAAATTAAGCATAATTTGAAAGAAACACAAGGTAGACATAAGAGATATGAAGATAAAAAAAGGCCAACTAGAGAATTTAAAGTGGGAGAGAATATTATTTTGAAAGTGAAGCCCAAGAAGAGCTCATTAAAGTTGGGAAGTTGTACAAAGATAACAACTAGATTATGTGGTCCATTTGAGATATTGGACATAATAGGGATATTTTCATACATGCTTGCATTAACTACTTCCATGAATGTGCATAATGTATTTCATGTTTCTTTTATGAAAAATTATTTGCATGATCCTAACCATCTTATTGATTGGAATTTGATTTAGTTTGAACTAGAAGGAGACTTTCAGGTCCAGTCAATGTGCATATTGGACAAGAAGGTCAAACTACTATGGAATTGATCCATAAGATCTATAAAGTTTTAGTGGACTTTCTATGATCCTGAAGATGTTACTTAGGAGCACGAGAATGCCATGCTTGAAGAATACTCATTATATTTTGAATACTTTTGAAATTTTGACTTATGTTTTGTATATGCATTAAGGATGGTGCTACAATAAAGGGGAGGGAAATGTGATACCCTAGTTTTGAGTCCCTAGATTAATAATGTATTTTTTTATTGGATGAAAGGATAGAGTGCCTGCAAATTTGAAAGGCTAAAGTTCCTAGAAATGTAATTCTTTGAATATGTTAATAAAATACATTTTTAGTTTCAAGATGGCGAAGGACATAGGTAGGGGGATATGATTCCACAAGAGAGGAGGCTAAAGGGGATAAATATTTTATTATTATTTTATTAACTCATCTTGGTTTTAGTGGGGAAAAGTGGTTAAATGAACTTCTTGGGGAAGGCCATGTGGTGCTTCATTGCATGTAATTATATAGAACCCATTTTTGGTTGTTTGGGGGTTCCTCGATAATTTTGTTACTCAATCATTGTTACTCATTCCTCACTAGTTATTTCTCTTTCTCGGTCTGGTTCTGGGAATGGGAAAAGAATTATGGAAGGAAAAGAGCCATTGCATGTTGGTTTTAAGTAACTATTGATTATTTCATAAAGGAATGGATGCTTGTGTTCATGAGAATGATGGAAGTTATAAAAGAAGTGTCCACAACTAAGAATCCTTGGAGTTTACAACATTGATATTTCCTTACCAATAGCACTAGATCCCTGTAAAATAAGTGGAACAACTTGAGGGACTGCATTGTAGAGAAATGGGTTCATTTCTTTGGGTTGTGTAGGTTGAAGGGGAAGAGAACTAGTAAACTATTATTTTTGTTTGGTTGGGAAAACTGTGAGATATTGTTAGCTAATTGTTGTGTGTTTTAGAGTCATCCTAGGACCCATCCTTATGGATTCATATCCTTAGCTCGGGGGTGACCCATTTTTTCAAGATATAACAACAATGTCTATGGTTGGGTGGAACATCCAATGTTTGCAGCTAGTTGGTGAATATTTATTTAAAAAGATAATTTATCTCTGTTTTTTTGTGTAATTTTTATTCTATTGTGTATTAATTATCTTTGAGATGTCTTGAGTTTATAACTTGTATGTTTTTTGTTAATTTTTTGCATGGAATGTAATTCATCTCTTTTATAGTTTATCATGTTTCTTGATTATTGCATGTGTTGGTATCATTTTTCTTGATTCTAATAAATTCATAATTTTTCCCTAGAAGGTGAATCTAGAGGTACTTGGTCGATGGGTATGTTACATATCAGTATCAGAGAAATTATTTGGGTTTTTTTGTGATGAGTATATCACAATAGTAGATATAGAAAAGAATTTCATAGATCTGGGTATAGACCCTAAATAACCCACTGTTGTGGAAGACTTGGTGAAACAAAAGGACATTAAAATAAAGGTCCTAAGGAAGATATTAAATCTTTCTGAGGCACAACATGTGGAAATACCATAATTTCAATAAAACCATGAAGAAAAAGAGAAAGTATAGCATTGGTTGGTGAATATCAGGAATGACATAAAAAGGTTGCAAGAGGAAAATGAGAGGTTACAAAGAGAGAATGGGACCCTAAAAAACCAATAGGCTCAACTAATCCAAGAAGCAAAGTCAGGGACACAACAAGATACCTTAGAAGAACCAAAAAAAGGATTGAATAAGGTAATGTCTGACCTTAGTGTGAAATATATGGAGCTAGGCACCATGGTCATCTAGCTAAAACATAAAGAGTTGGAATAAGATAGCGATAGATGCTAAAAGATCCTTGTGAAAAGAAGACTCATGCAAAATGTTGAGAACATACTACATGAGATGTTAGGGGAAGTACTCTCCTTCAAAAGGATTTTTATTTATCTCATAAAGATTAAGTTTCCATCCCCATGGGATGGAAATCAATACATACTCCCACAAAAAAATATCAGGAGTTGTTAGAAAAGAGCAGAAATGATGATAGTAGATTTGAAAAAATGCAAGAAGTTTTATTAGGATAAGATGTCCTAGAAATTTTCACTAGAGACTTTTTTATATTGCATGGTTTGAATGGTATTTTTAAGAATATTCTCCATCCTTCCAATGAGATATACACCGATATGGATGAGATGGTAAGGAATATGAATAATAGTGATTACCCCATGGGTAAATTTTGGAATCATATGTGTCAATTTTCCAAAATCCCTTTGGTAAGGCAGGGGGAATCAAGTGGCACACAATCTAATGCCTAAGGGTAAAATTTTGATAAAGTATTTTTTTGTGTAAAACATTTTTACCATGGTGGGACCCCTCCCAAATTTTTTTTTTTTTTTTTGAGAAATTAGGAAGTAGTAAATAATTTCAAGAAGTTGTTTTGGATGAGATCAAAGATATAAATGAGAGATATGTCACTCTTTTCAAGGGTCAACACTTTGGGGAATTAAATATGTTATTATACTCAAAGCTGGAAGATCAAAAATGTCAAGAACATGAAGATGATGAGGTAGTAGGCTCTAATATATGCGTACACCATGATGCATTCAATATGTAGACTCCATTTCCATTTTCATTCATTGTATTTTTCTCCTAGTAAATTCATATCTTCCATTCCTTCTATTGTATCAGATATTCATTAATAAAAGCTTAGATAATTATATTATCACCACATTTAGTGTTATTGTGTGATGTTTGTCATGAAATTTGAATTGATTTCATTTTATATGACCAGTTCTTGTCATTTGTTTTTATATATTTGAATATGTGCAAAAGGTTTTGTTGGAATATTGAGGGGGGGTGAATTAGTATAAGTATTTTATTACCACTTTTAACCACAATGTGTATTATTTAACTTTATGAGAAGTATTCAACATTTTAAAATTAACATTTAATGTATCATCAGCAGTATAAATCAACCATGAACAATAAGCAAACAAAAATACATAGTAAACCATAATTTCACATGGAAACCCAATGCAAGAGAAAACCACATAATGTTTTTCTTATATGTCAAAAGAAATACATTCATAGGAAGCACCAACTTCCTTATTTTCCAACTAAATCTAGAAGGAGGATCCAACCCCCTAGTTTTCAAGATCCAACCTGAACGAAGCTCTAACTCCCCAATTATTTGGCACCAGTCAGAAGGAGGCTACAACCCCCTTTTCTTGCCCCATCCAACCACCCAGAAATATAAATGTAGAAAATTTTTCACTACCACTAAATCAATCAAACTATTACTAATCTATCATCGCCACTAGCATAACCTATCACTATTGTGATGCTTCATCAACTATTACCACTCAAACCCTTATGCCTCAAACCCTCATACCAAGATCCAAAACAATGTCTTCCAAATCAAATACTCATGAACTAATAAGACATTTATGTGTTGGACTATTGCATAATATAGACTCTAGCATACACAGTAAACCATACCTCTCAAACTGTAGTTGACCTAATGGATTTTATCTTTTGGACTTTAGTTTTCTCTAAATATATGCGCCCTATGCTCTATAAACTCACAGATGCTCGAGCTATGTCCCACTATGGATTGTAGATTTCCACACCCTAATTCCTCTACAACCCATGGATTTATTTGCTTCTCTTTGCATCTGTGTTTTCCTTCACTGATCCTTGCGGATGTCCACGTTCTTCCTTCACTGAAAATAATGGATGTTCGTTCTCTTCCTTCACTCCAAATGGAAGATAACTTCAGGAAAACCTTAGAACAATAAGATCAAATTCATCCCTTCAGCCTTGTAACTTCCTCTTCAATGAAATTCGTTTCCTTAGACTCACTACTTCATATTTGTGAATTGTACCTGCCCATAAAAAATTACAACATAGATATTCAATGTGCTCATTATGTGTTGATAAGAGTCTCTTGAAGTCTTATTTATACTTTCCAAGTCAATTCTTTTATGGGATAGTTTGTAACTTTTTTATCCCTTTTCCTTATTTTAGTGATAACCCACACTCTCTTGTTGCAACTACATTACCCTTAATTAAATTTTTGTTGCAACTACTTTAGCCTTAATGAATGACCTGTAACTACTTGTTGACCTTCTAGGGGCTTCTAGATCATTCTTCGGGGTCCTCCAACTTCACAAGGCCATAAATCCTCAACCGTGAGGAACCACGTGGCATGCCAACTATCACAGGAAACAACATGATACATATTATCCATCCATGAATGAGTTTCTTTCATTTACATTATCCTTCATGTAATTTTTCCTTGATCAACTGTAGGTTCCATAACCATACCTTCAGAGCTTCCTGAGTTCATAAATTGTTGACATCATTGATAACCAATATTTCAACAAACTCCCCCTTTGGAATTGATGGAAACACTTTGATGGAATACCTCAATACTGATGATATGGAAAAACATATGAACATGATTATGCTCCCCTTGTGACCATCGCTCCCTCTATATTTATACCTCTGATATTTCTCTCCATTTCCTTGCATCTTCTCATTCTCTCCCCCTTTAACATCAATGGAAAAGGGTAAATTTCCTTGTGATTTCTCCCCCCTGTCTGCAAGCTTCATATTGTTCTTTTTTTTTTCTCTTCATGGTGCTTCCTCATGTAAATCATTTACATATATGAAAAACATTCAAACCGTATTGACTCCAAGTCTTCATGACTTGTCATATTTATTTCTTCTCTCCCCCTGTCCTATTGTGATTGATGTTGTGAAGTTCACTGCGGGGCCGAAACTACTTGTTGGCAGCCACCAATGATTTTGATTCTCATTCAAAGTCCCCACAAAAATATCATACCTTTCTATAGCTGCCATCACCTTCTATTTGTAAATATTTATGTTTCTGAGTTTCAAGGCGATGATTGGGTTAAGTTTACCTTATTGATTTTTTTTTCATTTGCATTTTCATTTTTTTAATTTTTAATTCATGACTGTAAGAATGATTTTAAACATAAAACTCTACTTGGTCTCATAATCTTTTATCTTAGAAATATAATTTTAAAAATTCACCCATATATGATTAAAATTCAAATCTTATAAAATGGTTGATTAATCCACTATCAGAATCTTTGTGTATTATGGTTATTATGAATTTATTGGTTATATAGTTCATTATGGAAATGTTTGAATGCACAAAAACTTTGATTAAAATTTGATATTGTCCTCATGAGTTCAATTGGCATATCATCATTCATGAAAATTAGTATGAGCATGATGTACTTGCATCTTCGCTTCACCTTGTTGGCCCAAAACATTAATGAGACCATTCATTATGCGCATAGGATTTTGTACTCTGTAGGATTTTCCACTCATCATGAGAAATGGTTTGGAGTCTTACGAACCTTCTTGTTTTCATTTTCACCAATTCTCCTGTCTAAGTTATGATAGCCTCTGCAATTTTCATGATATTACATCCCGCTTAAACCTATCTCTTTTGCTCATCCATTGGAAACCTAAACCTATCCCTTCTAATATTTGTTGTATCCTTGTCACAGTGGTAATGATACCCATGGTTCGTATCGATCTGAACAGATGCCAAGCTTTACTATCCTATGATGACGCAATTGACGACCTGAAGGCTCATTGGTGATATGTGTTCCTCAATAATTTCGAAGGATATAATACACAGGTTGCAAAAGATTTTGCACAAACTTTTGACGGCTTTAGAGCCAAGATTGGGGATATACAGTTGGAATTAATAGAGGATTTCATGAGCAAGGCAACATGACTCCCATTAAAAGGCGAGAGGTGGTTTAAGAATGCTAAGTTAGAAAATGTCCCATGGAGTTTATTCATGGCTTCCCGTGAAACCACTTGTTGTACAAAAGGTATTCCTATTTCTCTGTTAAAACCTAGATGTTACAATCTCCTTTTAATTCTAAATCAGTTTGTTACATGTGAAGGTTGATATGGGATATCTTTTCTATACCACATTCGTCTTCTTATGAATTTTATAGGGTTTGAGTTGGATATGCCTTTTTACCTGTTGATGAGTCATTACAAAAGTTCCAAGTGCTATAAGTGACAGGGTATCAATTCGAGTTGGTTTCACCATGGACTCGTTAAAATCTTGTTGGTTTATCACTTGTAAAAACTAGGTGAAAATTGGGAGACCTTTCTGATCAGGAATGGCTTCACCCAGGCCAATGCTACAATCAACCCTCTTTTAATTATAAACCCTAATTTAGACAGACCAGTAACTGAAAGCTAGGTCTTTAATTCAATTGATGGCCCTAAATTTATTGAATCAGTCTCTGTTGTTGATGAAACCCCTGTGGATAAATAATTATCAAGTAGGTTTTCACCTGGAAGATATCTGAAACAAGTAATTGGAGAATTAAAAGAAAATGATCATTCTGTACCTATGAACGATTCTAGTTTAAATGTTAATGATAAACCTTTTGTGAAGAATTTTTGTAAGGGAAAGAAACCACAGAGCACGGATTTAAGTTTCAAGAATAAGAATGTTGGTCATTTGATTTCTAGAAAAATAAGAAATCAAAAGAGTAATCATCTGATCTCGATTGATCTGATCGAGATCAATGATTGGTTTTTAGATCGTAAGATAGACGATTTCTTGGCTCGTGAAGACCCAAAAAATCAATGTTCTAGGAGAGAGGTTATTATCCATGATGAGCAGTATGATTTCGTGGCTAATTTACCCCCGTGTCTTAAGGGTAAAGAAGGATTTTTGGGTATCGATCAAAACCTGGAACAAACCACAAGTAAAAATGAAGCACCCCTTGTCGACTGTGATCCATGTTGATCTGCCATTACCCTGGTGCACTGTGATAGTTGTCTCAACTAGATAGAGTGTTACTATACATATGTTCTGCTCTTACAGGCTCGAGTTAAATTCTTGGCTGCTCAAAATGCTCTGTTGAAGCAAGAGAAACTTGACATGAAGGCACACACAGAGAGGTAGAAGAAATGGTTCAAAAGGGTCAGGAATATAGTCATTAAGAACACAACCAGTTTCAAAGCAATTATAAATTCCAAACTGTTAGATCCCTCTTTGGCTAATTTTTATTGGTAAAATTATTTTGTTTTGATTTCATTCAATTCTGTTATGAAAAAATGAAATAAGTAGATTTAATTTTTGATTTCATTTGCTAAAAATAAGACTAGCTACAAAATCTATGATTATATAGCCAGTCTCTTTTGAATAATAATTAGCAATTGTTTTTCTGAATATCAAATCAGTTTTTGCTATTTACAGGAAATGGAAAATTACACTGTTGATTGCATGGAGCAAACACTTTGAATCATACGTTCAAATATTCATTATTTTTTGTCTTTTCTATGTTTATAAAACTTTGGCTTATTTAGACAAAACCAACTCATGCATGAGTGGTTACTATTTTCGGTATTTTTGTAATATTGTCTAATTTTCGTGGATTCAACTCTATAGTGTATGATATGAGCATTTGAATCCTAATCTAGTTTAAATATTGTTCACTCTTGGTGGTGAGGGGACCTTGGATTTTGGAACAGAATTATGGACATGTAACTTTCAAGACTGTATGGACAAGATGCTCACTCCTCGGATTTAGACTAGCGTGGCGCTTACCCATTCTGTTTTGCCTTTTGTATTATGGAATGTTATTACGTTTATCATAGCTTTATTCTTATGATTGTATGATACTTCATATTATTCATCACTTTAATTATGTTTGTAATCTGTTGTTCATATATTACATCTTTGATCATTATTTCATTTAGATATCATTGATTTATGCTTGATGTTAAATGATGTATTACATTAATGTTTAATATTAAATTTCTTTCACTATAAGTGTTCATCATTGCAAGATCACCAGATATGTGTGTTTATTACTCTGCTCTTATGTTCCTTCTCTGAAAATACCTTTGAGTTTGCTTCTGGGAATGTTAGTACCAGCATGTTACAGGTTTTCCTCACAGGCAAGATAGATGGGAGTTTGAATTGCGCAGAGATATAAATCATTAGGTGATTAACCACAGGTTAGTTTACTTGTATTCTAGTTCTTTTTTTAGTTTATTTATCAATGAAATAAGAATAGATTAAATTGGCTTTGACTGTTATTTTGTTCTTATTTCAATTGTGTTTGATTAGTATTCTTTACTTCTTTAGATTTTAAATATAAAACTGAAAAATATAAAATGTATGTGCTTTCTTTATCTACTTCATAAACAATTTCCAAAAAACAACGTTTTCACAAGACATCCAACAAAACTTGCAAATTGTATATACATTGCTCAAAACCATATGCACATAGCCATACTTCTATTTTTTTATCTTTGTAAATTATCGAACATACATCCTTAGTATCGTAGCTTTATAGGTTAGTTTCAGTTATTTCTAGGACTTTAGTTGGCCAATGGAGCCATTAAACCCATTAGGTCATTTCATCCCAAATGTCTTGGGTTATTTAGACAACCCCTGATTGGATTTGACCTTCCAGTTGATGGTGTGTCATTTACGCCTATCAATAAATGGTGCTAGAAGGAGGGCCTAAATTAAATTAATGGCATGTGGAGGTCGCAAGACTCCTCCCCCACACACCCACACTCCTGTCATAAGATGTAGTCACTCGGAAAATAATGTTACACTTGAAACAACAACTACCTCAAATGATAACCCTGAGATTCCCATGACACGAGTTCCTCAAGGGGCCGACGTCCAAGAAATTGTTCGTCAGTCACTCATAATAACGCATAGTGCCTTAGCCCATATCAAACAACCTGGTAGGTCACTTAATCAACCCCTTGACTTCTCAAATATATGAGAAAAAATTCAAGGCAATGGTCTGGTTCAAAACCCTTTAGGTGGAAATACTGCCAATCCTACTGAAACACTCATTCCTGGAGTAGGAGTACCCAATATTCCACCATCTCCACCTGATTCTTCTCCATCCTCTTCAAGGGGATAATCTTCAGATGAAGGAAACTCTTCATCAGAACCATCTTAGATTTCGACACCACTAACTCCCATGGAAAACCAAAATAATCATGTTATACCTTGGCTCAATCAAGATGTCGTGGCTATACCTAGACCCCAACACCCATTATCGAAACATCTAGAGAAATGGTTACTTAAATTTGATCTGGATTCAAAGAAATATGCTGAGGATCACATCAAAAAATTTATGTCGACCATTAGACTCCGAAGTGTTGAACATGAGGATGTAGTATGCAGATTATTTCCTTATACTTTTGAGGGAAATGCCTCGACATGGTATTTTTCTCAACAACCCCAAACCATCATCTCTTGGGACAAGTTTGAAACTTGGTTCTTGGAAAAATTTAGAGATGATAAATCCCCTGAACTCTTGGTTATGGAACTCTCCATATTAAAAATGAATCCTAAGGTAAAAGTGAAGGAATTTAACCAATGATTTTTTACGTTAAAGAACAACATCTCTGCAGATTTGATGCTCGTTGAAAGTTTAATTGTTTCATATTATTCCAAATCCTTGCACAATAACATAGCTATATGGGTCAAAAGGTCTAAAAAGAACACGTTGTTAGAAGATTTTGAGGAAGAAATTCAAATTGAGAAAGATATATTGAGCCTAAAAGATAATCTTAGTAGTGAATCTGAAACAACCTCATCCTCTAAGAAGAAAATAGAGATTCTCACTAGGCCTCCTCAAACTAAAAATCAACAAGAAACTTTAGACGTGGAGAGCTTGCAGAAATCTTTCCAAAAACTGTCTAATCAGGTCATCGACTTGAAGATATCAGGTGAGGAGGCATCCACAAGAAAATGAAGTTTTAAACCTCCTTTCAGAAAACCTTTTCGTCCCAACCAGCCAAACCCGGCCATAGAAGGTCTAAATTTTAAAAGTTTACACTATGCTTTCCAAACCATCTTAGAAGCACATGATAATTTTTCTTCTGTTCCTCTTGAAGGTTCTGAATATGTAGTTGAGGAAGAGGTATCAGAAGAGGAAGAATCATATCCTCCTATTTTTGGTCACTTATCGGACAATATTTTCCAAGCAAATTTCGAAACTATCCACCCCTACATCACAACAAGAAAAATGCAAAACAAACCCCCTTCTGAAGCAAGTAAAAATGTGCTTCCAAAGCAGTAAAAGAAAACTTAAATTAAATAAAGCTTAATAGCCCAAGTTTTACAATACGATTTAATTTAAGATTTAAAAAAATTGAGGGATAATATTTATGTTTTTGAATTGCTAAAAATTCCCCTTATTTTGCAGAAAATGCTTCAAAGTATCGCTGAAAATAGTAAAAAGAGCGACTCTAGCAGCAAAAAATTAGCAGAAATTGATTCAAAGACAGCTAAGAACATCCCAACTAAAAAGACATCTGAACCACTAGACAAAAGGGACTTTCCAGAAAAAAAAATTGTAGCTAATGTAAATAAAACTGTTTTAGGGACAACAACAACAAATCAATAGAATTCTGTTGTTAACACTCGGAAAAATTTCTCGCCTTTTTCATTAACATTTGAAAAATTTAATAGAAACATACATAATTGTATGCTCGATTCTAGTGCATCATTAAACGTGATGCCTCTATCTGTATGCAAAAGAATTAATGAAAAAGTTAAACCTTCTGATCTCAAAATCATTTAGCTAGATCGAACAAACATTAAAGTAATTGGTGAGCTTAAGAATGTACTGATTAGACTATCGTCCAATCCTAAGGTTCATCAGATATTTTATATTATCATTATTGTTATCCATAAATTTTATGGCTTGTTTTTAAGCAGGGTTTGGGCATAACAGTTGCACGGTTACTTTGCCACAGATTGGTCTCACTTGTGGTTGCCTGAAAATGGGCAGCCCAATAAAATCAGGGTAAACAAAGAATGTTATCTTAATCGTATTATAACGGATATGAATGATACAAATGAAGCTCTCATTACATATGTTTATTCATTTGAAACAGAGGGAATGGATACCTTCTTTAGTAATTTCATGACCGAAATATCTCCCATCACTGATCCTGCGCAACAATTTGAAGTTGTAACCTGTAATCAGACATCCGCTTTTCCAAGTATGCCAAGTACTTCGGATGATGCACAAATATGGTCCTTATACTTTGAAGGATCCAAATACAAAGAAGGATTAGGTGATGGTTGTGTACTCATCGATCCTACAAGTAATAAGACTTTTATTGCTTGCCGGTTAGAGTTCAAATGTACTAATAACACAACCGAGTACGAAGAACTTCTACAAGGAATGAGGAAATATTTGGATATGAATGTGCATAATTTGATAGTATTTGGTGATTCGGAAATCATGGTTAGGCAGGTAAAAATCACCATACGTTGCTTATCACCACATCTAAAAAGATACCAAATAGAGGTATGGAGTCTAATGCATAAATTTTCAACATTCAACATAAATTTCATTCCTAGATTGAGTAATTCAGAAGTTGATTTATTGGCCAATGTTTCTTCTATACTATTGCCCACTAAAGGTCTTTCCCCTAATTCATTTTCAATTGCATTGTTGTTTAGGTCGTCGATCCTAGATAAAATTACAAATTGGAGAGTATTCGATGATGACTAGCATATTATCAACTTCCTTCATATGGAAGACACCTTCCAAGATGCAATCATTGATGAAAGTACTCACGATGAGAACCTCTGAAATTTAACGGTAATATCTGATCCTCGATCTCCTAAATCGACATCCGAGCTGGTAAACTCTATCCCCAGATCTATCATAAGACTAGAGAAATTTTATGGCTTGCATGATAAATTTAGAGGGATAGTAAATTATAAAACTAACAATTCTTCTTTGATTTATGAAATGGTTAATTTAGGAACAAAGGATAATCCTCAAAATATTAATCTGGGAAAGGGATGTTCTGAGCAAGAAAGATCTTCTTTTATAAAGTTATTTAAAGAATTTAAAGACATTTTTGCTTGGATGTATGATGACTTGAAAACATTTGACCCTAACATCATACAACATGTTATCCCTATGAAACCCTAGACTCAGCCTTTTCAACAGAAATTGAGGAAGATGCATCCTAAATTGGAACCCACTTTTAAAAAAGAACTAAACAAATTAATAACTGCATAGATCATTTTCTCGATTAGGCACATGCAATGGGTGTCTAATTTAGTCCCTATAAGGAAGAAAAGTGGTGAAATTCGAATCTGTGTCATTTTTCAGAACTAAAACCGAACATGTGATAAAGACAACTACCCTATTCCTCTAATGAAACAAATCCTACAACAAGTGTCTGGTTCCAAAAGACTGTCTCTTCTAGATGGTTTTTTAGGATACAACTAGGTCCTCATGTTCCCCTCAGATCAACTTAAAACCACTTTTCGCACCCCATGGGGCACTTATGCCTACAGGAAAATGACTTTTGGAATGATAAACGTCGGTGCCACTTTTTACAGAGCAATGGATATTTCTTTATGTGGCTTCATTAACCAGTCAGTCATGGTCTACCTTGATGATGTCACCATCTTCTCTAAAAATAATAAAGATCACTTGTCTCACCTCAGGGTTGTCCTGGAACAATGTCGAAAGTTTGACATATCTCTCAACCCTAAGAAATCGGTCTTTGCAGTGGAGAAAGGTAAATTTCTTGGGTTTATAGATTCTAAGGATGGAATTATTATTGACCCTGAAAGAACCCAAGATATTGCTAAAATCCCCCCTCCTTCTTCCAAAAAAAGCCATGCAATCCATTTTGGGCAAGATTAATTTCGTAAGAAGGTTTGTCCCTAGTTTCTCGAAAATGGTAAGACCATTATAGAATTTAATTAAAAAATATGTTTTGTATCATTGGGTACTACAAGAAAGTCAGGATTTCGACTCAATTAGGAAAGCAATAATAGAAGACCTTCCTTGATGAGTCCCTATTTTTCTCAGGATTTCACTCTTTACACCTTTGCTCCCGACCGATCTTATGTTGTTGTACTTACGTAGAAAAATGTTGAAAGCAATGAAATACCCATTTCCTTCATGAGATGATATTTTAAAGGAGCAAAGATTAATTATCCAGTAGTAGATCAACAAACATATGTTGTTTTCAAAGTAGTGTAACACTTCCGGTCTTACCTTTTGAAATCCAGAACCAAGGTTATTGTTCCTTATCCTACTATGAGAAACCTATTAGTACAAAAAAATATGGGTGAGAAAAGGGAAAATTGGATGACTTCGTTATAGGAATATGACCTTGAAATAACTCCTACACAAATTATTAGAGGTCAAGGCCTATGTAAACTAGTGTCAGATTCAGTTGAAGAACAAGAAAGTCAAATGAACACCTCAACTGTAAATCAACACAACCAAAAATAGATCAGTTGTGCACAAGTTACATCTAATTCTTGGTATGAGAACATTAGATTTTATTTGACACATGGATCTACTCCCCATAATCTTCATCCTAAAAACAGAAGAGCACTTAGGCTTAAATATGCATCTTTCCAGTTAATAAATGATGTATTGTTTCGAAATAAATTTGATGGTGTTCTTATGCGTTATTTAGAGAAGGAAGAGGTAGAAAAAGTACTATATGAACTTCATTCAGGTGAAGCTGATGGTCACTTCAGTGGAGATACCACCGCCCACAAAATGCTGAGAGTTGGTGTAATGATCCCAAGCCAAATTCTTTCTTGGAATCACTAACTACTACTAATTTATTGAGTTATTAAGTGCATACAAGATTCATCAACACATGGAGATCACAATATATTCAAGATGTAGAAGCACAAGCAAAGATTTGACCTTTTTATTATGAGCAATGTAAGATCAATGCAATAGATGGTTGATCTAGCATAAACCTTAGATGGTCGTACAAGCAATAGATATGAGCTGCTACAAAATGCTCCCGCTAATACAAAAGATGCCTCCAAAGGCTGAATAAGAAATGAAGATCAATACAAGCATATCTGAATGCAAAACTCTCCAGCTGAAGAATGCCATGCTCCAATAGAAGGCTGAAACCCTCAATAATTTAGCCTTGCTTCCAAAAGTGACCAATCACCCTAAGAAATATGCCAACTGATAGATCGGGTGATGGTAAGAACAACCCAGGTGCCTGAATCTCGAAGATCCCTCTCAATATCTATAGATCTGAAATTCTCCGCTGAATGGCATGCTCCACTGGATGACTGAAACCCTAGCTGGTTCGGCCCTGATGAAGGAGGCCTCCAAATGCTCTAAAACTCTCCAAGAATATGGGAAAAAAAGTGTGCAAACTTTTTCAACCTATCTACCACCATGAAAATGCAATCTTTCCCCTGTTCTCTGGGCAACCCGGTGATGAAATCCATGGATATACTTTCCCACTTGTGCTATGGAATAAGTAGGGTTTGCAACAGTCCTGCAGGGTGCGTGTGCTCATCCTTGTTTTCTTGGAATGTAGTGCATTCTTTGACATGCTTCATCACATATTCCTTGAGGCCTTTCCATGCAAACCTCTCTCTCACCTACCTGTATGTCTTACTGATGCCCTGATGCCCTACTACTGGTGAGTTATGACATGCATGCAAGATCTTAGCTTTGAGAGCTGATCCAGGAACTAAAAATATCCGACCTTTGTAATAGATGAGGTCATTTATGACCCTGAAGTTGTCATCCTGTATTTGCCCATCCAACAATTGACAAGCAAACTGATCCTTTGCATATTCCACTATCAAGTGTTCCTTCCATTCGACTGACATACCAGACATGGCAAAAATGGATGGCCTTCTAGATAATGCATCGGCCACTACATTGTTCTTCCCTTTGATGAATTCAATGTCAAAGTCGTAGGCTTGTATTTTGCTTACCCATTTTCATTGTCTTTCATTCAAATCCTTCTGCTCCAATAGATATTTAAGACTATTATGGTCTGATTTGACCACAAACCTTGCACCTACCAAATATTGTCTGAATTTGGCTAGTGCATGCATGATAGACAACATTTCTTTGTTGTAAATGATGTAAAGTATTTTAGGACCCCTGAGTTTTCGGCTTACATAGGCAAGGGGGTGCCTGTTCTGCACCAACACGGCCCCTACACCTTCCCCCGAGGCATCACACTCCAAAGTGAAGGGTATGTTGAAATCAGGAAGAGCTAGAACTGGGCAGGTGCTCATGACCTCTTTCATTTTCTCCATCCTAACTTGGGCCTCATCATTCCATTTGAAGGACCCCCTTTTGGTCAGGTCGGTCAAGGGTGCGCACAGTTGAGAAAACCCTTTAACAAATTTCCTATAGTATGTGCATAGGCCCAGGAATCCCCTCAGTTCTGTGAGTGTTTTCGGAGTAGGCCATTCCCTAATGGCTATTATTTTCTCCTGGTGTACCTGTACCCCTTTTTCCCCTATGATGTGTCCCAAGTAAAGCACTTCTGTCATTCCAAACTCACACTTGGATTCCTTGGCATATAGTGATTGTTCTTCCATGATTGATAGGATTTGGTCCACATGTCGAAGGTGTTCCTCCCAGGTCTTGTTGTAAATGAGCAAGTCATCAAAGAATACCAACAAGTGTTTCCTCATTTGTTTGTTGAACACATGGTTCATGCAAGACTAAAATGTGGCTGGGGCATTGGTTAACCCAAAGGGCATCACCAAAAACTCGTAATGGCCGTAGTGACACCTAAATCATGTTTTTGAGATGTCCTCCTCCCTCATCTTGATTTGATGGTAGCCCAAGCGAAGATCATTTTTTGTGAAATATATAGCTCCATGCAGCTCATCTAGTAACTCATCAATCCTGGGTATGGAGTACCTATTTTTTATCGTCTTTTTATTCAAATCCTGGAAGTCAATGCACATTCTCATTGTTCCATCCTTCTTATTCACCAAGACTACTGACGAAGCAAATGGGCTTGAACTTGGTCTGATGTGTCCCATGTCTAGAAGCTCCTTGATGGCCTTCTCTATCTCATCTTTATACTTCTTGGGATGCCTATAGGGTGTGGTGAT
>ML796815.1:231375-288019 GCA_009831015.1 Picea engelmannii
AGGATGATGTTGGTATCGGGAAGATCCATCACATACACATCCTGAACTAACTCATGCCTTCCTAAGGTGAGTTTCATACCTGGTATGTATCTATTACAGGGCATAGTACTACCACCTGCTACCTCCACTTTGAATCCTTCAAAATCTACTGTAGGTATGTGCATCCTCTTCAGTAATGCTGCATCAATGAAATTGTGGGAAGCTCCTCCATCAATTAGAACCGACACTCTTTGTCCTTGTAAGACCCCTCTCATCTCGAAGGTGTAGAACTTGGGTACCCCATTGATAGATGCCAACGTAGCCTTCTCTCCAGCCACATAGTCTAGTTATGGAACCTCCTCTTCTGTTGCCTCTAACGTTTCGGCCTCCATGTTTTGTATCTGACCATACTCATCCTCTTCTTCATCATCTGAAGTGACCTCAATGTAATGTACCTGTCCTCGTCCCATGCACTTGTGTGATGGATTCCATGGCTCTTTGCATGTGAAGAAGAGTTGCTTCCTTCTGAGTTCCCTCCTGGTGTTGTCATCTATTCTGCCATGACCCTTGTCATAACCCTTAGGGTCACGTCCCCCCTGGTTTATTGGAGTCCTTTGATCTCTTCCACCATTGTTAAGAGGTGGTATGGGTATGAATTTTGGTTTAGCAGCTGAACCTAGATCCCTTGTCTTCCAAATGGCTTCTTGTAGGCTGGTAGGCTTGAAGGCCTTAACCCAACCCTTCAAGGGTTCCATCAATCCTTCTGTAAAGAGAATCATGAGCGTGGTTGGGGACATATCTTACACCATCACTACCAAACTCTGGAACTCATCAATGTATGCCTCAACCATACCTGTTTTCTTGAGTTGGGTGAGCTCCCAGAAATGTAACTCAGGATCTCCTATATCAAATCTATCAATGAGCCTCTGAGTGAATTCTATATAGGATACAATCTAGTTGTGGATGAGTGTGGTGAGCCCATGGTACCACCAATCGCGGGCCTTTCCATCCAATTACATAGTGGAAAACTTGATGGCCTCCATCTATCTCATGGGGTTAAGCTACAGGTAAGTATCCAGCTTCTGCACCCATGCTTGTGCTGTCATCTTAGCTGTACCATCAAAGTATGGAATCTCTATATTCCCTACCCTTCATTCAAACTCAAATATACCCCTGTGGTTCATCCTAGGCTGGTTTTTGAACCTGAGTTGACAATACTAGTCTAGGGACATTTGTCTTTGAACTTTCATATCCAAGCTATAGTATTCCCTGGTACTCCTGGCTAATTGTTCCACAAAATCTTCAACATGTTCATGCTTCCCTTGCTCATTTGTGAATGTGGGCATGTATGGTTTGGGGTTAGCACTGCTACCTGAGTGTTGGCCTAGTGGTTCATCCATGAACACTGGCACATATGGCCTATGATTGGTCCTGCTACCCATCTGCCCATGGAACGTGCCACCTCCAAGACTTCCTTCGGATCTCGGTGCTTTCTCCGAGTTGTATATGACTTCCTCATGGGTTCCACTGGACCCTCCAGCCTCCTTATTCCCATACGTATCAGGATCTTTGCCTCAATGGGTTACTTGCATCAGAAGGTCAGTTATCCTAGTTTGGTTCTCGTTCATTTTCTGTAGATTCTCATCAACTTTCTTCAAGGTTTTAGAGATTTCGGCCTGTCCCCTTCTGTTGGTTTCTTAATACTCATCCAACTGCCAGACCAATGTGCTTTCTGTGTAGTTCATGTTTTGCTGGAACTTACCGAATTCAGATACTAAGAGAGCCAAGCCCTGAGGCTCATGGTCGTCTCCTGACCCTTCCATTTCTGCCTCCGTTTCACTGTTGTTTTTCTTCCTCCGACCCATAACAATTCCCCTGTACTTCTGCATGCACCGATCTCTCCACAGGTTTGGAGGATCGAAGCTCTGATACCACTGTAATGATCCCAAGAAAAATTATTTCTTGGAATCACTAACTACTACTAATTTATTGATTTATTAAGTGCATACAAGATTCATCAACACATGGAGATCACAATATATTCAAGATGTAGAAGCACAAGAAAAGATTTGACCTTTTTATTATGAGCAATGTAAGATCAATACAATAGATGGCCGATCTGGCATAAACCTTAGATGGTCGTACAAGCAATAGATATGAGCTACTACAAAATTCTCCCGCTAATACAAAAGATGCCTCCAAAGGATGAATAAGAAATGAAGATCAATACAAGCAGATCTAAATGCAAAACTCTCTAGATGAAGAATGCCATGCTCCAATAGAAGGCTGAAACCCTCAATAACTTGGCCCTGCTGCCAAAAGTGTCCAATCACCCTAAGAAATATGCCAACTGATAGATCGAGTGATGGTAAGAACAACCCAGGTGCTTGAATCTCGAAGATCCCTCTCAATATCTGTAGATCTGAAATTCTCCACTGAATGGCATGCCCCACTGGATGACTAAAGTCCTAGCTGGTTCATCCCTGATGAAGGAGGCCTCCAAATGCTCTAAAACTCTCCAAGAACATAGATCAAGCTATGAGAATCCCATGGGAGACGTTTCGGACTCAGATCTCAAGCAGATCTCCCTAGATCTGAGTTTTACTGAATCACAGGACGTCCCCTATGGCTCCAAGACGTCCCAATCTGCAGACAAATGTAGAATGATGATAACCCTCCAGAAAATCCCTCAAACTAATGGTCCTGCCTCTGCAAACAAATCCCAACTGTTAGAATGGCCCCAGGCCCTCAGGATAAGCTGGATTGAGCCTCCCTCTAGATGATGGTGCACCCTTGCTGGAAACACACGAACAATACGGCCTGCTACCTTCTGAAGAATGAGATGGAGATGGGTTGAGACTAGAATGGTGGGGAGGAGTCTTTCATCACCGAGACCAAGCTGCGTAACAAGGTGAGTGGATATTTCACCACTGAGTTGCTCACGAGGGTTTGTACATCAAAACCCCCAAACTGAATGCTCAAGAGCAATAGCAAATGCTAATCCAAAGCTAGAATGAATAATAGGTGTGCCCCAGCCTCTTACTTATACTTTTCCTTCTAATTCTCTGTTGATTTAGGTTAACTCTCAGGGTTAATCTTCTATTCTTCTGTTGAGTTATCTTTTACTCCTTTATCCTTTTCCTTTCTTAAGTCAACTTAAAAATATAACTTTTAACTTCTTGAATTTCCCCCCCTCAGTGTGAGACTATGACCTAGTGGGGGTGCCCAGGCCACTGAGTCTCCTCATCACCTCTCTAAGAGGTGGGGGACATTACAGTTGGGTACTATTGTCCTACCTTGTTTAAAGATGCCCATGCGTTGTGTCATAAATTCATAATCTGCCAAAAGGCTGCAGGACGAGTGAAAAAGGCAACATTCCCTTTGCAGCCTGTCACTATAGATGCCCCTTTTCAGCAATGGGGCCTTGAAATCATAGGACCAATTAATCCCTCTTCTTTGTAGTAGCACAAGTATATCCTTACGACAACAAATTATTTTACTACATGGTTGGAAGTTGTACCTTTAAAAGTGGTAAAGACAAATCAGGTAGTATCTTTCCTGAACTCTCATATCATCACTCGAGTCATCATTCCTGAATGTTTGGTTTTTTAAAACACCTCTTACTTTTCATCCCTTGATATGAAATTTTTTTCTCAGGAAAAAGGGATTAAACTGAAGTATTCTAGAAGCTACTACCCTCAAGGAAATGGCCTAGCAGAATCAACAAACAAAAAATTAATGTAGATTATTAAAAGAACAGTCTTAGAAAATAACAAGAACTATCACAATGCACTGTATAACGCACTTTGGGCTGATAGGGTAACCCCAAAATCCTCTGTCCTCAATCCCCCTTTCTTCCTTGTCTATGGAAGATAAGCAATTCTCCCTCCGCATGTTTTACTTCCTTCTCTACAATTGTCACAAAAAGTTTAAGAGGAGGAGTGCCCTCCTCTATAAAATCGAATAAATGCCTTATTAAAACTGGAGGAAGTGAGAACACAAGAAAAGCATAAACTGGATTAGCATCAACAAATTGTAAAAATATGGTTTGATTCAAATTCTTCTTCAAATAAGAATTTCGATGTCGAAGAGTTGGTTCTCAAGTGGGACAAATCTCACGAGGGAAAGGGGGAACACACCAAGTTCCAGAATCTGTGGCTGGGACCATTTGTAATTTCTGAACAATTGGGTGCCAGCTATTTTGGTTTGCATAATTTAGAGGGATAGACAGACACTTTCACAGTGAATGGCTAGGCTCTCAAAAGGTATTTCACCTGATGGTTTCTATTCTGCTCTTTTGTAAATTTTTATTTGATTTTATTTTATGTTTTTTTATTTTGGTTCTTTTCATTTTGCTTGGTTTTGATGTGTTTTCTGAATAATTATGTCTAAGTCACCACCTCATTTGTGGAAGGGGAATTAGAATTTTCGTTCGCAGTAGTTGATAAATTTCCAAGCACCTGAGCAGTAAGAACTAAAACTCAGATTAGCAGAAGAAGGTTTTTTGTTCAAATTAGTGTCTCTAGTTTCTCATTGAAATTACAAGTAGACATGATTGTCATTAATAAACTTCTAACGCTATCCTTGTTTTGAGAAAAACAACTCAACTATACCTTCATGTCCTTGAGATGATTTCCTAACTGAAATCTAAGTGTCCAAATCATGATGAAGGTCATCAAAACAGAAGAATAATTGGTAAAATATCAAATTTTTCATTCCAAGCTACAAGATTTTCAGTATCACCCCACCCTATTGAACATTATTAAGTTCTGCAAACTACAAAAAAATTCTGGAGGGTTGAAAGTACGGTAATGTGTGGGAAGTGTATGTAAACCCATCAGGACGCTGAACAGGCCTGCTGGTAGCGGGTAAATGCATGCATGATACCAAGGAAACTTCATTGGGGTATTGAACAGGCCTACTGGCAGCGAAGCAATGTCGGGTTTAAGAAGATCCTCAAATCTATTTTCAATTTGATCAAAGTGAAAAGATGTCTCATCTCATAAATGGATGACTCTTGGACAGGATAGAGGTACAAGAGTGGTTCAAATGACATCCATGTCGAGGCTATGAATGCCTGCTAGCAGCAGTGTCCCTGTCAACAGTATCGAAGTCAACTGCATAAACAATCACTACACTCATAATCTAAGCCAAATACCAGATGACATTATTTTAGACAGAAATACATTTGATGCTAAAATGCATTATTTTCTGAGTTATGATCAGTATTCTTGACCTGCTGTTAACTATTTCTGAAAAAGTAATTTCATCTGATTCACCCTAACATGAATTTTATGGTGATGCAGAGATAACTTCTTCACCTAGAATGTTTCCATTGTTCGCAGCCACCAATGATTTTGATTCTCAATCAAAGTCACCACAAAAATATCATACCTTTTTGTAGCTGCCATCACCTTCTATTTGTAAATATTTATGTTTCTGAGTTTCGAGGCGATGATTGGGTTAAGTTTACCTTATTGAGTTTTTTTTCGTTTTCATTTTCATTTGTTTTATTTTTAATTCATGATTGTGAGCATGAATTTAAACATAAAACTTGGCTTGGTCTCATAATATTTTACCTTAAAAATATCTTTTTAAAGAGTCACCCATATATGATTAAAATTCAAATCTTATGAAATGGTTGATTAATCCACTATCGAAATCTTTGTGTATTATGGTTATTATGAATTTATTGGTTCTATATTTCATTATGGAAATGTTTGAATGCACAAAAGCTTTGATTAACTATTTATATTGTCCTCATGAGTTGAATTGTCATATCAACATTCATGCAAATTAGTACAGGCATGTTGTACTTGCGTCTACGCTTCACCTTGCTGGCCCAAGACATTAATGAGACCATTCATTATGCTCATAGGGTTTTGTGCTCTATAGGGTTTGGAACTCATCATGAGAAATGGTTTGGAGTCTTATGAACCTTCTAGTTTTCTTTTTCCCCAATTATCCTGTCCGAGTTATGATAGCCCCCAGACTCTGCGATTTTTGTGCTATTACATCCCTCTTAAACATGTCTCTGTTGCTCATCCATTGGAAACCTAAACCTATCCATTCTGATATTTGTTTCATCCTTGTCACAGTGCTAATGACACATGTGGTTCGTATCAAGCCGAAAAAATGCCAAGATTTTCTATCCCATGATGATGCAATTGACGACCAAAAGGCTCATGGGTGGGATGTGTTCCTCAAGAAGTTCAAAGGATATAATATCCAGGTTGCAAAATCTTTTGCACAAACTTTTGATGGATTTAGAGCCAAGATTAAGGATATACAGTTGGAATTAACAGAGGATTTCATGAGAAAGGTGACAAGACTCCCATTAAAAGGTGAGAGGTGGTTTAAGAATGCTAAGTTAGAAAATGTCCCATGGATTTTATTCATGGCTTCCCATGAAACCACTTGTTGTACAAAAGGTATTCCTATTTCTCTGTTAAAACCTAGATGGCACAGTCTCCTTTTAATTCTAAAGTAGTTCGTTACATGTGAAGGCCGATATGAGCTAGTTTGTCTGTACCACATTCATATGCTTATGAATTTCATAGGGTTTGAGTTGGATATGCATTTTTACCTGTTGATGAGTCTTTACAAAATGTCCAAGCAATATAAGCGACAAGGTATCAATTTGAGTATGTTTCACCATGGACTCGTTAAAATCTTGTTGGTTTATCACTTGTCGAAAATAGGTGACAATTGGGAGACCTTTTTTTATTAAGAATGGCTTCACCCAGGCTGACGCTATAGTAAATCCTCTTGAAATTATAAGCCCTAATTCAGACAGACCAGTAACTGAAAGCCAGGTCGTTAATTCAATTGATGGCCTTGAATTTATTGAATCGATCTTTGTGGTTGATGAAACCCCTGTGGATAAAGAATTATCAAGTAGGTTTTCACCTGGAAGATCTATGGAACAAGTAATTGGTGAAATAAAATAAAAGGATCGTCGTGTTCCTATGAATGATTCTAGTTTAAACGTTAATGATAAACCTTTTGTGAAGAATTTCTATAAGGGAAAGAAACCACAGAGCATGGATTTAAGTTTCAAGAATACGAATTTTGGTCATTTGATTTCTAGAAAACTAAGAAATCAAAAGAGTAATCATCTAAGATCGATCGATCCAATCGAGATCGATGATCAGTGTTCAGATCATGAGATGGATGATTTCTTGGCTCGTGAAGACCCAAAAAATCAGCGTTCCAGGAGAGAGGTTATTACCCATGATGAGCAGTATGATTTCGTGACCAATTTACCCTCGTGTCTTAAGGGTAAAGAAGGATTTTCAGGTATCGGTCACAACCTAGAACAAACCACAGGTAAAAATGAAGCACCCCTTGTCGACTGTGATCCATGTTGATATGCCATTACCCGGTGCACTGTGATAGTTGTCTCGACTGGATAGAGTGTTACTATACAGATGTTCCACTCTTACAGGTTCGAGTTAAACGATTGGCTGCTCAGAATGCTTTGTTGAAACAAGAGAACCTTGACATGAAGGCACACACAGATAGGGAGAATAAATGATTCAAAAGGGTCGAGAATATAGTCATTAAGAACACAACTAGTTTCAAAGCACTTATAAATTCCGAACTGTCAGATCCCTCTTTGGATAATTTTTAATGGTAAAACGATTTTGTTTTGATTTCATTCAATTCTGTTATGAAAAAATGAAATAAGTAGACTTCATTTTTTATTTCATTTTCTAAAAACAAGACTAGCTACAAAATCTATGATTTTGTAGCGAGTCTCTTTTGAATAATAATTACCAATTGTTTTTCTAAATATCAAATCATTTTTTGCTATTTACAGGAAATGAAATATTACACTGTTGATTGCATGGAGTAAACACTTTGAATCATCGTTCAAATATTCAGTAGTTTCTCTCTTTTCTATGTTTATAAAACTTTGGCTTATTTAGACAAAACCAATTCATGCATGAGTGGTTACTATTTTCGGTATTTTTGTAATATTGTC
The DNA here is from genome assembly GCA_009831015.1 of Picea engelmannii. Classification (NCBI taxonomy): domain Eukaryota; kingdom Viridiplantae; phylum Streptophyta; class Pinopsida; order Pinales; family Pinaceae; genus Picea; species Picea engelmannii. Next base: position 239,342 of record ML796815.1, read on the forward strand.
TAATTTTTTTGGATTCAACTCTATCTTGTATGATATGAGCATTTGAATCCTGAACTAGTTTAAATACTGTTTACTATTGGTGGTGAGGGGACCTTGGAGTTTGGGACACAATTATGGACATGTAACTTTCAAGATTGTATGGACAAGCTGCTCACTCCTTGACTTTAGACCAACGTGGTGCTTACCCATTGTGTTTTGCCTTTTATATTATGTAATGTTATTACGTTTATCATAGCATTAGTCTTATGATCATATGATACTTCATATTATTCAGCACTTTAATTATGTTTGTAATTTGTTGTTCATATATTACATTTGTGATCATTATTTCATTTAAATATCATTGATTTATGCTTGATGTTAAATGATGTATTACATGAATTCGTAATATTGAATTTCTTTCACTATAAGTGTTCATCGCAAGATCACCAGATCCGTGTGTTTATTACTCTACTCTTATGTTCTCGCTCCGCAAATACCTTTGCGTTTTCTTCTGGGAATGTTATTACCAACCTGTCACAGGTTTTCCTCATAGACAGGATAGCTGGGAGTTTGAATTGCGTAGAGATATAACTCATTAGGTGATTAACCACATATTAGTTTACTTGTATTCTAGTTCTTTTGTTAGTTTATTTATCAATGAAATAAGAATAGTTTAAATTGGCTTTGACTATTATTTTGTTCTTATTTCAATTGTGTTTGATTAGTATTTTTTACTTCTTTAGATTTTAAATATAAAATAGAAAAATATAAAATGTATGTGTTTTCTTTATCTACTTCATAAACAATTTCCAAAAAACAACGATTTCTCAAGACATCCAACAAAACTTGCAAATTGTATATACATTGTTCAAAACCATATGCACATAGCCATACTTATATTTTTTACATTTGTAAATTATAGAACTTACATCCTTAGTATCATAGCTTTATACGTTAGTTTCATTTCTTTCTAGGACTTTAGTTGGCCAACGAGGCCATTAAACTCGTCAGGTCATTTCATCCCAAATGGCTTGGGTTATTTAGACAACCCCGATCCAGATTTGACCTTCCAGTTGACGGTGTGTCATTTATGCCCGTCAACACTACTCCAAGTCTCTATTGAAGATACTCAAAATTCTCCCGCGGGAGAGGTTTGGTGAAAATATCTGCAATATTCTCTTTTTTCCCAATGTACTCTAGCTTGATGTTCTACTCTGCAACCTTTTCCTGTAGAAAGTGATACTTTATCATAATGTGTTTCATATTGGAATGAATCACTAGATTCTTTGAGATAATAATAACATTGGTGTTATCACAAATTATTGGAATGGGCTCATCATAGTCCACCTGTATATCCTACAAAAAAAAATTCATCCAGAGGACCTGAGTACAACAGGTTGTGGAAATGTATTATGCTTCTGCTTTAGAAAATGATACTAATGACTACTTCTTGCTTAACGAGGATACCAGACACTCACCCAAATAGAAATTTTCTCCACTTGTATTTTTTTTTTGTCAATTATTGCAGCCCAATATGCATCTATATAAGAAACTAGAGATGGTCCATTTCCTTTTGGATACCATAACCCATAGTCTTTTGTTTCTTTGAGAAATATAAATATTATATTTGCTACCATAACATGTGTTTCCTTTAGTGTTGCTTGAAATCTTGCTACATGTCCAACTACTTACATCACATCCAGTCTTGATGACGTTACACAAAGTAAGTTTCCAATCATTGATCTATAGAGTCTTTGATATGCATCCTTGGATTCATCTTTGTTTCTCAACTTGCAACTGGTTTTCAAGGATTACTTACGAGCTTACACTATTCCATTCCAAACATTTTTAGCATTTCTTTGATATAATTGGTCTGTGAAATAAATATACATGTATCACACTGATATATCTGGAGTCCCAAAAATAAATTAAACTCACAAAGAAAAGACATTTCAAACCCATTCTTCATGTATTTAGCAAACTTATGACTCATCCTGTCATCATCGCTTCCAAAATCAATGTTATGAACATAAATTTCAATTATTAATATGTTATCCTAATTTACCTTTATGTAGAGAGTATTGTCTTCATTGCCTTTCCTGAACCCTTGCTGCTATAAATACATGTCCAACCTTGAGTACCATGCTCTGGGAGATTTCTTGAGACCATAAAGTGATTTCTTCAACCTGCAAACATAATATTCCCTTTCTGACAGTTGAAATCCTTATGGTTGCTCAATGTAAAATTATTCTAATTCTCCATTTAGGAATCCTGATTTAACATCCATCTGATATACCTTGATATTATTTGAACACGCATAAGCCAAGATTAATATAATTTCTTCCATTCTGGCAACTGAGGAAATTTTTTATTCGAAGTCTATTCCATCAACCAGGGCATATCCTTTGCATACTAGCCTTGCTTTATTTATTGTTACATGTCCACTCTCATTCAGCTTGTTCCAAAATACCCATTTTGTGCCAATCACGTTCTTGTATTCCAATCTAGGAACTAGTTCCCATGTGTCATTATTCTCAATCTGATCTAATTCTTCATACATAGCCTTCATGGATTGTTCATCCTTGTCTTCCTCTTAAAAAATGCTTGGTTCAACTATCGATAATAATGCTAGGTGTTGTTGTTCTGGTGAAGTTATTCTTCTTCAGGTTTCAACTTCTACATATTTATTCCCAATAATTTGTTTTGGTAGATGATTTTTTTATACTCATCAACTGGGTTTCTTAGGAGGTATTTTTTGCTCATCTTCCTCTTCTTATACTTTTGGTTTCTCTTCTTTTTCTGCTTCTACTTCTACTTCTTCTTCTTTAATATCTTCCTTGTTATCCTCTTCTTCTGAATATTATATTCTTTTCCTTTCCGTACATCTATCTCGTCAATCATTACATTGATTCTTTTCACAATTTTGTTGAGTCTTGGACTAAAGAATTTATATTCTTTGTTTTTTTTAAATACCCAACTAGTATTCCTTTATCAACTCGAGAGTCAAATTTTCCAAGCCTACCATATTCTTTTTTGATATAACATTTTCTTCCAAATACTCTGAAATGCTTCACATTTTCCATTCTTCCTTTCCATAACTCATAGGGATTCTTATCACCATTACTTCTAAGAATTCCTCTATTTTGGATGAGAAATATTTTATAATCTACTTGTTCCCAAAAGATGTCACTCCACTTGGAATTTTTCAACATGGTTTTGGCCATTTCCTGTATTGTTATGTTTTTTCCTTTCGACCACTCCATTTTGCTGAGGTGTCCTGGCTGTTGATAATTGTCTATTTATTCCATGTTCACCGCATAAATCCATGAATTCCTACTATGTAAACTCTCCTCTATTATCTGATATCAAACACTTGATTTTCAAATCCATCTTGATTTCAAACATCTTTTTATATATCTTGAAGTAGTCAAATGCCTCTGACTTATTCTTGAGAAATAAAACTGCAGTCATTCTTGTGTAGTCATCAACTAGTAGCATAAAGTATTATTCTCCATTTAATCCCTTTGTTCTTGTAGGTCCACATAGATCAGTTTGTACAATCTCCAATGGTTTTTTCGTGGAGTACTCTTTTGATTTGAACTTGGTCCTGGTTTATTTTCCTTGTAGATAATGCTCACATAGAGTATTTGTTGGCTTTGAGATATCAATCATTTATGTCATGTTGGCCCTTGACCATGTTTTGGGATAACCTTGGTCATTTTGACCTATTTTGGGACTTCGACAGTTAGTCGAAGAAGGAGCGCCAAGAGAAGCAAAGATCATAGGATCTCGGTCCACTTTTGGGCCCCTTTTAGGGTTTTGGGTTAATGTAATGGGGAAGGGATGTCAGCCCGTGGGTTTACCCACACTTAGGCCCACTTTTGTAATGTATAAATAGATACTTAGGCAATGTAAGGATGGTCGATGGATTAGTGCTAGTAGTTAGATTTGTGTGATCGGATGTGGATTGCAAATGCTCTATGCATGATTGTAAGAGGCTTGCAGAGCTAAGTACAAGTTGTTGTAAGAGATTGTAGAAGGCTCTGTGTTGAAGGCAAGGAAGAAGGATCTAGCGAGCTACACAGATCTTCTGTCCTGTGTGAAGTAAGGGTTTTGAGTGGCTTTGTGCTGTAACCGATTGAAGACACTAATAAAGAAGAAGAGTTGGTGGACGTAGCCCCAGGGTGGGGGTGAACCACGTAAATCTGTGTGTGATGCTTTGTGCTTCGGCATGATGTGTTTATTTCTTCTTCTACTAAGTGCCTTGATATATTTAGATAGATATATTAATTCTTTGTGCTTCCTATATGTATGTCAATAGTGGGATCTGACATGTATGATAATGCTTAGTGCTGAAATACTAGACCTGATCTACTTTACTATGGCTAAGTGATGAAATACCTTTGAACACTGTGAAGCTTTGTGCTATCTGTGAAGCATAATAAGAGTTGAACATTAATGAATGACCAATGTTAAGTGGTTTGTATGTGATATAATCACAGATCTGTGTCTCAGCTAAGGTTGCAGACACTTGATTCTTGCAACCACCCCTACCTCTACCTCTGGTGAGACTTCATCTGCCTCGCAGGTGTTGTCGAAAGGGTCGGTAGTTAGGGCTTTGTTGGTGCATTGTTGTAACGTTGAACCTTGGGTCTGCCCCTGTGCCAACAAATGGTTCCATTGTTAGGACCTGAAACTTTGATTGTTGGGAACTAGAGAAAAAGAAGCTTTGTGCAAAGAAAGCTCTATGCATAGATCTGTTGCCCTAGTGCGCAGTGTTCTACTTGACCTATGAATCTTTGTGCCAAGAAAGAAAGGTTAGATCTGAAGAAAAGAGGTTGATACTAAAGAAAATAAGCAAGATCTGAACGCTTTGTACTCTAAGAAAGGTAAAAGTGGAATTTTCTAATTAAAAGAGGTAAGATTTGTAAGCTATGTGCTCTAATAAAGGTAAGAAAGTTCTAGATCTGAAATCTTTGTGCTCTGTAGAAGTAAGATAAGTGGACATTTTTGTTTCTAAAGTATGGATCTAGGTATTTTTGATAGATTATGTCCTAGCTTAAAAACTAGGGCATTAATAGATGAAAGAAAGATTGATATGAATAGATCTGATAAGTATAATGATAGATATGTTATACCTATGCATAGAAAGAATATTTAGACTAACAAATGGATGCAGGATCCTAGAAAGAATTCTTTGCAGATTGACCCCTATGATCCTAGTGCGAAGTACAGAAGAGACTGGGGATCAGTTACAAGAAAGAGAGGATTAACCCTCTATTACAACTGTAGAAAACTGGGACATCTAGCTAAGGAATGACCTAGTGGAGGACCTAGTTGTATTTGTTGCAAAGCTATAGATCATGAAGTATTGGATTGCCCCCTAATGATTGTTAGGATCAAAGGAATGAATCCAAACCCTAAGGTAGATCCAGAGATAGAAAAACCTTAGAAAGAATCATAGAAAGTATTAATTCAGATGAAAGAAACCCTGAATGAACACTGACATGTCAGATTATCATAGATCTTTAAAGAAAAAGAATGCATCGAAGTAAGGATAGGGGACTTCGAAATTGATTGTGTTCTAGATGAGGAAACACAGATGAATATCATGACAGAGAGAACGTGGGAAGCTATAGGGAAGCTTTCCATGATCCCTTCACTAGGAGGAATAGGGCTCTTCAGAGGAAAATTGGTAAACCTATCTCGAAGGCTCACTCAGATATCTACGAATGCTAATGGAACTTCCACTGAAGAATATTTTGAGATTATTAAATTTATTGAGGATAGAGCCCTGTTTACTATGTTACTTGGAAAACCTTGGATTGACAGAGATCAAGTTAGACAGAAGGAAGATGCAAAAGTTTTGGAATAGAAGAAACAAGAATTAAAAGATTTTATGACCAAGAAGATTGCACAGTTGATTGAAGAACAGAAGAACAGATCGAAGATCCTTGACACTAGAGAACCCAATGTCGAAGCTGAAAGAATGTCAGAAGAATCGCAGAAGACTGAAGCACTTTTCCCAGAGAAAGAAGAATTATTACCCCAGAGAGAATCTCAATAGCGCACAGTGACTATGCTAAAAGAAGATAGGAATTAGAACGGAAAAAGACAAACCATGTTGAATATTACTGGGAAGAAGGATAGAAAGTTAAGTAAGAAGAGGGTGAATATTGAAAATTTATAGGAGATTATAGATGGAACATCGCAGAAAGAAAACTTGCAGAATGAGAGCTTCGTCGGGATATTAGAACAACGACCTATGGCACTTCATCGTGGCGAAGAAATATAGTCATTGGAACGATATACCCCTTTGACTTCCACCCCGAATGGACACAAAAGAATTAAAGGATCGCCACCAGACCGTTAGACCTCACCATAACAGAAAGATCAATGTTAATGGAAGCTTCATACCCATTGCAAGTAGACCATTGCTAAATTTATTATTTAGCTCATCGTGCCATGCCCAAAGAACACTTTTTCCAACTAAGAATTTGAAGCCTACAGAACTAGTGATTGTATATAGTGGTCATTGCGATCTGATTGTTCATCTTATTGCAGTATCTAAGATCATCATGACCTCGATTATTTTTCCTGAGTGTGTATGTCCGACGAGCTCACCGTAGTTGAAGAATCAATCACAAAGTTCCTCCTTTATTTAATGACTAAGAGAGTCATGTCGGAAAGAGGAATGTCCATCATATTCCAAGCATCATCGACAAGAGGAGTAGTAGCTTCTCCATCCACTGCTCGAGCTAGACCATCCCAACAGGTCAATGAGAAGTGAATGAAGCATAAGGATGATCTTGCAAACACTAAACTGATTCCAAGAATTTTTCCTGCTTACCTACCCCTTCTGCGTGATGAAATCAACCGTGACAGTGTGCCCCAAGAATTCAAGTATGCTATGGTCACTGCATACCTGTCGAAAGGGGTGCACACAGTTCGTGCCAATCAGGACAAGCTCACAGCGTTGAAGTTTAGTGACTTCAACCTCGGTGACAGGAAGGTCTATAGTATGCTCGCCCTGCAAAAGTATCTAACGAAGATGAAGGGAAAAAACTCGAAGATCATCCCACAGTCTTGGACCCAGAACCTCGTGCAGTCAACATTATTGAATGTTATGAAGATCCCTCACTTTGACAGGAACTAGGAGGTGAATGTGTGCGTAAAGTTGCTTATGTATTGATATCACAGAGGCTACTTGTGGTTTAACTTCCATGTCACAGTGGATCCAACCTTAATCAATTGGATCATAGGACTCAGCATGCAAGGCCCTGACCCACAAGAGTTTTATTTTGGAAAGACCACAGACATAGTGCAAACATCGAAGATCAAAGAAACCTATGGAGATGATGAGAAGGGAACGTGAGGATACAAGGTAGCCTCTATTCAGAGTGGCACAATGCACCTTGCATGTCAGTTGATCGTAGGCAAGCTAGTTCGCAAGAACCAGTCCACCCAAGTGACTGGATTTGTAGTTGATCTCGCAGAGAAGTGCATAGAAGGACTTCAAATGAAATGGGCAAAGTACTTGGTGAATCAGCTCAAACTGGATTGCAAGGAAGTGCAAGACCAAGGGTATGAGTTCCATTTTAGTTGGCTTCTCATACTAATTGCCTTCATAGCATGGGAGATGCCAGAGGGTGCCACTTTCCAAGAGACCAATCCATTTGAACCTTTGGCTGCGAGGTTTAGTACCCTGTGGTACTCAACCAATATGAGAAAGTAATGGCAGTCGAATGTCATCTTCCACTTATACTACAACCAGATGAATACCACCATCCATTCTATGCCTCGCATCACCTCGAACATGCTCCATAGATTCAGAATCTTAATGAAGTTCAATGCGGATCGCCACTTCATTTATATAACAACGCGAGTTGATGAACACAAACAACAGTTGCAGTCTTATTACAAGTTGATTGAGGAAGACATCGAAGAGATCACCAAGGATTGGTCAGCATACCTTCTCATTCTAGTGAATCCTACAGAGATGTCTAATATTGATAGCCTAGAGAATATACTGGATACACCAGGACCAAGAAAAACAAAAAAGCCTGAAAAGGTTCATGAAGTAGATAGTGCATTTGTAAGGACTGCCTCTATCACACCAGACAAAGGAGGTGATGGTGAAGAGATAGAAGGCACAAAAATTGAACAACAGAAAGGCAAGGTACCACTGCCTAGGGACGAAGAAGACTCATCGAAGAAAAGGAAGGTCTCACCCCTGAAATATTCCTCCCGAAAGAAACCTAGAACCCCTGTAACCAAGATGTGAACTACCCTCATGCTGGATGACTTTGATTTCATCGTTGTAGTGGTAAATGATGCTTCAAAGGAGATAGTAGAGAAGCAGGAGGCAAAGCATGAGCAGATGTATAACCATATATAGATTGAACTCCAAGGAGTGTAGCAGGCACTCCAGCCTAGCCATGTAGTCCCCACTGCACCTCTGACAGCAGGAACAGTAGAACCAGACGATGAGCCAACTCAACTTAACCAGATTGTTGATATGATCGAAGGTCATCTTCAACAAGCTCAAGAAGACACAACACAAGCCACCCAAGATTTGACATAGGTACAGGGAGTACTTGTCAAGAAGTGCAGTACTGTCGAATGAGAAAAAATTTCTCTTTAAGTATAATGGGACAAAGAGAAAGAAGAGCTACAACAAATCAAGGAACAACTACTCACAGAGCAGCTTGAAGTCAAGGAACTAGTCAAGAGAGAACTCTATTTTGTGATTGTTATCAAGGTATAGGATGAAGAGAGAGTTCCAAAGCAAGTGGCACAACTTGAAGAAGTTATATAGAACCTTCAGCAATGCATTGTTGATCTAGAACTCTGCACTGTGTCCAAGACCCCTTAGGAGATAAGAGACCAGTGAGAAACAACTGCTCGCAGTGCAGTTAACCGATTGAAAGCTCTTGGCTTGGAGTGCAAGCAACTCAGTAACTAGAGCACCCAGACTTATGAGAACCTTACAAAGAATCTAGGGTTACATTCATTGGATTCGTAGCTTCAGGAAGAAAAGAAGCATGCAAATACATTACAGGCTCAGTTGAAGGCCCTGTCTGCAGTGGATAGAATGAAAATATCTCATGAACAATGCACAACTCAACAGTAGATACATATGATCGAGAGAAAGGTGATGGAAGTCACTCAATGAATACAACCGGTGCAAGACAAGGCATGCATGTTATTTTCTAAGATTGAAAGCCAAGGAGAAGAGCTTGAGCAAGTCGTCATCACTGTAGAATAGTGCCTGGAAGGACCAGTAAATGACAAAGTGATCCTGGAATTCACCCAGCAGGAGTCTACAAAAAAACAACAGGTCGAAGCAACTCGAGCCAAACTTGAGGCTTTCGAAGAAGAATTGCACAAACCAGAGTGACTCGGGACTAGTCATAGGTGAGTGTTGGGGGCCTGTTGGCCCTTGACCAAGTTTTGGGGTAACCTTGGTCATTTTGACCTATTTTGGGACTTCAAAAGCTAGTTGAAGAAGGAGTGCCAAGTGAAGAAGATATCATAGGATCTCGGTCCACTTTTAGGCCCCTTTTAGGGTTTTGGGTTAATGTAATGGGGAAGGGATGTCATCCCGTGGGTTTACCCATTCTTAGGCCCACTTTTGTAATGTATAAATAGATACTTAGGCAATGTAAGGATGGTCGATGGCTTAGTGCTAGTAGTTAGATTTGTGTGATCGGATGTGGATTGTAAATTCTCTGTGCATGATTGTAAGAGGCTTGTAGAGCTAAGTGAAAGTTGTTGTAAGAGGTTGTAGAAGGTATTGTGTTGAAGGCAAGGAAGAAGGATCTAACGAGCTATGCAGATATTATGTCATGTGCAAAGTAAAGGTTTTGAGTGGCTTTATGCTGTAACTGATTGAAGACACTAATAAAGAAGAAAAGTTGGCGGACGTAGCCCTAGGGTGGGGGTGAACCAACAGATCTGTGCCAACATGTCACTACTTCCTTTCGATTGATTTTGACAAGGTTATAAAAGTTCATGTAACCCATCCTTTTGTGACAGAGCTGACTTTCATTTTCCTTTCCTAAGAAAAATTGTCCCCTTTCGATATCATTCAAGACATATATTTTGTTTGGGATTCTTCTAACTATATCCACCAATTTACCTAATCCTTCTTTCTTGATTTCCATTTTTCTGATTCAAGCAAAAGTTTGTGTCCTTGATCAAACATTTGACTGACACTTAGAAGATTGTTGTTCATATCTTCGACCAATAGAACATTTTTTGCATTGGCATATTTTCTCCCAATCTTGACTATGCCTCTACCTATTATTCTGGCTAATTTATCATTTCCAAATGAAACTGATCCATCTCATTCCTTCTTCAGAGTCAAAATCCTTCTCTTGTCACCTTTCATATGATTTAAACAACCGTTCTCAACATACCACTCACTTTTCTTGTATTGCACTTGTAAAGAAAGCGACCATTCTTCAGTGTTGAATTGATCCTACTTTCTTCTCCATATCCTTTATGGTTCCTATTTATGACTGTTACTATTATTCTTTGGTTCCTTTAGAGGAACAATCAGTCTACAATCTTTGGCCATGTGTCCAAAATTGTTGCACTTGTAGCACTCTATTTAATTACTTAGTGACCTAAAGTTTTTGTGATTTTTTTTTGTGCTTCATGTGAATTTCTAGGATAATTTTTGTTTGACTAACCTTCATAGTTGCTTCTATTCTTGGCATAGGCTCTACAGTTTGAATCTTTTTGACCAAAATTATTACAACAATAGCATAAACCAAGAAAAATAGTTTGATACCTAGATGTATGGGGTCTTTTGAATGGTGTTTCTCTTCTGAAGCCTTCTTTTTCTTAAGATGTTTCTTATTGTTGGTTATGTGTTTTGAATATTCTAGGTGGTCTATTTCCTCTGTGATTTTATTCTTGAGTACCTCTGACTATTTCTACATAGGTGCTTTTCTATGCTTCCCGTTTTGTTGTCTTGGAGATTGAACCTTTCTTAGTCTGCATCTGGTTGTATCCTAGCCCATACCTATCATAGTATGGCCTTTGATTGTTGATGATGTCATCCAATATTTTGGTTTTATTCAATTGCATATATTTCTTCTAAATATATTTTCATAGGGTAACTATTTATGCTTCCAAGCTTTCAATCATCTTCTCTTATATTCTAACTTTTTTCTGAGAGTTTCTTCATTCCTTTTGTCTTCTTCTACCTGGATTTTTAACTTTTTGATTATCTTCTCTATTTATTCAAAGTTGTAATTTTGATATCCGTCTTTCTTATTTAACTTTTCCTTGAGTGACTTGAATTTCTTTCTTTATTTCCCTAGTTATTCTAAGGCACTGATTAATTATGCTATGAGATTGACTTCACCTTCTTCTTTAGAATCTTTAGAATCTTCTTCATCATATTGTACCTTCCATGAAGAATACTCTTTATATATCATTGTCACTATCATCACCCTCATTTGATGAAGAGTTATCTTCCTTTGAGTAGAAAACGTTCTTGAAGAATTTCTTTTCGTTCTTTCTCATGTCTCCCTTTTGATTTTTCTTTTTCTTCTTAGGATATTGTTCTTCATCGCTACCTTTATTCTTAGCATAAGTAAATTTAGAAGAAAAATGACCAATACCATCACAATTAAAACATTTCAATGGAAGCATACTTTTGTATTTATCAGTTCCTCTTTTTAATTTCCTTACAAATTTGTCCACTTCTTTATCTTCCTTTGACTCATCGTTGTAGTTTCAATCTAGTTTTAACTTTTTCTTGTTTTGTTTCTTCATATTTTTGGATGCTTTGAATGTTGCTTCCTTCGTGACTTGGTTCTCTTGTTCTAGCCTCATTTCATAAGCTATGAATATTCCATGTAGCTCGTTCATGTTCAAACTGTCAAGATATATTGTTTCTTCTAGGGATGATATCTTAGGATAAAATCTCATAGGTAGAGATATTAGAACCTTTTCAATGACCATTGACTCATCAAATTATTCTCCCAGTCCTCTAATAGTGTTCACTAATTTTTCTACTCACAGAAAGTAGGTTGTAATGTTTTCATCTTCCTTCATCTTTATTTTCTCAAACTTGTCTCTAATGGTTTGAAGCTTGGTTCCCTTGACTTTGGTATCTCCTTCATAAATATTTTGAAGCTTATCCCAAAGATCCTTTGTGGTCTTCCAATGCATAACTTTCACAAATATTGAATCATATACACATCTCAGAATGGTGCCTTTATCCTTTGAGTTGTTCTCACTAAGTTCCTTTCCATCTTTGTCAATTGGGGGAGCGGTTGGTGTTGCATATCAATCTACTACTGGCTGCCAAATATCAAATCCCTATTCGTGTAAAATGGTTTTCATCATTTTTCTTTATAATGATTAGTTTTTTCCATGAAACCTTGGTGCTCCAATCTTAGCGTATTCCATGATCTCATTCCAGTGGTTAAACTATTTATTCAAGGACCTTCTTTGATACCACTTGTTGGAATACTGAGAGGGGGGGTGAATCCGTATGAGTACTTTATTACCACTTTTAACCAAAATGTGTATTATTTAACTTTATGAGAAGTATTCAACAACTTAACCTTATAATTTAATGTATCATCAACAATATAATTCAACCATGGATAATAAGCAACCACAAATACATAGTACACCAAAATTTTACATGGAAACCCAATGCAGGAGAAAACCACATAATGATTTTCTTATATGTCAAAAGAAATAAATTCATAGGAAGCATGACTCCAAATGATTTTCCAGCTACAACTAGAAGGAGGCTCCAACCCCCTAGTTTTCAAGCTCCAACTCCCTAATTCTTTGGCACCAACCCCCTTTCCTTGCCCCATGCAACCACACAAAAATGTGAATGTAGACAACTTGGAAGTACCACTGAATCAATCAACCTATTATTGATTTTTCCATGTCACTGTTTCTATGCATCATAAACTATTACCACTCAAACCCTTATGCCTCAAACTCTCATACCAATATCCACAACATTGTATTCCAAGTCAAATACTCATGAACACCTAAGACATTTATGTGCGGACTACTACATAATATGGACTCTAACATACACAATAAACCATACCTCTCAAATTGTAATTGACCTGATGGATTTGATCTTATGGACTTTATTTTTCTCTGCATATCCATGCCTTGTGCTTTTTAAACTTGTGGATGTCCATGCTCTGTCCCAATGTGGCTCATGGATGTTCTCACCCTACTTCCTCTGCAACCCTCATATTTCTTTTCATCTTTGTGAATCTTCATTCTTCCTTCACTGCAACTCATGGATTTTCACGCTCTTCCTTCACTGAAACTCATAGATAACTTCAGGAAAACCCTAGAACAATACGCTCAATTTCATCCCTTCGGCCCTGCAACTTCTCTCTTCACTAAAATTTGTTGCTTCAGACTTTCTACTTCGAATATTTCAATTATACCTTCCAATAAAACTTTACAACATATATATTCAATGTGCTCAATAGGTGTAAATATGAGTCTCTTGAAATCTTATTTATACTTTCCAAGTGACTTCCTTTAGGGGATAGCCTGTAATTGTTTTACCCCTTTTCCTTATTTTAGGGATAATCCACACTCTCTTGTTGCAACCAGTGTACCTTAATTAAATTCTTGTTGCAACTACTTTAACCTTAATGAATTACATGTAACTACTTGTTGACCTTCTAGGGGCTTCTAGATCATTCTTCAGGGTCCTCCAAGTTCACAAGGCCATAACTCCTAAACCGTGAGGAACCACGTGGTGTGCCACCTATAACTAGAAATAAAATGATATGTATTGTCCATCCATGAATCAATTACCTGCATTTACACTGTCCTTCATGTCCTTTTTCCTCGATCAACTTCAGGATAACCATACCTTCAGGGCTTCCTGACTTCTTAAAGGGTTGACATCAATGACAACCAATGTTTCAATAGGTTTATGTTATGTTTGAATGTATGAAGTTGTTAAAGTTGTATGAAGCATAAATTTTCATAGATCTATATTTATATTTTTTTAACTACTGAATTATTAATTGCTCAACACATTTTTCTTTCTATAAAAGACTTCAATATTTATTCTTAGAAATACCTTGCAAGTTTAAATGTTTTTTGTTAAATTCATCCATCCATCCCTTTGATAATTTCAAATTTTTGAATGTAGGTGGTAACATGCCTCTTAGGGTTTATGGTTATTATTCATATGATCTTATTTTGTTTGAGGGTCGAGAGAAAGAGATAGATTCAAAAAGTATTTCCCATAAAAATATGGACTTAATACTCTAGATAAGTTTTATCCCATGAGGTCCTTGGGATAGTTCCATAAATATCCTAGAACATATCAAGGAGCATTATATGAAATTGTATCATTTTTGGGGAGGAATTTTGAAGTTATTTTTCCTTGTGGTAAGACATTTTAAGCATTGATTCTTGATGGTGAACAAGATTCAAGAACCTAGTTGTTAATATTTCTCTTAGAAACTCTGCATTGGTAAATATGGAATATGAAAGAAGACATACTAGAAGGAACCTTGATCCTTCTCATATTCTAATTTATCCAAATCCATAATTTGTTTTTACCTAGAGGAATGTTTTGGAGAGACAATTGTCTTCTCCCCTAGGTAATCCTCATTTAGATTAATCTCCTTCTTTGGATGATAAAATAAGTGAATCTGTAGATCCGATAGATATAACTTTAGATTCATAATCTACTTTAAAAGTTCCCCATATACCTATTATAAATATACAAAGTTGTCCTCTAGAGTTTCCTCAAGTAGGATATCAATTTTTAAGACCCTTTTTGAAAGATCCTGCATCTCCTTTTTCTTTTGAATCCAAAAATAACATTATTATCAACCTAATAGATGGACTAGGAGGGGTTATATGTGGGGGAAATAAGGAAACACCTACACCACCAGTAAAACCATGGGTGGAATATAGATATAGTCCTCTAAATTTTCCCAAAAATATCCATGATCTCGGTAACAATTATCTCAAAATCTTACCAAAATATGATGGGGAAAAATCCATAACTATTGAAGATCATATGGGTGCATTTCAATACTTTACCGATAACCATTTTGTTGAGAATGATGATGTTTTCATGAGGCTATTTGTTCAAAATTTGGAAGGATATGTAAGGAAATGGTTTAGGGGGTACCCTACTACCACAATTGGTACATGGAAATCCTCAGAATCAACCTTTATAAGACACTGGGGAGGGAAAATATACCACCTATATTATTTGACTGAGTTTGTCTCATTAAAGAAAAAGGAAAATGAAATTTTTGTTGAATTCAATAGAATATTTAACAAATGTTACAATAAGATCCCATTGATATCAAACCTTTACAACTAGCAGAAAAGGTTACTTATGATGGAGAATTTGAAGCTAATTTTTCTATGATGTTGAGGGAAAGGAGATCCCCAACCTTTCTCATAATGCAATATGATACCATATATATTGAAGGAAATATGAATGTATCTAGAACAATTAAACAAAAAATAGATCAGACTGATAAAGATGAAAATAAAATCAAAGAAGAAGTTGGTACTTATTATCCAAATAGAGACTTTGAAGATGTAAAGATTGAAGAGATGTCTAGACTAATAAAAAAAGTATGAAATAAATTGTCTAGGTTTGAAGTTGAGAGTAATAATGAAATACATCTCCTCAGAAGGGAGGCCCTAAGAATACTAATCAGTTTATAAGACCCTTCAACCCACAAATAATGAGAAGGGAGAGAAGGAATGAATAACAACCAATTTCTCCTCTTATCAAAAGTAGTAATGATAAAAATTTAATTGAATATATGGTGGATGAGGAATACATTGATTTTCAAGAAGAATTTCACCTTCTTCAAGATGAAAATTATTCCATTCATTTAACCCAAAATGATAAAGAAATTTCCCTCAATCATAAAAACCAAGTCCCAAAAAATGAATTAAGTGAAGAAGTCTTCTCATCATCTCAATACAGATGTTTGTTGATGTCTTATAATAAAAAATGCATAAGAAGTATGAACTTAGACCCAGGAAAAATGATTCTCAACCACATCCCAGAAATCTGCCACCAAATCATCCCAAATATAATGATTAAAAAGTTGTAAACACTGCAAAGGAAAATGATCCTCTAGAACAAGTGAAATAGGGAAGTGAATAAACAAAACATAAATAACCTAACAATCATGTTCAATATTTTAACATTAAACATGAATTATCAAAAATCAAAATTCATATGCCTCTAATTGAATTGGAAAAAACCCCTCTTATCATAATAAGATTGAGAAAGTCATGCATGGAATGGGACCCACAAATCAACAAGACACCTTGAATGTCCAAGATGAATGTCCTACCATTGTTTTTGGACCTCACATAGATGATGTTGTAGCTAAATTTGTTCAGGATATAATTTTTTTATCGAGACTTTTAATTTCTTTTACTTGTGATTTATAATGATCTAACCTTTAATTTTTAAGTATGTGGCAGGATCACGATGGATAACAAAACCTATGGAATTAATTATCTATGGAGATTTGTTTGATGACATTATAAGTTTAATCCATAAATTAATATCTAACAGTGAATTGTAATGTTAATCCAACGATCTAAATAATCCTTCCAAGTCAAACTTGCAACTTGTTTAACAACTATTTTGTAACCTGAGAGATCCAACGATCTCATGTAGGTGTTGATCTAAAATTGAAATTGTTTTTGGGTGCAGAGTTACAAGCATTATAATCATACACTCACCACATGGAAGATCCAATGGTTGCACATTGACCAATATCAATGGATTATATGAAATTAAGATATGAAAGTAAACACATTTTAACATGATTTCTTCCATATGAACAAGTCCAATGGTTCTCAGAATGTTTAATCAGACAATAGATATTATATTCAAAATGAAAAGAACTGAGGAATTAATGGTTCCAATACTCCCGAAGGCACATAGATTGGGCATGTAGTTGTTTTTATTTCAATGTAATGTTTAGTATATTATAACTAGCACAGCCGCTAACTCGCGGCTGAGAACGCGTGCTTTCAATATAAAATGTCTATGGTAATTTGTCTGTGGTAATTTGAAACATTTGGTTGCATTAGGTTGATAAATGGAACGTGGCAATTACATATCCTTACAGTAATTTTTTAATGTGATTAGGTAAATGTTAAAAAGTAACATGTTAACGGATGCCTTGATAAATGCAAGAAAGTTATGAACAATAAATCTGACCCATTGATTTTGGAGGACGACTAAGAATATGCCAACATCTTCAATGCATAGCCATCAGATTAGGGTTTAAGGTTAAATAAGGTTAAAAGATCATTAATTGTGCCCATTGTCAATAGGTGTACGCCTTTCGACGTAATTAATTATGATTTGAAATTTCACATTCCACACTTTAATATATTTTTTTCTCTTGTGTAGAATTAAACATGCATGCTAAATTACATCGAAGTTGATGAATTGGGTCATTATCGAGTTTCGAGAGAATCTGTAGGAGGAATTTATTTGCGATTAGCTCATTGTTTTGAACTCCAATTTTAAAAATGATAAGTTCTTGGAAACCCATTTCATATTTTTGGATTTAGAAAGCTTATTGCATTCAAAAAACATCATGTCATCCAGGAAAAGGAGAACCTTGCAAGATTCTTTTGTAAATGAAAACCTAAACTTTACATATGTGTTAGCTAATGTAAATAATACCCAGATTAGTTAGGGTTTCCTTAATAAATGTACTCATTTAAAAAACAAAGAAGTTGTAAAAAAATCTAAAAATCTAGACCCTCATTCCCTGAGTTCTCAATGACCTTATCTTTTTCCTAGACCCTATCCAAATTATATAATCTTGACACTCATTCTATCATTTCCATAGATGGGAAAAGGAATATTTTCATTGTTTCTTCCAAGGTTGTTGTTGGAATGTAAAATTACTTTTGGACAACTTACCCATTTTAGAGCTTGATCTTCTGAAAAAAGTAGAAGGGTGGTCTACCCAAGAAAAAACTTCAATCATTAAGAAGTTTGTAATTGACCCTTCTTGTACCTTTGAATACTTCCAAATTAAATATAAGATATGTTCTCCTAATTTCAGGTTAATAATTTCCATTATAACCTATGTTTTAGGATATGTCGATGATTCAAAGACTCATGAGGTTGCTTTTGCTATTATGAATGAAGTTGTGGATCCCCAGAATCCATTTAAGTTTGATTTTGTGGGTTTAATAACCCATGTTATTAACTTCCAATTATCATCTTTTGAAGAATTAAATTCTTTCTGCTATCATTCTTATCTCATATTCCTAATCTTGTATACATAATCTAACTTATATGAGAAAAAAGGTATTGAAGTAATAAAGAAAGACAACGTCCATAGCTTATCAACAAAAGCTTTATTTAAACCCTGGTATTAAGGTGGGTGATTGGTATTTATTCAAGAGATATATTGTTATTAGGACTTATGATTATGAAGTAGAGCCATACCAAATGCATATTTATATTTCTCCCCATCTATTTACTTTAGAATATTGTAGGCGGAGGGTAGCCCCTAACCAACTTCTTTTTATTTCAAAGAGTAAAAATGCCTCTTTTAATTTACCTACTACGATTTATTCCTTCATAATAAAGAATAGATCATCCATCGATCATGTAAATAAACTACTCTCTTCTTTGGGATTGAAAAAATATGTATTATGGAAGTGTGTGTTGGGCCCTTAGTTTTGAGGATTTCATGATTTTGGTAAAGCACCGTGGACTAACTTAAAGTTTACAAGCAATGGAAATAGTCAAAAGCATCACAAACTAGTTGGAAGTTTGAAATCAGTGGAAAAGGTCAAAAGTATCATGCGCCAGCTCAATATGGAAGAAAACACAATATCACAAGCGGAAAAAGGAATCCAAGAAGCGACAAGGATCAGATTCGACCTAGATAGGAAAAGTGTAAATAAGAAGGCAATGTAATGGGAAAAAGGTTAAGATGTTCATGTGGAGATATGCTAATACTTCTATCTCTAGAGTTGGTTTGGGTTTTATATTGTTATTTCAACTGTGAAGAGTCTTGAATCTGTAATGGATTATGAGAGAGATGATCTCGTTGCACGAGATGAGTTGTAGAAGTCTCATGCATTTTGAAGGGAGATCTATTGGATCTATTTTTTATGAAGGTCGATATGTTACTATTGCTAATATAAGGGTGTGATTTGGGGCCATAAAATTTGTTTTTTCATGATTTCCTATCCCACTATGAGTGGATCTATGGTATCTTTTTGTATTTTCTTATCTGTTTCTCTATTATAGCACTATCTGAATGATATCACAACTCAATATCAATGGTAAATCAATGGATCTTCATAATATAGGAATAGATCTGATGATGTATTTTATATAACTACCTTCACCACACAAGTCTCATATACGCTTTAGGTGAGACCTCCTTCCCTTGAAGAAGTTTGAATAGGTCATCATCCCTAGACTATAACAGTGCCTTTTGTTGGTAACTTTCGAGAACCCTGGTCTCAATCTTAATTCAACAAATGGTTTTGTTGCCGAGATCGAGATTTAAAGGGATATTTTATAGGATTCCTCATAGGATATACATGTCTAAGGTTTGAGAATTGGTGGGAAAGAAGGTACAATGTGTTCATATAGTAGGAAGGAAATTTGAGGCATAAAATTTTAAGGTTGTAAAAAGTACTTTTTTCTATTCAAAGCCTGCTAGTGACCAATGCAAGATATTTTGCATTAAGTTCCTAGAAGAGTTATTTTAGTGGTTAGATCAGCTACAAGAATCCCCAGTATACAAATTGTTGGCACAGGAGAAGACCCAGGTTTCATATCTAACAACGCACCAACAAGCCCTAACTATTGTCCCTTTCGACAACACCTGCAAAGCAAATGTGGTCTCACCCGAAGTAGCAATAGGGGATTGCAGGACATAGGTGTCTACAACCAGAGGAAATGCAAAGTGGGTCTAGGATAAAGATACACAGCAATATAGATATTCCTTACCCTTCCTAAGCTTACTTCGCAAGTTATATATTTGATCTAACACAATAATTTAATAACAATATATCATATGGAAATTAACACAACATTAGTCACAAAGAACAACAAGATGTACGTGATTCACCCTCTCCCTAGGGAAACATCAACAAAACTATGTTTCTTGATATATTAGATGAAAACATATAGTTCTATCTGTGCACTCAACTACAGATCTCTTTCTCTCTTTCTCTCTTCCCTTCCTGCGCACCCAACTGAAGGGTCGATCTTCACACCCAGCTGAAGATCTTACAATACAGTGTCAATATTGATCTCAACAACAATAATCAACAATAAAAAACAATGATCATAGTATCAACAAACCCTGTCCCAGGTCTTCTAGACCTTTATTTATACATTACATGGCAAAATTCTAGGTGTCAAAACCCTAGATCCAAAACCCTAGGTGCTTAAAACCTAGGTCCACTTGACCTGTGTTTTCAGGGCTTCGCCAGCCTATCTTTCCTTATTTTCCATGAGGTGCTCGAAATCAGTTGTTGATGTCTTTTCCGCTTGCTGAGTTTTCCACGATCCATATTATTATTTGTTCTTTTATCTTCCTCTATCTTCTCCTCCAACAACTATATTTTCCTTTGCTTCACTCCTTCTTTTCTTCTTCTTTACGCATTTTGACCCTTCCTCAGTTTATGTGCCTTCTGCACAGTTTGTGCTTCACTTTTCTTCCTTAATATTCTCTTCCTTACATAACCAAGGGCCAACAAGCCCCCAACACTTACATGTGACTCATCCCGATTCACTGCAAGATTGATCCTTCTAATTTACTTTGATTGCAAATTGCACAGAGCAACCTGTGATTTATGTTCTTTCCCTCCCTATCGTGTGCAGGTTGTCTTTTCTGTGTCTGGTACCTAGTTTCAACTGCACTTGGTACCTAGACTCTTCCTCCTTTGCTTTTATTGACAGCTATGAGGCATATGGTTTTCATAATACAATTTCAACCGGGTCCCATTTACCAAACCCTATTTCCATTCTCTATTAAGGGTCTTCAACTGTGAAGCTCCTCCTTCTATAACATAGGCAACCTCAAATGGCCCAGGCCAATGTGTCCCAAACTTCCTTGGATGCTTCATGAACTTATTGTCATATAACAGGACCAAATATCCCTTCTTAAATGCTTTCCTCCTTATATGTCTATCATGGTAATCCTTTTCTCGTTCTTTTTGTACCTGCTGATGAAATCCTGCAATAAATATATCTTCTTCCAGTTCCAGCAACTGCGCAAGCCTATCTTGAACAACGTCAGTGTCATCCATACCTGTAAATGCTGTAATTATTAAACTAGGAACCAATTATACCATAGGTACGACTGTTTCTAAGCCATATATTAACTTAAATGGGGTATGCGTTGTTAACTTCTTGCAAGTATTTCGATAAGACTACAATACTGTTGTAATTCTTAAGTCCCAATCATCTCTGTTGACACTGCAAATCTTAGTCAACGCCGTCTCCAAGATCTTATTGAAAAATTCGACTATAACATTCGCATGTGGGTGGTATGGAGTTTTTTTCTGATGTGAACTTCAAATTCCTAAGTCAAGGCTTCAATTGTTTTTTTGATGAAATGTTTGCCTTGATCACTCATGAGGATCTTTGGGCAACCAAATATAGTGATAATATCCTCAAAGATGATCTGTGCAGCTGTAGATGCACTACATTCCTTAACTACTTTGACCACCACCCTCGAAAAGATGGTTGGTGCATTCTTCAAGACAAAAGGCATCACATTATACTGGAATGACCCCCATTATGTTGCAAATGTGGTCTTCTGTCTATCTTCCTTAGCAATTATGATCCAGTGATAGACTGAAAAGTCATATGTGAATGAATAGACCTCTTGTATGCCTACATTGTTTAGAACTTCATCAGTAAAGGGTGTAGGGAAGGGGTCATGTAGGCACGCATCATTCATCTTTCTGAGATCTACACAAATTATGATTTCTCCTGACTTCTTATCCTAGACCACCATAGGGATACTCTATTCAAATTCCTCAACGGGTTCTATGATTCTGGCTTCCAACATTCTATCCAATTCAATCTTAACTTTCTGCTTATATTTGGGATTCAGTCTATAAGGTCTCTGCTTGATGGGTCTTGCATCTAGTCTTAGAGGGATATTCATTTCTCCCATGGGTCCTTTAATTCCCTTCATATCTATGAACTTGGTTGGAAACAAGTCCTGATATTCATGTAATAGCTTTGTGATCTTGTTAATAGTAACATCATCCCAATAGTCTCCAACATTTTCTAACTTAGGTGTTTTCTCTGTTCCAATATTAACCTTCTTAATTTTAATGGGTTGTCCAACAAAGGGTAATTCAATCCCTGGTCCTTCTATGTCTCTGTGTCCTTCAGTTTATGCAATGTTTACATCTCTAGGGTCATCATATTCATCAACATTAATATTGTATTAATCCTGTAACTACTAAAGAGGAGCAGTCCATTCATCTCCTTCTTGGGAAAAACATAGGTTAGGTGTCTCTTCAAAGACCTTTTGCCTCACAATTTTTCAAGATTGATCCACTGTACGATATTGACTCTCAAATAAAAACGTAGCTATAACGTCTTGATTCATTCGATAATAGTCTGTAGTGATGAGGCATAGTTCTTCGTGAATATACCAGTTGATATGCATAGTATCCAAGGTGTTAATGAACTTATGCGCCCACTGTTCTTTAGGAATGGTACTCCAGGACTTCTCACAACTTTGCATGTGGTCCTTAGGACAACTCTGACCTGTGTACTGAGCTTCACATCCTTCTGCTTGCTCTGAAAAGAGTATTGTTAATAAGGTGTGAAATTGTACCCATTATGTGATGTTCTTCTTGTGTGTTCCCCACCATTTAGCTGGTGTGGCTTCCAAGGCTTCATACAATGCCAACATCCTCTGTTGTACTGGTACAATTTTCTCAAATTCAGCTAGAAATGTCTCTAGATGATTCAAACCATCAAATGTTGGAATATTACTTACTTCGGTGCCAATCCAACGAACTGCTCTGGTCAATCTAGAACATCGCCATGTGGAGACTTCGTACATTATGTTTTGTCAATTTTCTAATGCCTCTTCTGAATCTGATGAGAATGCACATTCACTTTTCCAGATGAGATTTCCATTTGTTGTAGGATTGATGTAATCTTGTTGTCTTGCTGTCAATTTGTAGATTTTATCTAGCTCATATGCGCCGTCTTCTTCCTTGATAGGTTCTGTGTATTTGCAAACTTCATCTAGATCCATAGGTGTGATGAATTTAAGGCCATTAACCTCAAATGTCATTCTTCTCTTGTTTATGTCAACAACAGTCAAATTGTTGAAAGCCCAATCAATTCCTAACAACGCAGGATAAGGACAACTATCATCAACAATCTCAATTACTTCAAAGTTTGTTGAATCCTGAGCCTGATAGGAGAATAAATCAATCTAGGTTTTCCCATCATTGCCCAAGTCAGCTTTGTCATAACCTTTACTTATGATCCCAAGTTGAGGACCACATAGTCCACATTATAGTATCCAATATGAGCACTAAGGTGTAATTCCTTGTTTGTCCTTCTCTTTCTAGATACTTGATGTACTGCATTTTTAATCATAGGATCTACCCTTCCTATCTCATATTGTCTTATCAAGTATTATAGCTCTTGTGCATCTCTTTCATCCTTAATAAAATTAATGAAAGTACATAAGAATTCCATAATCTTGATTACCTCTTTTCCTTTCTTGGGAGAGGAAAATTGATCGAATTCCAGAGGCATTCCACATTCCCTTACTTCTGGTTGTGCCTTAGATGAAGAATCTTGTTCTCCTACAAATTCTTTCCTTGCTTCTTCAAAATTATGCCTCTCTCTCCTTGGATCATAAAATTGTGCCTTCTCTGCAGCTCTTCTAATCCCTGATCCTTCTATAGTATTTCCTGGAGTTACATTGATCCAAGTGGATATCGGTGGCCACCCACTTTTTCTGACTAGCTCAAAACAGTTTTCTGGCAATTTTGGCAATTTACTATTTTTAGTAGGTTTTAACTTCTGTGGCCATTTTGAGGGCCTAAATGAAGGTTTTTCAAGATCAATGTTCTCAATGATAGCTGAAGGAATCATTGATCCCCCAAAATGAATCTCCTCAATGATACCTTTCCAACGAGCTATCATACGCCTAAAACAAAGATCGTATGCAAACGTTACGACCCCGGGAAGTTGATGTACTAACTTACCGAAACGGGGCCCACATGACTTTTGGCGCTTCATCTCCTAGGGTTAGGTTTTTGGCTGTCTATGGTTTTTGAAATTTCTGTTTATTGTAAA
The DNA here is from genome assembly GCA_009831015.1 of Picea engelmannii. Taxonomy (NCBI): domain Eukaryota; kingdom Viridiplantae; phylum Streptophyta; class Pinopsida; order Pinales; family Pinaceae; genus Picea; species Picea engelmannii. The sequence goes on from ML796815.1 coordinate 263,688, forward strand.
AATTCCTTTAGAGCCTCATTGTAATCATCTTCTTGTGAATGAGCACAATAGTCACATCTCTTCTCAGAGATAAGGCACCACCATTCTAGCGAGTCTTTCACTCTGTATTTTTACAGTCTCTGTACATTTCTTTGATTAATAGAAATTATGTATTACTATATATCTGTGTTTATGGTTTCATCTCTGATACATTTCTATTATATTATTGAATGTCTATGATATATCTGTGCATTTCTTTATTATATCTTCGTTCTCATTTCATGCCAAAAATAATCTGGATCAGTGGTATCAGAGCATGCTTCTCTTGATCATTTTTTTTAGTGCATGTCCCCGACAAGGTCTGAGTATAGAAATTTGGGTCTTGAGCTTGTCTCTCTTCAATATAATCTCTCTCCCACACCCAAGAAACCCTCAATGACGAAAGAAAAGAAAAACGATGGAGCAGACGATCCTATCAATCTGTTGCTTGAGAAAGCTCTCACGTGACAAAGGGACGAAATGATGGAGAATTTTTCCCACATATTTAAACGCCTACCAATAGCATCAGGTGTATATTCATCAAGTGACCACTTTGGAGGTAGCTCACCTTTCAAGGTACAAGTTAATTTTGGTATTTCTGTATTTGAAGGACAGATATATGCAGAAGACCTAGAAAAATGGTTAACTCTACTATAAGGTTATTTTTATGTTCACAATTTTTCTGACAAAGAAAATATCACCTTTGCACTCCTTAAATCTTTCCCTCATGTGAAACATTGGTGGGAAAATTACTGGGAGAAAAGTTCCACAGAGCAGTCTGGAATATATGGGGCCAATCCCACTTGGGATTTTTTTGTGGATGCGGTAAAGCAACAGTATTACCCTGTTGGAAACTATGAGAACCAGTACATGAGATGGATCACTCTGTGGCAAGAGAGGGGCCAAGCACATCCGAAGTTCACCAATACCTTCCATAACTTGCGCACCAAGCTGGGTATCAAAGACTCCGAGCAACATTTGGTTCTGAAATACCATGCGACTCTACACAGATACATCCAGACTGAAATGGATTTTCTGGGCATCTCATCACTCGATGCTTCTTATCGATATGTTGTTAAAATTGAGGAGAAATTTAAGCACCAAAACAAATGGGAATTTGGGTCTGCAAATCCACAACAACCAAAGTATTACAAAGATGGCCCTAACAAAGAGTCTCCTAAAAACCAGTCCAAGACACAGAAAAAGAAGGGTCACGGGAAGACAAAGAAGGACACCATAAAATTGTGTGATTTCCAAACAAACCCCTGGCACAACACTGATGAAGGTCGCTCAAAATTGTCATTAGTGGCCAAGATCAAATACAAGGAGCCGAACCCTGATTCTGAATCTGATTCTGAAAATACTGGTAAAGGATAGATCATTGACGTAGACCCCACTGCTATTGTTGTGACCACAAAAATTCAACCAGAAGAACCAACAGATCCTGAAGAGGAGGAGTGCCTTTTTCATTCACAGATGTGGGTGAAGGGTACCCCACTACATTTTATTGTTGATAGTAGAAGCCAGAAGAACCCCATCTCAACAGAGGTCATCAAACAGTTGGGATTGTTGACAACACCACACCCTCATCAATACAACATCAGGTGGCTAAGCCAAGGATGAGATCTTCGTGTCAGCCAACAATGTCGATTATCATACGGCATCCAACCCTTCAAGGATGAGGTATTATGTGATGTTTCCCCACTGGATGTATGTGATGTTCTCTTGGGCCAACCATATATGTGGAAGTGCCATGTAGTTTATGAGTCTCAACCCTATAGTGTCATTGTTACTTTGGGGGGTCATCTCTACAGAATACCAGAGGTAGTTCCAGTTATTGTTCCACCTAAAAAGTGTCGCAAGGTAGTATCTCATACTGCAAAATTTAGCTTCTTCACAATCTGTTCAAAAGGAGAACAAAAGGACATTGCAACCACTATAGCCTTGCTCCAAGCACCTTCTATCCAACAGAAGCAGGTCAGCAAGGCTGTATAAAAGTGCAAATATTCCTTCTATACACCATCGTCTCATGTATCTCAAATTTTTGAATAGCCTCAACCTCAATAAGTTCTTGACATACTTCCACAAACTGAGCAACGTGATGTCTCCAACAATAAAAGCAGCTCACCAAGATGCAGATCTAGCAAACGCTTTTCCCTCTCCCCAGGGAACTCAACGCAATGGAGACCATTTCTTCCTAGGGAGGGAGGATTGATCTAGGTGGATATCGGTGGCCACCCACCTTTTTTGACTGGCTCAAAACAATTTTCTGACAATTTTGGTAATTTTTTATATTTAGCAGGTTTTAACTTCCGAGGCCATTTTGAGGGCCTAAATGAAGGTTTTTCTATATCTAGGTTCTCAATGATATTTGAAGGCATCATTGATCCCCCAAAATGAAACTCCTCGACGATACCTTTCCAACAAGCTATCATACACCTAAAATGGAGATCGTATGCAAACGTTACGACCCCAGGAAGTTGATGTACTAACTTACCCAAACGGGGCCCACATGACTTTTGGCGCTTCATCTCCTACAGTTAGGTTTTTGGATGTCTAGGGTTTTTGGAATTCCTGTTTATTGTAAAAGGGCCTTTAAAGACTCATTGTAATCATCTTCTTGTGAATGAGTGTAGCTGTCACATATCTTCTAAGAGATAAGCCGCCACCATTCTAGCGAGTCTTTCACTCTATATTTTTACAGTCTCTGTACATTTATTTGATTAATAGAAATCATGTATTAATGTATATCTATGTTTATGGTTGCCTCTATGATACATTTATGTTATGTTATTGAATATCTGCGATATCTCTGTGCATTTCTTTATTATATCTTCGTTCTCATTTCCTGTCGAAAATAATCCGGATCAGTGGTATCAGAACCTGCTGCTCTTGATCGTTTTTTTTAATGCATGTCCCCGACGACGTCTCAGTATATAAATTTGGGTCTCGAACTTGTCTTTCTTGAAGACAATCTCTCTCGCACACCGAAGAAACCCTAAATGGCAGAAGAAAAGAAAAACGATGGAGCAGACGATCCTATCAATCTGTTGCTTGAGCAAGCTCTCACACAACAAAGGGACGAAATGATGGAGAATTTTTCCCACATCCTTAAATGCCTGTCGATAGCATCAGGCGCATCTTCATCAAGAAACCACTTTGGAGGCTCCTCACCTTTCAAGGTACAAGTTAATTTTCATATTCCTGTATTTGAAGGACAGATACATGTAGAATCCCTAGAAAAATGGTTAACTCTGCTAGAAGGTTATTTCTTTGTTCACAATTTTTTCGACAAAGAAAATATCACTTTCGCACTCCTTAAAGCTCTCCCTCATGTAAAACATTGGTGGGAAACTTACTAGAAGAAAAGTTTCACAGAGGAGTCTGGAATATATGGGGTCGATCACACTTGGGATTTTTTTATGGATGCAGTAAAGGAACAACATTACCCTATTGGAAACTATGAGGATCAGTATATGAAATGGACCGCACTGTGGCAAGAGAGGGGCCAAGAAGTTCTAGAGTTCACCAATACCTTCCATACCTTGCCCACCAAGTTGGGTATCAAAGACTCCGAGTGACATTTGGTTCTAAAATACTGTGGGGCTCTACACAGATACATCCAAGCTTAAATGGATTTTCTGGGCATCTCATCATTCAATGTTGCTTATCAATATGCTGTTAAAATTGAGAAGAAATTTAAGCACCAAAACAAATATGAATTCAAGTCTGCAAATCCGCAACAACCAAAGTATGACAAAGGCGACCCTAACAAATAGTCTCCCGAAAAATAGTTCAAGACAAAGGAAAAGAAGGGTCATGGGAAGACAAAGAAGGGCACTGGAAAATGGTGTGATTTCCAAAAACACCCCGAGCACAACACCGATGAATGGCATTCAAAACAGTCATTGGTGGGCAAGAATACAAGGAGCCGAACCCTGATTCAGAATCTGATTCTAAAAATAATGGTAAATGATAGATCATTGACGCAGACCCCACTACTATTATCATGTCTACAACAATTCAACCAGAAGAACCAATAGATCCTGAAGAGGTGGAGCACCTTTTTCATTCAAAGATGTGGGTGAAGGGAACCCGCCAAATTTCATTGTTGATAGCGGAGGCCAGAAGAACCTCATCTCAACATAGGTTGTCAAACAGTTGGAATTTTTGATAACACCACACCCACAACCATACAACATCAGGTGGCTTCGCCAAGGACGGGATCTCCATGTCATCCAACAATGTCGATTGTCATACGTTATCTATCCCTTCAAGGATGAGGTATTATGTGACGATGCCCCACTGGATGTATGTGATGTTCTCTTGGGAAATCCATATATGTGGAAGCCCCATGGTGTTTATGAGTCTCGACCCCGTAGTGTAATTTTTAATTTGGGGGGTCATCTCTACAGAATACCAGAGCTAATTCTGACTATTGTTCCTCCTAAAAAGTGTTGCAAGGTAGTATCTCATACTTCAAAATTTTGCTTCATCACAATCTATTCAAAAGGAGAATAGAAGGACACTACAACCACTACAGCCTCACCCCAAGCACCTTTTATCCAATAGAAGTTGGTCAACAAGACTATAGAAAAGTACAAATATTCCTTCTGTACACCATCCTCTCATGTATCTCGACTTGTTGAATAGCCTCATCCTCAACAGGTTATTGACATACTTCCACAAACTGAGCAGTGCGATGTCTCCAACAATATAAGAAGCTTGCCAAGATGCAGATCAAGCAAATGCTTTTCCCTCTCCCCCGGGAACTCAACTCAATGGAGACCATTTATTCCTAAGGAGGGAGGATTGATCTAGGTGGATATCGGTGGCCACCCACCTTTTCTGACTGGCTCAAAACAATTTTCTAGCAATTTTGGCAATTTACTATTTTTAGAAGGTTTTAACTTTCGAGGCCATTTTGAGGGCCTAAATGAAGGTTTTTTGAGATCAATATTCTCAATTATATTCAAAGACATCATCGAGCCCCTAAAATGAATCTCCTCAACGATACTTTTCCAATGAGCTATCATACACCTAAAATGGAGATCGTATGCAAAAGTTACGACACCGAGAAGTTGATGTACTAACTTACCCAAACAGAGCCCACATGACTTTTGGTGCTTCATCTCCTAGGGTTAGGTTTTTGGATGTCTAGGGTTTTTGGCATTCCTGTTTACTGTAAAAAGGACTTCAAATCCTCATTGTAATCATGTTCTTGTGAATGAGCACAGCCGTCACATCTCTTCTCAGAGATAAGCCGCCACCATTCTAGCGAGTCTTTCACTCTGCATTTTTACAGTCTCTGCACATTTCTTTTATTAATAGAAATCTTGTATTACTATATATTTGTGTTTCTGGTTTCATCTCTAATACATTTCTGTTATATTATTGAATATTTTTTATATCTCTATGCATTTCTTTATTATATCTCCGTTCTCATTTCGTGTCGAAAATAATCTGGATCAGTTGTATCAGAGCATTCTTCTCTTGATCTTTTTTTTTAGTGCATGTCCCCGACGAGGTCTGAGTATAGAAAGTTGGGTCTCGAGCTTGTCTCTCTTGAAGACACTCACTCTCGCACACCCAAGAAACCCTCAATGGTAAAAGAAAATAAAAATTACAGAGCAGTCGATCCTATCAATCTGTTGCTTGAGCAATCTCTCACGTGACAAAAGGAAGAAATGATGGAGAATTTTTCCCATGTCCGTAAATTCCTGTCGATAGCATCAGGAACATCTTCATCAAGCGACCCCTTTGGATGAAACTTTCCTTTCAAGGTACAAGTTAATTTTGATATTCCTATATTTGAAGGACAGATAGATGCAGAAGCCCTAGAAAAATGGTTAACTTTGGTAGAAGGTTATTGCTCTGTTCACAATTTTTCTGACAAAGAAAATATCACCTTCACACTCCTTAAATCTCTCCCTCATGTCAAACATTGGTGGGAAACTTACTGGGAGAAAAGTTCCACAGAGTAGTCTAGAATATATGGGGTCGATCCCACTTAGGGATTTTTTGTGGATGCAGTAAAGGAATAGTATTACCATGTTGGAAACTATGAGGACCAGTACATGAGATGGACCACACTGCGGCAAGGGAGGAGCCAAGTAGTTCTAGAGTTCACCAATACCTTCCATAACTTGCACACCAAGCTAGGTATCAAAGACTCTGAGCGAAATTTGGTTCTGAAATACCGTGGGGCTCTACATAGATACATCTAGACTGAAATGGATTTTCTGGGCATCTCATCACTTGGTGTTGCTTATCGATATGTTGTTAAAATTGAGAAGAAATTTAAGCACCAAAACAAATAGGAATTCGGGTCTGCATATCCGCAACAACCAAAGTATGAAAAAGATGGCCCTAACAACAGTCTCCTAAAAACCAATCCAAGACATAGCAAAAGAAGGGTCACAGGAAGACAAAGAAGGACACCGAAAAATGGTGTGATTTCCAAAAAATACCTTGGCACAACACCGATGAATGTCGCTCAAAACAATCATTGGTGGATGAGATCAAATACAAGGAGCTGAACCCTGATTCTGAATCTGATTCTAAAAATACTTGTAAAGGACAGACAATTGACACAGACCCCATAGAAATTGTCGCGACCGCAACAATTCAACCAGAAGAACCAACAGATCCTGAAGATGGGGAGAACCTTTTTCATTCATAGATGTGGGTGAAGGGGACCCCACTGCATTTTATTGTTGATAGCGGAAGCCAGAAGAACCTCATCTCAATAGAGGTTGTCAAACAGTTGGGATTGTCGACAACACTACACCTGCAACCATACAACATCGGGTGGCTTCACCAAGGACAAGATCTTCGTGTAAGCCAACAATGTTGATTGTCATATGACATCCAACTCTTCAAGGATGAGGTATTATGTGATGTTGCCCCACTGGATGTCTGTGATGTTTTCTTGGTCAAGTGATATATATGGAAGCGCCATGTTGTTTATGAGTCTCAACCCCATAGCCTCATTGTTACTTTGGAGGGTCATCTCTATAGAATACCAGAGGTAGTTCCGACTATTATTCCACCTAAAAAGTTTCGCAAGGTAGTATCTCATACTGCAAAATTTAGCTTCTTTACAATCTGTTCAAAAGGAGAACAGAAGGACACTGCAACCACTACGGCCTCGCCCCAAGCATATTCTATCCAACAGAAACAGGTTGACAAGGCTGTAGAAAAGTGAAAATATTCCTTCTGTACATCGTCCTCTCATGTATCTCTACTTTCTTAAAAGCCTCCACCTCAACAGGTTCTTGACATACTTCCACAAACTGAGCAGCGCAATGTATCCAACAATACAAGCAGCTCGCCAGGATGCAGATCCAGCAAACGATTTTCCCTCTCCCCTAGGAAATCAACACAATGGATACCATTTCTTCCTAAGGAGGGAGGATTGATCTAGTTGGATATTGGTGGCCACCGACCTTTTCCGACTGGCTCAAAACAATTTTCTGGCAATTTTGGCAATTTATTATTTTTAGCAGGTTTTAACTTTCGAGGCCATTTTGATGGCCTAAATGAAGATTTTTTGAGATTTGTGTTCTCAATTATCGTCAAAGTCATATTTTATGCCCCAAAATGAATCTCATCGATGATACCTTTCCAACGAGCTATCATACACCTAAAATGGAGATCGTATGCAAAAGTTACGACCCCGAGAAGTTGATGTACTAACTTACCCAAACGGGGCCCACATGAATTTTGGTGCTTCATCTCCTAGGGTTAGGTTTTTTGATGTCTAGAGTTTTGGGCATTCTTGTTTATTGTAAAAAGGCCTTCATAGCCTCATTGTAATCATCTTCTTGCGAATGATCACAACTGTCACATCTCTTCTCATAGATAAGCCACCACCATTCTAACGAGTCTTTCACTATGTATTTTTACAGTCTCTGTACATTTCTTTGATTAACATAAATCATATATTACTGTATATCTGTGTTTATGGTTGCATATCCGATACATTTCTTTTATATTATTGAATATCTGCAATATCTCTGTGCATTTCTTTATTATATATTCGTTCTCATTTCGTGTAGAAAATAATATGGATCAGTGGTATCAGAGCATGTTGCTCTTGATCATTTTTTTTAGTGCATGTCCCCAATGAGGTCTAAGTATAGCAAGTTGGGTCTCTATATTGTCTCTCTTTAAGACAATCTCTCTCCCACACCCAAGAAACCCTCAATGGTGGAAGAAAAGAAAAACTATGGAGCAGACAATCCTGACAATATGTTGCTTGAGCAAGCTCTGACACGTTAAAGGGACAAAATGATGGAGAATTTTCTCGACATCCTTAAATGCCCTCAGATAGCATCAAGTGCATCTTCATCAAGTGGCCACTTTCGAGGCTCCTCTCCTTTAAAGTTACAAGTTAGTTTTGATATTCCTGTATTTGAAGGACAAATAGATGCAGAAGTCCTAGAAAAATGGTTAACTCTGCTAGAAGGTTATTTCTTTGTTCACAATGTTTTCGACAAAGAAAAGATCACCTTTGCACTCCTTAAAGATCTGCCTCATGTCAAACATTCGTGGGAAACTTACTGGAAGAAAAGTTCCACAGAGTAGTCTGGAATATATGGGGCCGATCCCACTTGGGATTTTTTTGTGGATGCAGTAAAGGAACAATATTACCCTATTGGAAACCATGAACACCCGTACATGAGATGTACCACACTGTGGCAAGAGAGGGGCCAAGAAGTTCTGGAGTTCACCAATACCTTCCATACCTTGTGAACCAAGCTAGGTATTAAAGACTCTAAGTGACATTTGGTTCTGAAATACCGTGGGGCTGTACACAGATACATCCAGACTGAAATGGATTTTTTGGGCATCTCATCACTCCATGCTGCTTATCGATATGCTGTTAAAATTCAGTAGAAATTTAAGCACCAAAAAAACTGGGAATTCAGGTCTACAAATACACAACAACCAAAGTATGACAAAGACGACCCTAACAAAGAAGGACACCAGAAAATGGTGTGATTTCCAAAAAATACCCTCGCACAACATCGATGAATGTTTCTCAAAGCAGTCATTGGTGGTCGAGATCAAATACAAGGAGTCGAACCCTAATTCAGAATCTGATTCTGAAAATACTAGTAAAGGACAGATCATTGATAGAGACCCCACTGCTATTGTCACGACCACAACAATTCAACCAGAAGAACCAATAGATCCTTAAGAGATGGAATGCCTTTTTCAATCACAAATGTGGGTGAAGGGGACCCCGCTGCATTTTATTGTTGATAGCGAAAGCTAGAAGAACCTCATCTCAACAGAGTTTGTCAAATAGTTGGGATTGTCGATAACACCACACCTGTAGCCATACAAGATTGGGTGGCTTCGCCAAGGATGTGATCTCTGTGTCATCGAGCAATGTCCATTGTCATACAACATCCATCCCTTCAAGGACAAGGTACTATGTGATGTTTCCCCACTGGATGTCTATGATGTTCTCTTGTGCCAACCATCTATGTGGAAGCGCCATGTTGTTTATGAGTCTCAACCCCGTAGTGTCATTGTTACTTTGGGGGGTCATCTCTACAGAATACCAGAGGTAGTTCTGACTATTGTTCCACCTAAAATGTGTCGCAATGTAGTATCACTTACTACAAAATTTAGCTTCTTCTTAATCTATTCAAAAGGAGAATAAAAGGACATTGCAACCACTACAGCCTCGCCCCACGCACCTTCTATCCAATTGAATCAGGTCAACAAGGCTGCAAAAAAGTGCAAATATTCCTTCTTTACACTATCATCCCATGTATCTCGACTTGTTGAACAACCTTAGCCTCAACAGGTTCTTGACATACTTCCATAAACTGAGCAGCGCGATGTCTTGAACAATACAAGCAACTCACCAAGATGCAAATCCAACAAATGATTTTCTCTCTCCCTTGGGAACTCAATGCAATGGAGACCATTACTTCCTAATGAGGGGGGATTGATCCAGGTGGATAATGGTGGCCACCCACCTTCTCCAACTGGGTCAAAATAGTTTTCTGGCAATTTACTATTTTTAGCAGGTTTTAACTTCCGAGGCCATTTTGAGGGCCTAAATGAAGGTTTTTCAAGATATAGGTTCTCAATGATATTCGAAGGAATCATTGAGACCCCAAAATGAATCTCTGTGATGATATATTTCCAATGATCTATCATACGCCTAAAACGGAGATCGTATGCAAAAGTTACCACCCTGGGAAGTTGATGTAATTTTTGTGCTTCATCTTCTAGGGTTAGGTTTTTGGATGTATAGGGTTTTTGGCTTTCCTTTTTATTGTAAAAAGGCCTTCAAAGCCTCATTGTAATCATATTGTTTTGAATGAGAACAACAACCACATATCTTCTCAGAGATAAGATGGCACCATTCTAGCGAGTCTTTCACTCTATATTTTAACAGTCTCTATAAATTTCTTTGATTACTAGAAATCATGTATTACTATATGTTTGTGTTTATGGTTGCATCATGTATTATTGTATATCTCTGTGCATTTTTTTATTATATCTCCATTCTCATTTAGTGATGAAAATAATCCAGATTAGTGGTATCAAAGCATGCTGCTCTTGATCGTTTTTTTAGTGCATGTCCCCGACGAGGTTTGAGTATAGAAAGTTGGGTCTCAAGCTTGCCTCTCTTGAAGAAAATCACTCTTGCACACCCAAGAAACCCTCAATGGTGGAAGAAAAGGAAAAAAACGGAGTAGACGATCCTATCAATCTATTGCTTGAGCAAGCTCTCACACGACAAAGGGAGGAAATGATGGAGAATTTTTCCCACATCCTTAAACGTGTGTCAATAGCATCAGGTGCACCTTCATCAAGAGACCACTTTGGAGGCACCTCAGCTTTCAAGGCACAAGTTAATTTTGATATTCCTGTATTTGAAGGACATATAGATGCAAAATCCCTAGAAAAATGGTTAACACTTCTAGAAGGTTATTTCTCTGTTCACAATTTTTTTGACAAAGAAAAGATCACCTTCGCACCCCTTAAATCTCTCCCTCATGTCAAACATTGGTGGGAAACTTACTATGAGAAAATTTCCATAGAGGAGTCTGGAATATATGGGGCCGATCCCACTTGGGATTTTTTTGTGGATGTGGTAAAGGAACAGTATTACCCTGTTGGCAACTATGAGGACTAGTACATGAGATGGACCACACTACGGTAAGAGAGGGGAAAAGAAGTTCTGGAGTTCACCAATACCTTCCATACCTTGTGCACCGAGCTGGGTATTCAAGACTCTGAGTGACATTTGGTTTTGAAATACCATGGGGGTCTACACAGATACATCCAGACTAAAATGGATTTTTTGGGCATCTCATCACTCAGTGCTTCTTATTGATATGTTGTTAAAATTGAGCAGAAATTTAAGCACACAAAAAAAGGGGAATTCGGGTCTACAAATCCGCAACAACCAAAGTATGACAAAGATGGCCCTAACAAACAGCCTCTCGAAAACTAGTCCAAGACATAGGAAAATAAGGGTCACGGGAAGACAAAGAAGGACACTGGAAAATGGTGTGATTTCCAAAAAATCCCCTGGCACAACACCGATGAATGTCACTCAAAATAGTCATTGGTGGCCAAGATCAAATACAAGGACCCAAACCCTGATTCAGAATCTGATTCTAAAAATACTGGTAAAGGACAGATCATTGATACAGACCCCACTGTTATTGTCATTACCACATCAATTCAACTAGAAGAACGAACAAATCCTAAAGAGGGGGAGCGTCTTTTTCATTCATATATGTGGGTGAAGGGGACCCTATTGAATTTTATTGTTGATAGCAGAAGCCAGAAGAACCTCATCTCAGCAGAATTCGTCAAACAATTGGGATTGTCAACAACACCACACCCACAGCCATACAACATCGGGTGGCTTTTCCAAGGACGAGATCTCCATATCATCCAAATGTCGATTATCATACAGCATCCATCCCTTCAAGGATGAGGTATTATGTGATGTTGCCCCACTAGATGTCTATGATGCTCTCTTGGGCCAACCATATATGTGGAAGCACCATGTTGTTTATGAGTCTTGACCCCGTAGTGTCATTTTTACTTTGGGGGGTCATATCTACAAAATACCAGAGGTAGTTCTGACTATTTTTCCACCTAAAAAGTGTCGCAAGGTAGTAAATTTAGCTTCTTTACAATCTGTTCAAAATGAGAATAGAAGGACACTGCAACCACTACGGCCTCGCCCCAAGCACCTTCTATCTAATAGAAGTAGGTCAACAAGGCAGTAGAAAAGTGAAAATATTCCTTCTATACACTGTCCTCTCATGTATATTGACTTGTTGAACAACCTTATCCTCAACAGGTTCTTGACATACTTCAACAAATTGAGCAACGCGATGTCTCCAACAATACAAGCAACTCACCAAGATGCAGATCCAACAAACTATTTTCCCTCTCCCCTAGGAACTCAACACAATGGATACCATTGTTTCCTAAGGAGGGAGGATTGATCCAAGTGGATATTAGTGGCCACCCACCTTTTCCGACTGGCTCAAAACAGTTTTCGGGCAATTTTGGGAATTTACTATTTTTAGCAGGTTTTAACATCCAAGACCATTTTGAGGGCCTAAATGAAGGTTTTTCTAAATCAAGATTATCAATGATATTTGAATGAATTATTGATTCCCCAAAATTAATTTCCTCGATGATACCTTTCCAATGAGCTATCATATGCCTAAAACAGAGATCATATGCAAAAGTTACGACCCCGGGAAGTTGATGTACTAACTTACCCAAACGAGGCCCACATGACTTTTGGCACTTCATCTCCTAGGGTTAGGTTTTTGGATGTCTAGTATTTTTGTCATTCCTATTTATTGTAAAAATGCCTTCAGATTCTGATTGTAATCATCATCTTACGAATGAGCACAACTGTCACATCTCTTCTCAGAGATAAGCCGCCACCATTCTAGCAAGTCTTTCACTCATTATTTTACAGTCTCTGTACATTTCTTTGATTAATAGAAATCATGTATTACTGTATATCTGTGTTTATGATTTCATCTCTGATACATTTTTGTTATATTATTTATTATCTGTGATATCTTTGTGCATTTCTTTATTATATATCCATTCTCATTTCGTGCCGAAAATAATCTGGATCAGTGGTATCAGAGCATGCTGCTCTTGATCATTTTTTTTATTGCATGTACCCGATGAGGTCCTAGTATAGCAATTTGGGTCTCAAGCTTGTCTCTCTTGAAAAAAATCACTCTCTCACACCCAAGAAACCATCAATGGTGGAAGAAAAGAAAAACGATGGAGAAGACAATCCTATCAATCTGTTTCTTGTGCAATCTCTCACGCGACAAAGGGACGAAATGATGGAGAATTTTGCCCACATCCTTAAATGCCTACTGATAGCATCAGGTGCATCTTCATCAATTGACCACTTTGGAGGCACCTCGCCTTTCAAGGTACAAGTTAATTTTGATATTCCTTTATTTGAAGGACAGATAGATGTAGAATCCCTAGAAAAATGGTTAACTCTGCTAGAAGGTTATTTATCTGTTCGCAATTTTTTCAACAAAGAAAAGATCACCTTCACACTCCTTAAAGCTCTCCCTCATGTCAAACATTGGTGGGAAACTTACTCGGAGAAAAGTTCAACAAAGGAGTCTAGAATATATGGGGCCGATCCCACTTTGGATTTTTTTCTGGATACGGTAAAGGAACAGTATTACCCTGTATGCAACTATGAGGACCAGTACATGAGATGGACCACACTATGACAAGAGAGGGGCCAAGCAGTTATGGAGTTCAAAAATACCTTCCATACCTTACGCACCAAGATGGGTATCAAAGACTCTGAGTGACATTTGGTTCTGAAATAATATGGGGTTGTACGCAGATACATCCAGACTGAAATGGATTTCCTGGGCATCTCATCACTCGGTGTTGCTTATCAATATGTTGTTAAAATTGAGAAGCAATTTAAGCACCAAAACAAATGGGAATTTGGTTCAGAAAATCCATAACAACCAAAGTATGACAAAGACATCCTAACAAATAGTCCCCCAAAAACCAGTCCAAGACACAGGACAAAAAGGGTCATGGGAAGACAAATAAGGACACTGGAAAATGGTGTGATTTCCAAAAAATCCCCTGGCACAACACCGATAAATGTCGTTCAAAATATTCATTGGTGGCCGAGATCAAATACAAGGAGATGAAACCTGATTTAGAATTTGATTCTGAAAATACTGGTAAAGAACAGATCATTGGCGTAGACCCCATTGCTATTGTCGCGCCCGTAGCAATTCAAGAAAAAGAACCAACAGATCCTAAAGAGGGGGAGTACCTTTTTCATTCATAGATGTGGGTGAAGGGGACCCCACTACATTTTATTATTGGTAGCAGTAGCCAGAAGAACCTCATCTCAGCAGAGGTTGTCAAACTGTTGGGATTCTCGACAACACCACACCCGCAACCATACAACATCGGGTGGCATCACCAAGGATGAGATCTTCATGTCAACCAGCAATGTTGATTGTCATATGACATCCAACCCTTCAAGGATGAGGTATTATATGATGTTGCCTCACTGGATGTCTGTGATGTTCTCTTGGGCCAGCCATATATGTGGAAATTCCATGTTGTTTATGAGTCTCGACCCGGTAGTCTCATTGTTACTTTGGGGGATCCTCTCTAGAGAATACTAGAGGCAGTTCCAACTATTGTTCCACATAAAAAGTGTCTCAAGGTAGTATCTCATACTGCAAAATTTAGCTTCTTCACAATCTGTTCAAAAGAAGAACATAAGGACACTGCAACCACTACGGCCTCGCCCCAAGCACATTCTATCCAACAGAAGCAGGTCGACAAGGCTGCAAAAAAACATAAATATTCCTTCTGTACATTCTCCTCTCATGTATCTTGACTTATTGAAAAGTCTCAGCCTCAATAGGTTCTTGACATACTTCCACAAACTGAGCAGAGCGATGTCTCTAGCAATGCAAGCAACTCACCAAGATGCATATCTAGCAAACTCTTTTCCCTCTCCCCCGGGAACTCAACGCAATGGAGACCATTTATTCCTAAGGAGGGAGGATTGATCCAGGTGGATATTTGTGGCCACCAACTTTTTCCAACTGGCTCAAAACAGTTTTCTAACAATTTTGGCAATTTACTATTTTTAGCAGGTTTTAACTTTCGAGGCTATTTTAAGGGCCTAAATTAAGGTTTTTCAAGATCAAAGTTCTCAATGATATCCAAAGGCATCATTGAGCCCCCAAAATGAATCTCCTCGATGATACCTTTCAAACAAGATATCATACGCCTAAAATGGAGATCGTATGCAAAAGTTACGACCACGAGAATTTGATGTACTAACTTACACAAATGGGGCCCACATGAATTTTGGCGCTTCATCTCCTAGGGTTAGGTTTTTGGATGTCTAGGGTTTTTGGCATTCCTTTTTACTGTAAAAATTCCTTCATATCCTCATTCTAATCATCTTCTTTCAAGTGAGCACAGTCATCACATCTCTTCTTAGAGATAAGCCGCCACCATTCTAGCGAGTCTTTCACTCTGTATTTTTACAGTCTCTGTGCATTTCTTTGATTAATAGAAATCATGTATTAATGTATATATGTGTTTATGGTTGCATGTCTGATACATTTCTATTATATTATTGATTATCTGCGATATCTCTGTCCATTTCTTTATTATATCTCTGTTCTCATTTCGTGCCGAAAATAATCGGGATCAGTGGTATCAGAGCATGTTGCTCTTGATTGTTTTTTTTATTGCATGTCCCCGATGAGGTCCGAGTATAGAAATTTGGGTCTCCAGCTTGTCTTTCTTGAGGAAATTCTCTCTCACACACCCAAGAAACCCTTAATGGCGGAATAAAAGAAAAACGATGAAGCAGACGATCCTATCAATATGTTGTTTGAGCAATCTCTCACGCGACAAAGGGATTAAATGATGGAGAATTTTGCACACATCCTTAAATGCATGCTGATCCCATCAGGTGCATCTTCATCAAGTGGTCTCTTTCGAGTCACCTAGCCTTTCAAGGTACAAGCTAATTTTGATATTCCTATATTTGAAGGATAGATAGATGCAAAATCCCTAGAAAAATGGTTAACTCTGCTAGAAGGTTATTTCTCTGTTCACAATTTTTATGAAAAAAAAAGATCACCTTCTCACTCCTTAATGCTATCCCTCATGTCAAACATTGGTGGGAAACTTACTGTGAGAAAAGTTCCACAGAGGAGTCTGGAATATATGGGGCCGATCTCACTTGGGATTTTTTTGTGGATGCGGTAAAGCAACATTATTACCCTGTTGGCAATTATGAGGACTAGTACATGATATGGACCACACTACGACAAGAGAGGGGCCAAGAAGTTATGGAGTTCACCAATACCTTCCATACCTTGCGTACCAAGATGGGTATTCAAGACTCTGAGCGACATTTGGTTCTGAAATACCGTGGGGCTCGACACAGATACATCCAATCTGAAATGGATTTTCTGGGCATCTCATCACTCGGTGCTTCTTATCGATATGCTATTAAAATTGAGAAGAAATTTAAGCACAAAAAAAAATAGGAATTCGGGTCTACAAATCTGCAACAACCAAAGTATGAAAAAGATGACCCGAACAAATAGTCTCCTAAAAACCATTCCAAGACACAGGAAAAGAAGGGTCACGGGAAGACAAAGAAGGACACCGAAAAATGGTGTGATTTCCAAAAACTCCCCTGGCACAACACCAATGAATGTCGTTCAAAACAGTCATTAGTGGTTGAGATCAAATATAAGGACCCAAACCCTTATTCAGAATCTGATTCTGAAAATACTGGTAAAGGATAGATCATTGATGCAAACCCCACTACTATTGTCACGCCGCATCAATTCAACTAGAAGAACCAATATATCCTGAAGAGGGGGAGCACCTTTTTCATTCATAGATGTGGGTGAAGGGGACCCCGCTACATTTTATTGTTTATAGCTGAAGCCATAAGAACCTCATCTCAGTAGAATTTGTCAAACAGTTGGGATTTTCGACAACACCACACCTGCAGCCATACAACATCGGGTGGCTTCGCCAAGGATGAGATATTCATGTCAGCCAACAATGTTGATTGTCATACGGCATCCATCCCTTCAAGGATGAGGTATTATGTGATGTTTCCCCACTGGATGTCTATGATGTTCTTTTTGGCTAGCCATATATGTGGAAGCACCATGTTGTTTATGAGTCTCGACCCCGTTGTGTCATTGTTACTTTGGGGGGTGATCTCTACAAAATACCAGAGGTAGTTCTGACTATTGTTCCACCTAAAAAGTGTCACAAGGTGGTATCTCATACTGCAAAATTTAGCTTCCTCAAAATTAGTTCAAAACGAGAATGGAAGGACACTGCAACCACTATGGCCTCGCCCCAAGCACCTTCTATCCTACAGAAGAAGGTTGACTTGTTGAATAGCCTCATCCTCAACAGGTTCTTGACATACTTCCACAAACTGAGAAACGCGATGTCTCCAACAATACAAGTAGCTCACCAAGATGCAGATCCAACCAACACTTTTCCCTCTCCCTAGGGAACTCAAAAAAATGGATACGATTGCTTCCTAAGGAGGGAGGATTGATCCAGGTGGATATCGATGGCCACCCACCTTTTTTGACTGTCTCAAAACAATTTTCTGGCAATTTTGGCAACTTACTATTTTTAGCAGGTTTTAACATACAAAGCCATTTTGAGGGCCTAAATAAAGGTTTTTTGAGATCGAGATTATCAATGATATTTTAAGTCATCATTTATCCCCCACAATGAATTTCCTCGACGATACCTTTCCAACGAGCTATCATACACCTAAAACGGAGACCGTATGAAAAAGTTACGACCCCGGGAAGTTGATCTACTAAATTACCCAAATGAGGACCACATGAATTTTGGTGCTTCATATCCTAGGGTTAGGTTTTTGGATGTCTAGGGTTTTGGCATTCCTATTTATTGTAAAAATGCCTTCAGAGCCTCATTGTATTCATCTTCTTGCAAATGACCACAACCGTCACACCTCTTCTCAAAGATAAGCCTCCACCATTCTAGCGAGTCTTTCACTCTATATTTTTACAGTCTTTGTACATTTCTTTGATTAATATAAATCATGTATTACTATATATCTGTGTTTATGGTTGCATATCTAATACATTTATGTTATATTATTGATTATCTGCGATATCTCTGTGCATTTCTTTATTATATCTCCGTTCTCATTTCGTGCCAAAAATAATCCGGATCAGTGGTATCAGAGCATGCTACTCTTGATCATTTTTTTTAGTGCATGTCCCTGACGAGGTCCTAGTATAGCAAGTTGGGTCTCAAGCTTGTGTCTCTTGAATAAAATCACTCTCTCACATCCAATAAAACATCAATGGCGGAAGAAAAGAAAAATGACAGAGAAGACGATCCTATTAATCTGTTGCTTGTGCAAGCTCTCACGCGCCAAAGGGACGAAATGATGGAGAATTTTTCCCACATCCTTAAATGACTGCTGATACCATCAGACACATATTCATAAAGTGGCCACTTTGGAGGCACCTCATATTTCAAGGTACAAGTTAATTTTGATATTCCTATATTTGAAGGACAGATAGATGCAAAAGCCCTAGAAAAATGGTTAACTCTGCTAGAAGGTTATTTATCTGTTCACAATTTTTCCGACAAAGAAAAGATCACCTTCGAACTCCTTAAAGATCTCCCTCATGTAAAACATTGGTGGGAAACTTACAGGGAGAAAAGTTCCACAGAGGATTCTGGAATATATGGGGTCGATCCCACTTGGGAATTTTTTGTGGATGCGGTAAAGGAACAGTATTACCCTCTTGGAAACTATGAGGGCCAGTACATGAGATGGACCACACTGCAGCAAGAGAGGGGCCAAGCAGTTCTAGAGTTCACCAATACCTTCCATACCTTGTGCACCAAGATGGGTATCAAACACTCCAAGCGACATTTGGTTCTAAAATACCATGGGGCTGTACACAGATACATCCAGACTGAAATGGATTTTCTGTTCATCTCATCACTCAGTGTTGCTTATCAATATGATGTTAAAATTGAGAAGAAATTTAAGAACCAAAATAAATGGGAATTTGGGTCTGCAAATCCACAACAACCAAAGTATGACAAAGATGGCCCTAACAAATAGTCTCCCGAAAACCAGTCCAAGACATAGGAAAAGAAGGGTCACGGGAAGACAAAGAAGGAAACCGAAAAATGGTGTGATTTCCAAAAAATCCCCTGGCACAACATTGATGAATGTCTCTCAAAATATTCATTGGTGGCCGAGATCAAATACAAGGAGCCGAACCCTAATTTAGAATTTGATTATGAAAATACTGGTAAAGAACAGATCATTGACGTAGACCCCACTGCTCTTGTCACAATGATAGAAAATACAACCAGAAGCACCAACAGATCCTGAAGAGGGGGAGTTCCTTTTTCATTCAAATATTTGGGTAAAGGGGACCCCGCTACATTTTATTGTTTATAGTGGAAGCCAGAAGAACATCATCTCAGCAGAGGTTGTCAAACAGTTGGGATTGTCGACAACACCACACCCACAACCATACAACATCGGGTGGCTTCACCAAGGATGAGATCTTCATGTCAGCCAACAATGTTGATTGTCATATGAAATCCATCCCTTCAAGGATGATGTATTATGTGATGTTTCCCCACTGGATGTCTATGATGTTCTCTTGGGCCAGCGATATATGTGGAAGTTCCATCTTGTTTATGAGTCTCAACCCCGTAGTCTCATTGTTACTTTGGGGGATCATCTCTATAGAATACCAAAGGCAGTTCCAACTATTGTTCCACCTAAAATGTGTCTCAAGGTAGTATCTCATATTGAAAAATTTAGCTTCTTCATAATCTATTCAAAATGAGAACAGAAGGACACTGCAACCACTATGGCCTCACCCCAAGCACATTCTATCCAACAGAAGCAACTCAACAAGGCTGCAACAAAGCATAAATATTCCTTATGTACACCATCCTCTCATGTATCTCAACTTGTTGAAAATCCTCAACCTCAACAAGTTATTTACATACTTCCACAAGATGACCAGTGCGATGTCTCCAACAATACAAGAATCTCACCAAGATGCAGATCTAGCAAACACTTTTCCCTCTCCCCCGGGAACCCAACGCAATGGACACCATTGCTTCCTAAGGAGGGAGGATTGATCCAGGTGGATATTGGTGGACATACAAATTTTTCAACTGTAAGGAGGGAGGATTGATCCAGGGGGATATTGCTGGCCACCCATCTTTTTCGACTAGCTCAAATTAGTTTTCTGGCAATTTTGGAAATTTACTATTTTTAGCAGGTTTTAATTTTCGAGTCCATTTTAAGGTCCTAAATGAAGGTTTTTTGAGATCAAGGTTCTCAATGATAACCAAATATATCACTGATCCCCCAAAATTAATATCCTCAATGATACCTTTCCAACAAGCTATCATACGCCTAAAACAAAGATCATATGCAAAAGTTACGACCCCGAGAAGTTGATGTACTAACTTACCCATATGGGGCCCACATGAATTTTGGTGCTTCATCTCCTAGGGTTAGGTTTTTGAATGTCTAGGGTTTTTGACATTCCTCTTTATTGTAAAAAGGCCTTCAGAGCCTCATTGTAATCATATTCTTGGGAATGAGCGCAACCATCACATCTCTTCTCAGAGATAAGCCCCCACAATTCTAGCGAGTCTTTCACTCTGTATTTTTACAGTCTCTGTACATTTCTTTGATTAATAGAAATCATGTATTACTGTATATCTGTGTTTATGGTTGCATATATGATACATTTGTTTTATATTATTGAATATCTATGATATCTCTGTGCACTTCTTTATTATATCTCTGTTCTCATTTTGTGCCAAAAATAATATGGATCAGTGGTATCAGAGCATGTTCCTCTTGATCATTTTTTTTAGTGCATGTCCCCGACGGGGTTCGAGTATAGAAAGTTGGGTCTCTAGCTTGTTTCTCTTGAATACAATCTCTCTCACACACCCAAGAAACCCTCTATGGTGGATGAAAAGAAAAACCACGAAGCAGGCGATCCTATCAATTTGTTGCTTGAGCAATCTCTCACGCGACAAAGGGACGAAATGATGGAGAATTTTTCCCACATCCTTAAATGTTTGTCGATCGCATTAGGCACATCTTCATCAAGTGTCCACTTTCGAGGCACCTCGCCTTTCAAGGTACAAGTTAATTTTTATATTCCTATATTTGAATCACAGATAGATGCAAAAGCCCTAGAAAAATGGTTAACTCTGCTAGAAGGTTATTTTTCTCTTCACAATTTTTCCGACAAAGAAAAGATCACCTTCGCACTCCTTAAAACTCTCCCTAATGTCAAACATTGGTGGGAAACTTACTGCAAGAAAATTTCCATAGAGGTGTCTGGAATATATGGGGCCAATCCCACTTGGGATATTTTTGTGGATGCAGTAAAGGAACAGTATTACCCTATTGGCAACTATGAGGACCAGTGCATGAGATGGACCACACTGCAGCAAGAGAGGGGCCAAGCAATTTTGGATTTCACCAATACCTTCCATACCTTGCACACCAAGCTGGGTATTCAAGACTATGAGCGAGATTTGGTTCTGAAATACTGTGGGGCTCTACATAGATACATCTAGACTGAAATGGATTTTCTAGGCATCTCATCACTCGGTGCTTCTTATCGATATGCTGTTAAAATTGAGCAAAAATTTAAGCACAAAAAAAAACGGGAATTTGGGTCTACAAATTTGCAACAACCAAAGTATGACAAAGATGGCCCTAACAAACAGTCTCCAAAAAACCAGTCCAAGAAAAAAGTAAGGAAGGGTCATGGGAAGACAAAGAAGGACACCGGAAAATGGTTTGATTTCCAAAACTTCCTCTGGCACAACACTGATGAATGTTGCTCAAAATAGTCATTGGTGGCCAAGATCAAATACAAGGACCTGAACCTTGATTCATAATCTGATTCTGAAAATACTTGTAAAGGACAGATCATTGACGCAGACCCCACTTTTATTGTCACAGTCGCATCAATTCAACTAGAAGAACCAACAGATCCTGAAGAGGGGGAGTGCCTTTTTCATTCATAGATGTGGGTGAAGGGGACCCCGCTGCATTTTATTGTTTATAGAAGAAGCCAAAAGAACCTCATCTCAGAAGAATTCATCAAACAGTTGGGATTGTCAACAACACCACACCCGCAACCATAAAACATTGGGTGGCTTCACCAAGGATGAGATCTCCATGTCAGCCAGCAATGTCGATTGTCATACGACATCCAGCCCTTCAAGGACGAGGTATTATGTGATGTTGCCCACTAGATGTCTATGATGTTCTCTTGGGCCAACCATATATGTGGAAGTGTCATGTTGTTTATGAGTCTCGACCCCATAGTGTCATTGTTACTTTGGGGGGTCATCTCTACAGAATACCAGAGGTAGTTCTGACTATTGTTCCACCTAAAAAGTGTCGCAAGGTAGTATCTCATACTACAAAATTTAGCTTCTTCACAATCTGTTCAAAAGAAGAATATAAGGACACTGCAACCACTACGGCTTCACCCCAAGCACCTTTTATCCAATAGAAGCAGGTCGACCAGGCTTTAGCAAAGCTCAAATATTCCTTCTATACACTATCCTCTCATGTATCTCAACTTTTTCAACAACCTCAGCCTCAACAGGTTCTTGACATACTTCCATAAACTGAGCAACACGATGTCTCCAGCAATACAAGCAGCTCACCAAGATGCAGATCCAAAAAATGTTTTTCCCTCTCCCTCAGGAACTCAACATAATGGATACCGTGGCTTCCTAAGGAGGGAGGATTGATCCAGATGGATATCGATGGCCACCCACCTTTTCAGATTGGCTCAAAATAGTTTTCTGGCAACTACTATTTTTAGCAGGTTTTAACATCCGAGGCCATTTTGAGGGCCTAAATTAAGGTTTTTTGAGATAGATATTATGAATGATATTTGAAGGAATAATTTGTCCCCCACAATTAATTTCCTCGATGATACCTTTCCAATGAGCTATCATACGCCTAAAACGAAGATCATATGCAAAAGTTACGACCTTGGGAAGTTGATGTACTAACTTACCCAAATGAGGCCCACATGACTTTTGGCATTTCATCTCCTAGGGTTAGGTTTTTGGATGTCTAGGGTTTTCTTCATTCCTATTTATTGTAAAAAGGCCTTTAGAGCCTCATTGTAATCATCTTGTGAATGATCACAGTCATCACATCTCTTCTCAGAGATAAGCCACCACCATTCTAGCGAGTCTTTCACTCTGTATTTTTACAGTCTCTGTACATTTCTTTGATTAATAGAAATCATGTATTACTGTATATCTGTGTTTATGGTTGCATATATGATATATTTATGTTATATTATTGATTATCTGTGATATCTCTGTGCATTTCTTTATTATATATCCATTCTCATTTCGTGCTGAAAATAATCTGGATCAGTGGTATCCGAGCATGGTGCTCTTGATCATTTTTTTTAGTGCATGTCCCTCACAATGTCTGAGTATAGAAAGTTAGGTCTCGAGCTTGTCTCTCTTAAATAAAATCACTCTATCACACACAAGAAACCATCAATGGAGGAAGAAAAGAAAAATGACAGAGCAGACGATCCTATCAATCTGTTGCTTGTGCAAGCTCTCACGCAACAAAGGGACCAAATGATGGAGATTTTTTCCCACATCCTTAAATGCCTGCCAATAGCATCAGGTGCATCTGTTAGAGATATGGCTATAACAGAAGACTGACGCAGATGGTTAAGTTTTTCATTGATGGCAATCGGTTATGAAGCAGTCAAGGATGCCAACACGCACAATAATGCTGGAACACGAATGCTGGAACATGACTGCTGGAACACGAATGCTGGAACACGACTGCTGGAACACGACTGCTGGAACACGAATGCTGGAACACGATTGCTGGAACACGACTGCTGGAACACGAATGCTGGAACACGACTGCTGGAACACGAATGCTGGAACACGACTGCTGGAACACGAATGATGGAACACGACTGCTGGAACACGAATGTTGGAACACGAATGCTGGAACACAGGTGCTGAAACACGAATGCTGAAACACAGATGCTGGAACACGAATGAAACAGATGCTGGAACACAGCGTTGCATGATAAGGCATGCGTAGAGGAGGCAAGTAAAGAACCAGTTCAGAAAATCAGGGAGAATGCTGGCATGCGAAA
>ML796815.1:295810-340555 GCA_009831015.1 Picea engelmannii
GCGACCACTTTGGAGGCACCTCACCTTTCAAGGTACAAGTTAATTTTGATATTCCTGTATTTGAAGGATAGATAGACATAGAAGCCCTAGAAAAATGGTTAACTCTGCTAGAAGGTTATTTATCTGTTCATAATATTTTTGACAAAGAATAGATCACCTTCACACTCCTTAAAGATCTCCCTCATGTCAAACATTGGTGGGAAACTTACTGGGATAAAATTTCCATAGAGGAGTCTGGAATATATGGGGTCGATCCCACTTGGGATTTTTTTGTGGATATGGTAAAGGATTAGTATTACCTTGTTGGCAACTATGGGGACCAGTACATGAAATGGACCACACTATGGCAAGAGAGGGGCCAAGTAGTTTTGGAGTTCACCAATACCTTCCATACCTTGTGCACCAAGCTAGGTATCAAAGACTCCAAGAAACATTTGGTTCTGAAATACCATGGGGCTGTACACAGATACATCCAGAATGAAATGGATTTTCTGGGCATCTCATCACTCGGTGCTACTTATCAATATGTTGTTAAAATTGAGCAGCAATTTAAGCACCAAAACAAATGGGAATTCGGGTCTGCAAATCCACAAGAACCAAAGTATGAAAAATATGGCCCTAACAAACAGTCTCCTGAAAACCATTCTAAGACACAGGAAAAGAAGGGTCATGAGAAGATAAAGAAGGACACCGGAAAATGGTGTGATTTCCAAAAAATCCCCTGGCACAACACCAATGAATGTTTCTCAAAACAGTCATTGGTGGCCGAGATCAAATACAAGGAGCCGAATAGGTCATTGACGCAGACCCCACTACTATTTTCACGACCATAGTAATTCAACCAGAAGAAACAACATATATTGAAGAGGGGGAGCACCTTTTTTATTCACAAATGTAGCTGAAGGGGGGCCCACTATATTTTATTGTTCATAGTGGAAGCCAGAAGAACCTCATCTCAGTAGAGGTCGTCAAATAGTTGGGATTGTCAAAAACACCACACCCGTAGCCATACAAATTTGGGTGGATTCACCAAGGATGAGATCTTCATGTCAACCAACAATGTTGATTGTCATATGGCATCCAACCCTTCAAGGACAAGGTAATATGTGATGTTTCCCCACTAAATTTCTGTGATGTTCTCTTGGGCCAGCCATATATGTGGAAATGCCATGTTGTTTATGAGTATCGACCTTGTAGTCTCATTGTTACTTTGGGGGATCATCTCTACAAAATACTAGAGGTAGTTCCAACTATTGTTCCACCTATAAAGTGTCACAAGGTAGTATCTCATACTGGAAAATTTAGCTTCTTCAGAATATGGTCAAAATGAGAACAGAAGGACACTGCAACCACTATGACCTCACCCCAAGCACATTCTATCCAACAAAAGAAGGTTGAAAAGGTTGCAGCAAAGCATAAATATTCCTTCTATACATTGTCCTCTAGGCTCTCATGTATCTCAACTTGTTGAAAAGTGTCAGCCTCAACAGGTATCAGAGCATGCTCTGAGTGGTATCAGAGCATGCTGCTCTTGATCAATTTTTTTAGTGCATGACCCTGACGAGGTCCGAGTATAGAAATTTGGGTCTAGAGCTTGTCTCTCTTGATGAAAATATCTCTCTTGTACCCAAGAAACCCTCAATGGCGGAAGAAAAGAAAAACGAAAAAGCAGACGATGCTATCAATATGTTGCTTGAGCAATCTCTCACACGACAAAGGGATGAAATGATGGAGAATTTTGCCCACATCCTTAAATGCTTCCCAATCACATCAGACACATCTTCATCAAGTGGCCACTTTCGAGGCACCTTGCCTTTAAAGGTACAAGTTAATTTTGATACTCATGTATTTGAAGGACAGATAGATGCAGAAGCCCTAGAAAAATGGTTAACTTTGCTAGAAGGTTATTTCTTTGTTCAACATTTTTCCGACAAAGAAAAGATCACCTTCGCACTCCTTAAATCTCTCCCTCATGTCAAACATTGGTGGGAAAATTACTGGGAGAAACGTTCCACAAAGGAGTTTGGAATATATGGGGCCGATCCCACTTGGGATTTTTTTGTTGATGAGGTAAAGGAACAATATTACCCTGTTGGAAACTGTGAGGACTAGTACATGAGATGGACCACACTGCGGAAAGAGAGGGGCCAAGCAGTTCCAGAGTTCACCAATACCTTCCATACCTTGCACACCAAGCTAGGTATTAAAGAATCTGAGTGACATTTGGTTCTAAAATACCATGGGGCTCTACATAGATATATCTAGACTGAAATTAATTTTCTGGGCATCTCATCACTCCATCCTGCTTATCAATATTAAAATTGAGAAGAAATTTAAGCACCAAAACAAACGGGAATTCAGGTCTGCAAATCCTCAACAACCAAAGTATGAAAAAGATGACCCTAACAAACAGTATCCCAAAAACCAGTCCAAGACACAGGAAAAGAAGGGTTAGTGGAAGACAAAGAAAGACACCAAAAAATGATGTGATTTCCAAAAAATCCCCTAGAAGAACACCGATGAATGTCACTCAAAACAATGATTGGTGGTCAAGATCAAATACAAGGAGCCGAACCCTGATTCAAAATCTGATTTTGAAAATAATGGTAAAGGACAGATCATTGACGTAGACCCCACCGCTATTTTCGTGACCACAACAATTCAACCAGAAGAACCAACAGATCCTGAAGAGAGGGAACACCTTTTTCAATAACATATGTGAGTGAAGGGGACCCCGCTGCATTTTATTGTTTATAGTGGTAGCCAGAAGAACCTCATCTCAGCAGAGTTCATCAAATAGTTGGGATTGTCGACAACACCACACCCACAACCATACAACATCAGGTGGCTTTGTCAAGGATTTGATCTCCGTGTCAGCCAATAATGTCGATTTTCATACGACATCCAACCCTTCAAGGATGAGGTATTATGTGATGTTGCCCCACTTGATGTCTGTGATGTTCTCTTGGGCCAGCCATATATGTGGAAGTGCCATGTTGTTTATGAGTCTCGACCCCATAGTGTCATTTTTACTTTGGGGGGTCATCTCTTCAGAATACTAGAGGTAGTTCTGACTATTGTTCCACCTAAAATGTGTCGCAATGTAGAATCGCTTACTACAAAATTTAGCTTCTTCACAATCTATTCAAAAAGAGAGCAGAAAGACAGTGCAACCACTACAACCTCACCCCAAGCACCTTCTATCCAAGAGAAGCAGGTCGACAAGGCTGCAACAAAGTGAAAATATTCCTTCTTTACATTTTCCTCCCATGTATCTCAACTTGTTGGACAGCCTCGGCCTCAACAGGTTCTTGACATACTTCCAAAAACTGAGCAACGTGATGTCTCCAGCAATACAAGCAACTTACTAAGATGCAGATCCAGCAAACGCTTTTCCCTCTCCCACGGGAACTAAATGCAATGGAGACCATTGCTTCCTAAGGATGGAGGATTTTTCCAAGTTGATATCGGTGGCCACCCACCTTCTCCGACTGGCTCAAAGTAGTTATCTGGCAATTTTGGCAATTTACTATTTTTAGCAGGTTTTAACTTTCAAGGCCATTTTCAGGGCCTAAATGAAGGTTTTTCAAGATCTAGGTTCTCAATGATATTCGAAGGAATCATTGAAAAACCAAAATGAATCTCCTCGACGATATATTTCCAACGATCTATCATATTCCTAAAACGTAGATCGTATGCAAAAGTTATGACCCCTGGAAGTTGATGTACTTTTGGTGCTTCATCTCCTAGGGTTAGGTTTTTGGATGTATAGGGTTTTTGGCATTCCTGTTTATTGTAAAAAGGCCTTCAGAGCCTCATTGTAATCATCTTCTTGTGAATGAGTGCAATAGTCACATCTTCTCAAAGATAAGTTTCCACCATTCTAGCGAGTCTTTCACTCTGTATTTTTACAGTCTCTGTACATTTATTTGATTAATAGAAATCATGTATTATTTTATATCTATGTTTATGGTTGCATCTCTGATACATTTCTCTTATATTATTGAATATCTGTGATATCTCTGTTCATTTCTTTATTATATCTCCATTCTCATTTCGTGCCAAAAATAATCCAGATTAGTGGTATTAGAGCATGTTGCTCTTGATCGTTTTTTTTAGTGCATGTCCCCGACGAGGTCCGAGTATAGAAAGTTGGGTCTCGAGCTTGCCTCAATTTAATACAATCGCTCTTGCACACCCAAGAAAAACTCAATGGAGGAAGAAAAGAAAAACGATGGAGCAGGGGATCCTATCAATCTATTGCTTGAGCAAGCTCTCACGCGACAAAGGGACGAAATGATGGAGAATTTTTCCCACATCCTTAAATGTCTGTTGATAGCATCAGGAACATCTTCATCAAGCGGCCACTTTGGAGGCACCTCACCTTTCAAGATACAAGTTAATTTTGATATTCATGTATTTGAAGGACAGATAGATACATAAGCCATAGAAAAATGGTTAACTCTGCTAGAAGGTTATTTCTTTGTTCAGAATTTTTACGACAAAGAAAAGATCACCTTTTCACTCCTTAAATCTCTCCCTCATGTCAAACATTGGTGGGAAACTTACTGGGAGAAAATTTCCACAGAGGATTCTAGAATATATGGGGCCGATCCCACTTGGGATTTTTTTGTGGATGCGGTAAAGGAACAATATTACCATGTTGGCAACTATGAGGACCAGTACATGAGATGGACCACACTGTGGCAAGAGAGGGGCCAAATAGTTCCAAAGTTCACCAATACCTTCCATACCGTATGCACCAAGATGGGTATCAAAGACTTTGAGTGACATTTGGTTCTGAAATATCGTGGGGCTCTACACAGATACATCCAGACTGAAATGGATTTTCTGGGCATCTCATCACTTGGTGCTTCTTATCGATATGATGTTTAAATTGAGAAAAAACTTAAGCACCAAAAAAAATGGGAATTCGGGTCTGCAAATATGCAAAAACCAAAGTATGACAAAGACATCCCTAACAAATAGTCTCATGAAAACCAGTCCAAGACACAGGAAAAGAAAGATCACAGGAAGACAAAGAAGGAAACCGAAAAATGGTGTGCTTTCCCAAAAAAACCCTCTCACAACACTGATGAATGTCGCTCAAAGCCGTCATTGGTGGTCGAGATCAAATACGAGGAGCCGAACCCTGATTCAGAATCTAATTCTAAAAATAATCATAAAGGACAGGTCATTGACGCAGACCCCACTGCTATTGTCACAACTACATCAATTCAACTAAAAGAACCAACAGATCTTGAAGAGGGGGAGAACCTTTTTCATTCAGAGATGTGGGTGAAGGGTACCCCACTACATTTTATTATTGATAGAAGAAGCCAGAAGAACCTCATCTCAGTAGAATTCGTCAAACAATTGGGATTGTCGAAAACACCACACCTACAACCATACAACATTGGGTGGCTTCACCATGGACAAGATCTCCATGTCAACCAGCAATGTCGATTTTCATACGACATCCAACCCTTCAAGGATGAGGTATTATGTAATGTTTCCCCACTAGATGTCTATGATGTTCTCTTGGGCCAGCCATATATGTGGAAGCACCATGTTGTTTATGAGTCTCGACCCCATAGTGTCATTGTTAATCTGGGGGGTCATTGCTACAGAATACCAGAGGTATTTCTAACTATTGTTCCACCAAAAAAGTGTTGCAAGGTAGTATCTCATACTGCAAAATTTAGCTTCTTCACAATCTGTTCAAAAGGAGAACGGAAGGACACTACAACCACTACGGCCTCACACCAAGCACCTTTTATCCAACAGAGGAAGGAGGACAAGGCTTTAGCAAAGAACAAATATTCCTTTTGTACACCATCCTCTCATGTATCTCAACTTTCTAAACAACCTTAGCCTCAATAGGTTCTTGACATACTTCCACAAACTGAGCAATGCGATGTCTCCAACAATACAAGCAACTCACCAAGATGCAGATCCAACAAACACTTTTCCCTGTCCCTTGGGAACAAAACGCAATGGAGACCATTGCTTCCTAATGAGGAAGGATTGATCTAGGTGGATATTGGTGGCCACCCACCTTTTCGGACTGGCTCAAAACAGTTTTTTGGCAATTTTGGCAATTTACTATTTTTAGTAGGTTTTAACATCCGAGTCCATTTTGAGGGAATAAATGAAGGTTTTTTGAGATCAAGATTCTCGATGATATTTGAAGGCATAATTGATCCACAAAAATGAATCGCCTCGATGATACCTTTCCAACAAGCTATCATACGCCTAAAACGAAGATCGTATGCAAAAGTTACGAC
The DNA here is from genome assembly GCA_009831015.1 of Picea engelmannii. NCBI lineage: Eukaryota > Viridiplantae > Streptophyta > Pinopsida > Pinales > Pinaceae > Picea > Picea engelmannii. Next base: position 302,098 of record ML796815.1, read on the forward strand.
CCAGGGAAGTTGATGTACTAACTTACACAAATGAGGCCCTCATGACTTTTGGCGCTTCATCTCCTAGGGTTAGGTTTTTGGATGTCTATGGTTTTGGGCATTCATATTTATTGTAAAAAGGCCTTCAGAGCCTCAATGTAATCATCTTCTTGCGAATGATCACAACCATCACATCTCTTCTGAGAGATAAGCCGCCACCATTCTAGCGAGTCTTTCTCTCTGTATTTTTACAGTCTCTGTACATTTATTTGATGAATAGAAATCATGTATTACTGTATATATGTGTTTATGGTTTCATCTATGATACATTTATGTTATATTATTGATTATGTATGATATCTCTATGCATTTTTTTATTATATCTCCGTTCTCATTTCGTGCCAAAAATAATCTGGATCAGTGGTATCAGAGCATGCTGCTCTTGATCGGTTTTTTTAGTGCATGTCCCCAATGAGGTATGAGTATAGAAAGTTGGGTCTCAAGCTTGTCTCTCTTGAAGAAAATCAATATCTCACACCTAAGAAACCCTTAATGGAAAAATAAAAGAAAAACGACGGAGCAAACAATCATATCAATCTGTTGCTTGTGCAAGCTCTCACGCAACAAAGGGACGAAACGATGGAGAATTTTTCCCACATCCTTAAATGCCTGTCGATAGCATCAGGCGCATCTTCTTCAAGAAGCCCTAGAAAAATGGTTAAATCTACTAGAAGGTTATTTCTCTGTTCACATTTTTTACGACAAAGAAAAGATCACCTTCGCACTCCTTAAAGCTCTCCCTCATGTCAAACATTAGTGGGAAACTTACTGGAAGAAAAAATAGAAGAGTTTGGAATATATGGGGCCAATCCCACTTGGGATTTTATTGTGGATGAATTAAAGGAACAATATTACCCTATTGGCAACTATTAGGACCAATACATGAGATGGACCACACTACAGCAAGAGAGGGGCCAAGCAGTTCTGGAGTTCACCAATACCTTCCATACCTTGTGCACCAATATGGGTATCAAAGACTCTGAGAGACATTTGGTTCTTAAATACAGTGGGGATCTACACAAATACATCCAGACTGAAATGGATTTTCTGGGCATATCATCACTCAGTGTTGCTTATCAATATGTTGTTAAAATTGAGAATAAATTTAAGCACCAAAACAAACGGGAATTCAGATCTACAAATCTGCAACAACAAAAGTATGACAAAGATGACCCTAACAAACAGTCTCCCGAAAACCAGTCCAAGACACAGGAAAAAAAGTGTCACGGGAAGACAAAGAAGGACAATGAAAAATGGTGTGATTTCCAAAGAATCCCTTGGCACAACATTGATGAATGTCGCTCAAAATAGTCATTGGTGGCCGAGATCAAATACAAGGAGCCGAACCCCAATTTAGAATTTGATTATGAAAATACTAGTAAAGAACAGATCATTGACACAAACCCCACTTATATTGTCTCGACTACAACAATTCAACCAGAAGAACCAACAGATCCTGAAGAGGGGGAGCACCTTTTCAATTCACAGATGTGGGTGAAGGGGACCCCACTGCATTTTATTGTTGATAGTGGAAGCCAGAAGAACCTGATCTCAGAAGAGGTCATCAAACAGTTGGGATTGTTGAAAACACCACACCCGCAACCATACAACATCGGGTGGCTTTTCCAAGGATGAGATCTCTGTGTCAACTAGCAATGTCGGTTGTCATACGACATCCATCCCTTCAAGGACGAGGTATTATGTGATTTTTCCCCATTGGATGTCTGTAATGTTCTCTTAGGCCAGCCATATATGTGGAAGCACCAATTTTTTTATGAGTTTCGACCCCGTAGTGTCATTGTTACTTTGGGGGGTCATCTCTATAGAATACCAGAGGTAGTTCTAACTATTGTTCCACCTAAAAAGTGTCGCAAGGTAGTATCTAATACTGCAAAATTTAGCTTCTTCACAATTTGTTGAAAAGGAGAACGAAAGGACACTGCAACCACTACGGCCTCGCCCCAAGCACCTTCTATCCAACAGAAGCAGGTTGACAAGGCTGTAGAAAATCACAAATATTCATTCTATACACCGTCCTCTCATGTATCTCAATTTGTTGAACAACCTCAGCCTCAATAGGTTCTTGACATACTTTCAGAAACTGAGAAGCGCGATGTCTCCAACAATACAAGAAGCTCACCAAGATGCAAATCCAACAAACGCTTTTCTCTCTCCCACGGGAACTCAATGCAATGGATACCATTGATTCCTAAGGAGGGAGGATTGATCCATTTGGACGTCAGTGGCCACTCACCTTTTTCAACTGGCTCAAAACAGTGTTCTGGCAACTTTGGCAATTTACTATTTTTACCAGATTTTAACTTTCGAGGCCATTTTGAGGGCCTAAATGAAGGTTTTTCATGATAAATGTTCTAAATGATATCTTAAAGCATCATTGAGAAATAATAATTAACCTCCTCGATGATACCTTTCCAACGAGCTATCATATGCCTAAAATGGAGATTGTATGCAAAAGTTATGACCCCGGGAAGTTGATGTACTAACTTACCCAAACAGGGCCCACATGACTTTTGGCGCTTCATCTGATAGGGTTAGGTTTTTGGATGTATATGGTTTTTGGAATTTCTATTTATTGTAAAAAGGCCTTCAAAACATCATTGTAATCATCTTCTTGTGAATGAGCACAGTCGTCACATCTCTTCTTAGAGATATGCCGCCACCATTCTAGCGAGTTTTTCACTCTGTATTTTTACAGTCTCTGTACATTTCTTTGATTAATAGAAATCATGTATTACTGTATATATGTGTTTATGGTTACATATCTGATACATTTCTATTATATTATTGATTATCTGCGATATCTCTATGCATTTTTTATTATATCTCCGTTCTCATTTCATGCCGAAAATAATCTGGATCAGTGGTATCAGAGCATGCTGCTCTTGATCATTTTTTTTGGTACATGTCCCCGACGAGGTCCGAGTATAGCAAGTTGGGTATCGAGCTTATATCTCTTGAAGAAAATCTCTCTCGCACACCTAAGAAACCCTCAATGGTGGAAGAAAATAAAAATGATGGAGCAGACAATCCTATCAATCTGTTGCTTCTGCAAGCTCTCACACGACAAAGGGACGAAATGATCGAGAGTTTTGCCCACATCCTTAAACGCCTACTGATAGAATTAGGTGCATATTCATCAAGCAGCCACTTTGGAGTCACCTCACCTTTCAAGGTACAAGTTAATTTTGATATTCCTCTATTCGAAGAATAGATAGATGAAAAATCCCTAGAAAAATGGTTAACTCTGCTAGAAGGTTATTTCTCTATTCATAATTTTTTTGAGAAAGAAAAGATCACCTTCACACTCGTTAAAGCTCTCCCTCATGTCAAACATTGGTGGGAAACTTACTGGGAGAAAAGTTCCATAGAGGAGTCTGGAATATATGGGGCTGATCCCACTTGGGAATTTTTTGTGGATGCGGTAAAGGAACAGAGTTACCTTGTTGGCAACTATGAGGACCAGTACATGAGATGGAACACACTGCGACAAGAGAGGGGCCAAGAAGTTCTAGAGTTCACCAATACCTTCCATACCTTGTGCACCAAGCTGGGTATCAAAGACTCTGAGAAACATTTGGTTCTGAAATACCGTTGGGCTCTACTCAGATACATCCAGATGGAAATGAATTTTCTGGGCATCTCATCACTCGGTGCTGCTTATTAATGTGTTGTTAAAATTGAGAAGAAATTTAAGCACCAAAACAAACAAGAATTTTTGTCTGCAAATCAGCAACAACCAAAGTATTACAAATACGATGCTAACAAACAGTCTCCTGAAAACCATTCCAAGACACAAGAAAAGAAGGGTCAATGGGAGACAAAGAAGGACACTGGAAAATGGTGTGATTTCCAAAAAATCCCCTGGCACAACACCGGTGAATGTTGGTCAAAATAGTCATTGGTGGACGAGATCAAATACAAGGAGCTGAACCCTAATTCATAATATGATTCTAAAAATACTGGTAAAGGACAGATAATTGACATAGACCCCATTGTTATTTTCGCGACCAAAAAAATTCAACCAAAAGAACCAATAGATCCTGAGAAGGGGGAGCACCTTTTTCATTCATAGATGTGGGTGAAGGGGACCTCGCTGAATTTTATTGTTGATAGTGGAAGCTAGAAGAACCTCATCTCAGCAGAGGTTTTCAAATAGTTGGGATGGTTGAGAACACCACACCCACAACCATACAACATCGAGTAGCTTTGCCAAGGAAGAGATCTCTGTGTCAACCAACAATTTCGATTGTCATACAACATCCATCCCTTCAAGGATGAGGTATTATGTGATGTTTCCCCACTGGATGTAAGCGCCCATATATGTGGAAGTGCCATGTTGTTTATGAGTCTCGACCCCGTAGTGTCATTTTTACTTTGGGGGCTCATCTCTATAGAATACTAGAGGTAGTTCCAACTATTGTTCCACCTAAAAAGTGTCGCAAGGTACTATCTCATATTGCAAAATTTAGCTTCTTCACAATCTGTTCAAAAGGAGAACTGAAAGATACTGCAACCACTACGACCTCACCCCAAGCACCTTCTATCCAACAAAAGCAGGTCGAAAAGGATGCAGTAAAGTGCAAATATTCCTTCTGTACACCATCCTCTCATGTATCTCAACCTGGTTAATAGCCTCAACCTCCACAGGTTCTTGACATACTTCCACAAACTGAGCAACGCGATGTCTCCAACAATACAAGCAACTCACCAAGACGCAGATCCAACAAATGATTTTTCCTCTCCCTCGGGAACTCAATGTAATGGAGACCATTTCTTCCTAAGGATGGAGGATTGATCTAGGTGGATATTGGTGGCCACCCAACTTTTTCGAATGGCTCAAAATAGTTTTTTGGCAATTTTGACTATTTACTATTTTTAGCAGGTTTTAACTTCCGAGACCATTTTGAGGGCCTAAATGAAGGTTTTTCAAGATAGAGGTTTTCAATGATAGATGGAGGAATCATTGAGCCCCAAAAATGAATCTCATCGATGATACCTTTTCATCGAGCTATCATATGCCTAAAACGAAGATCGTATGCAAAAGTTACGACCCCGGGAAGTTGATGTACTAACTTACCCAAACGGGGTCCACATGACTTTTGGCACTTCATCTCCTAGGGTTAGGTTTTTGGATGTCTAGGTTTTTTGTCATTCCTGTTTATTGTAAAAAGGCCTTCAGAGCCTCATTGTATCATCTTCTTTTGAATGAGCACAACCGTCACATCTCTTCTCAGAGATAAGCCACCACCCTTCTAGCGAGTCTTTCACTCTGTATTTTTACAGTCTATGTACATTTATTTGATTAATAGAAACCATGTATTACTGTATATATATGTTTATGGTTGTATTTATGATACATTTTTGTTATATTATTGAATATCTGCGACATCTCTATGCATTTCTTTATTATATCTTCGTTCTCATTTCGTGTCGAAAATAATCTAGATCATACATTGTCTTCTCCTGTAATAGTGCCTCCTATAGTAATCACAATGACTCTAGGGTCCTCACTGTGAGGTTCTGCTGATATTAATTGTACTTGTTGGTTTCCTCCTCGTCTCTCATGGATTTTGGCCAACAAGACTAGTCAATGTTCAATGACATTATCAAATGAGCTACAATAGTTACAAGCAGTATAAGGGTTCTAACAATCCCTTGCCAAATGTCCTAGTTGTGCGCAGTTATAAAAAATAATATGACATATACCTTGACCCATACCTCCACCTCATCCTCTTCCTATGAATCCACCATGAGGGTTAAATTTTACTCTTCCTATGGAGTTGAACTTCACATTGTTTCCTTATTGATGTGCTTCTCCTTGAATTCTATATGTATCCCTTGATCTTTCATGCATGAGATCATAATCCCTACAATCCTTATCATCATGTCCAACAGAATTACAGAATGTGTAGTAAATATTGGTAGGTTTCTGGACATATTTTTGCATATAATATCATCCATCAGGGCGATGTCTAGTTCTACATACTTCGCACCAGGGTACAATAGCCTTCTTCAAAGGACTAGGTGCTCGAAAGGCCAAGTATTTATGAAATACAGGACAATGCTCTTTGTCATGGCCCTCTGATTTACATATGATACACCAGATATCTTATCTTTTCTCTTTTCATTTATCTTTCTTCATATCTTCGACTTGTAAAGATAAACTAGTTAGTTGATTCAAAATCTGACTCATACTTGGGATGGATTCTGCTACAGGGGTTGATTCTAGTTTCATGGTGATCTCTAATGATTCATCCTATGAAGCGACCTTTTATTGCATCAGAGGAACTCTAATGTGTGGGAAGAGAGAAATGATGAACCATTCTTTTTTTTGTTCATCCGATATCTAAAAACATAAATGACCTTTCAGATTCTTAAATCTATGATCAAACTCCCAAATAGGTTCGGTGACCTTCTGCTTCATTTCTTTCAGCTTTGTAATGCACTACGACTCCAACTTAGGTTTCTTGAATTCTACACTCAACATAGTCTTAATGTCATTCAACGGTTTATGTTGTCTAGGTCCTGAAGCAAACTTCATATACTAGTTCAGAGCATGATCCCTCAAGGTAGTACTAAACTGATATCTCTTAACAACTTCTTCAATGACTTGCTTGATGCTCCATACAACTTTGCATAATAACTAGTGATGATCATGATCTTTAGATCCATCTCTTATGAAAATGGGTAACCTCATCTCATCTTCCATAGATCTTCCTTGGTTTCTTGACTGAGTATGTACCAAACTTCTTGTAATAGTACTCTGACTACTCTGGTTACTTGATGCTTCTAAAACAATAGGAGGAGTAATAGTACTTACTTAGAAAGTATGCACAGTGCATGAAGTTTCTATCTCTCCTTGGTGAAGTTTTTCCTATCCTACTTACTCTATTCTTGCAGACTCTGCTTGCTCTTCATCTATTAGATATTCTTCTTCTCCACTGTAGAACCCTTTGTCTCCATAGTTTTTCTTAAATAGGTTCGCAAGAGGAACTTCTCTAAATGATCTCCCACTGCGTGTGTGTCCATCATATGTGTCATTGTCGCTATCTGAATTCTTGAACATTATCTTCACTTTGTCTTCAAGATATTCTTCTCATGCAATAACATCTTAATCCTCAGCTTTAAAAAGTGTAGGAACTTTCCTCTAGGTCCCTTAAAGAAGTACCTCTCTGTTTGACTATATGATTCAACTTTGTCAATAGAAAACTCAATAATGTACCCTCCAATAGTGCTATCAAACCAGAGATCTACTGCTCTAGACACAACGTTATCAACTCTCTTGACCTTCTTGATCAACGCTACTGTCTGAACCATAGGTGGTTTATATCTGATCTCAAACTGACTATCTACTAGTCTAGCTAACCACTCGTATAAATCCTTATTTACTCCTCTAAATAAAATCTCATGTATGTCGGTAAAGATGTACCTCCCCAATCAGTCTTATGTACTAATGCTAGGGTTCTTGTTCTGGGCTTCTACGAAGTCCTTTTATTGTTCCTCTATCCACTTCTGAACTTTTTTCCTCGATGGAAACCACCTTGACGTTCCCTCAAGAAGATCTCAGTCACGACAACAGAACCATTTGTTGGCATAGGGGTAGACCCAGAGTTCAACTCTAACAACACACCAACAAGCCCTAACTATTGGCCCTTTCGACAAAACCTGTGAAGCAGATGAAGTCTCACCTGAAGGAGCAATAGGGGTTTGCAGGATACAAGTGTCTACAACCAAAGGAAATGCAAAGTGGGTCCAGGATAATGACACACAACAATCTAGATATTCCTTACCTTTCCTAAGCTTACTTTTCAAGTTATATCTCTGATCTAACACAATAATGAGATAACAATATATCAGATGGCAATTAACACAACATCAGTCACAAAGAACAACAAGATGTATGTGGTTCAGCCTCTCCCTAGGGCTACATCCACAGAACTGTGTTTCTTGATATATTAGATGAAAACATACAGTTCTATCTGTGCACTTAGCTGCATATCTCTTTCTCTCTTTTTCTCTTCCCTCCCTTCGCACCCAGCTGTAGGTTCGATCTTCACACCCAATTGAATATCTTACAATACAGTCTCAATACTTCTCTCAACAACAGTAATCAACAATGAACAACAACGATCATAATATCAATAAAATCCATCCCATGTCTTCTAGACCTTTATTTATACATTACATGGAAAACTTTTAGGTGTCAAAACCCTAGATCCAAAACTCTAGGTTCCTAAACCCTAGGTCCACTTGACTCATGATTTTAGGGATTTTCCAGCCTATCTTTCCTTCTTTTCTGTGAGGTTCTCTAAAGCAATCATTGATGTCTTTTTCTTCTTGTTGATTTGTCCACAATCCATATTCTTCTTTGCTACTTTATCTTCCTCGATCTTCTCCCCCAACGACTATCTTTTCCTTTGCTTCACTCCTTTTCTACTTATTTACCCACTTCAACCCTTCCTTGGGTTATGTGACTTCCATGCAATTAGTTCTTCACTTTTCTTCCTTAATCTTCGCATCCTTAAATAACCAAGGGAAACACAAATATTGGGTCAAAAAGAGATATAATTGGACCATTGAAGGTCTAGCAGCTCTTAACCGGTTATATCATCAGATCTCATGAGTTGTGGAATTCTCGATGTAGACTACATTGGTAGGTTACATTATCAATTTCTCTATGGAAAACAATCAATACTTTTCTAAAGTTGAAGTTCTATTCTGAGAAGGAGCCAGATGAAGACTATTATGAGAAATCCCTTTGTGGATCAAGGTTTATTAGTAGAAGAAGGAATATTGCATGTTCCTTCAGTTGGTATGGAATCCTAAACCCATGCACTTGGGGGTATAAATGTGTTGAGCCTACACATAATATATCTAACTAAACAATGATACACACATTTGCAGAGAGAATTTGAGAAAGAAGAAGAAGGAGAGAAAGAATGAAAGAATTCTCATTAACCGTTGTGAATAATGAATAATTTACACATGATATAATCTATATAACTCAATGAGTGTGCACTGGAGGAGAACCAATGCACCATAGTGGTGGTCTAGAGTGATCTGGACACACACCAATAGTTACAGGAGTGAACTACCACCTAGTCTAGTCTCTCAGGCAGTTACAAGAGTGAACTTCCACCTAGTTGAGTTAACTAGTCAACCAGTCTTCAGTTAACTGACTGAACAAAGAGTAGTGAGGACTTAACTTAGGGTAATGCACCCGTATGGTGATGATACCAAGGCAAGGTCGAATTATCATGGTGATCATATGAATGTTGCATGGTGACAAAACCAATGCAACATCTAAACTCAACTCAACTAGTCAAACTAAAGTGTCAATTGAAAGAGAATATTCTCCAGGTGGAATATTCTCCCATAAAATATAGGAGACTGGATAATGAATAATTATGACTAATAAACAAGGAAAACCCTTAGGATAAAGAAATCCTAGGTGTGTGTGAAGTAACTCCAACACCCCCCCTAAACATTACTGTGGTGAAAATAAACAATGGATCACGACAACGAGGCCATGTTAGGTACCCAAATACAAAATATACACTAAAATAAAGTGAGGAAAGAGGAAAAACCTCATGGGAAAAAAACCCCCTCAAGGTACAATGTATGTGTCCTTCACTCCAAGACGACTTCACAGAGAATGAAACTTCTACTCAGTGAAGGTCTTGGATAAGATGTATGTCGTCTATTCCGCTGAAGGAAATAATTGTAAGTTGATGATCCCCTCGTGTACTAAGTCCCAAATGTAGTGCATGTGGATCTCGATGTGCTTTGTCCACTTCTCTTAACTAGATCTCTTTAGAAATTTAGAGTGCTTTCATTGTCACACCAGATGAAGATCGACTGATGAAACTAAATGCATGACTCAGTGAAAAAATGTTGTAGCCACGTAGCCTGGATGGTTATGTTAACTACCCCTTTGTACTCTGCCTCGGCTGAAGATAGATCAATGGAAGCTTACTTCTTGCTCAACCAACAGATAGGCCTAGAACCAAGACAGAGTGAGTAACCATATGTGGACTTTTGATTAGTGCTATCGCTAGCCCAATCAGAATTAGTAAACCTGATCAGATATAATGTAGAGTCTGTTGCATAATGAATCCCAAAGGTGATGGTTCCCTGTACGTATCGAAGGATACTCTTTGTAAATTTCCAATATAACTCATGCGACTCCTACATGAACCTGGAAACTATTCCAACTACATATGAGAGGTATGGTATGGAGTGTGTGAGATACAACAAGCTCCCCACTAGCTGTCTGTACAGTGTGATGTCAACCAATAGAGTCTCCCCACCATCCTCAAGTTTGACTCCTGATAGGAAAGGAGTCAAAGCAGACTTGTAGTCTATCATGTGAAATATCTCAAGGAGATCTTGTGCATAATTTGCTTGAGACAGTTTGATCCCTGATGCATCCTGACTGATCTTGAGTCCAAGGAAGAACTGTAGTGGACCCATGTCTGTCATCAAAAACCTATCATGTAGAATCCTATTGACTGCAACAATCATTGAATTTGATAACCCAGTGATCAACAAATCATCAACATACAGAACTAAGAGTAGAACTGAATCAGATGTCCTGACCATGTAGACATTCAGGTCTGATTTACAATGTACAAATTTCTATGACAACGGGTAGGATTTCATCTTGGCATACCATTCCCTCAGAGACTTCTTGAAGCCATAAAGGGACTTCTTCAGTTGACAGACCAAATATGAGTCCTGCATAAATCCCTAGGGATGCTCCATGTAGATCTCCTTAGAGACATCACCATGAAGAAATTCATTCTTTACATCCATCTGATGGAATTCCCATCCCTTGGCTTTCATAATAGCAAGTGCCAATCTTATGGAATCCATCTTCTCTACTGGAGAAAAGGTCTCATCATAGTCAATACCATGCACCTGCTGAAAGCCTTTGGCGACAAGCCTGGATTTGTCTTTTCTAATCTGTCCATCCACTACGCTCTTGCTCCTATAGACCCATCTACATTTGAAAATTTTCCTCCCGGAAGGAAGGGAAACAAGATCCCAAGTCTAGTTCTCAAGGAAGGAGTTATACTCCTCCTTCATGGCGGATTCCCAAAAGGGATTTCCAGTAGCCTTTCCATAAGATTGTGGATCTAAATAATGAACCAAGAAAAGATACTGGAGGGAAATGGTTGAGTGGAAGTGAGTGCAACAAGAGGCTCCTCAAAATCAGATAGATTCCTCCTAGTATCGACTAGATCACCAACGAGATCCCCTGTATCCTAAAGAGTAGTTTGTGCACACTTGGGCCTCTACTCTGGCTCTGCAACTAAAACTACATATAGATGATTTGACTGTACTTAATCTGAATCTGAATCATCTGATTCCTCTAAATCAAAACTCTTCTCTGAAGAATATTCGACATGTGCGTGCTCATCATCTCGTACATGTGGAATAATGAAGGTGCCTACATGCGTCTGCTGAAGTGCATGCGAGACACTTTTCTCGAATTTGACACTTCGCTCAATGATGATCCGGTCTGAGGAAAGTTCAATAAGTCTATATCCCTTCACACCATTAGGGTATCCAACAAAAATGAAATCAGTGATCTGTGGATCAAGTGCCTTTTTCTTTTCAGAGGGAATCTGGGCCCATGCATGTGAACCAAAAATGTGAAAATGGGTCACTTCTAGTTTGAGACCGCTCCAAGACTCATAGGGGTCTTATCCTTGATATATCTACGGGGAGATATGTTTTGGATGTATGTTTCACAATTAAGTGCTTCGGCCCATAATCTTCATGGTATTGACTTTGCATGCAACATGAAATATGCCATCTCCTTTAGAGATATTTTTTTTCTCTTAGCAACTTCGTTTTGTTGCGGAGTACAGGGAACTGTGTGCTACAACTGAATCACTACCTCATAGAAAATATTATGGATCTCATGATTTACATACTCTCCCCCATTATTATTTTGGAGGACTTTGATCTTTTTTTTGGACTATGTCTCAACTAGGGATTTGAAATATTTGAGGTGTTGAAAAACCTCAGATTTTTTCTTGACAAAGTAGATCCATGTAAAACGTGAGAAATCATCAACAAAAATGAGAACAAACCTTGCTTTTCTAATCAATGGATGTTGAAAAGGACCCATGAGGTCATTATGGATCATATCTAAAGGTGTGGAGGCTCTCAAAGACTTTCCCTTGTTGAATTTCTCTTGAGGGTGTTTCCCAAGAACACATCCCTCATACACTCCCTTGGAGAAATGGATGTCTGGTAGACCATCAACCAATATTTTCTTGCTAAGTTGTTTCATGTATCTGAAATTCAAATGTCCAAACATTTCATGCCATATCCTACTACTTTCATCAACATGAGTAAGCAATAAACAAGAATTAGGTTCAATGAATTGAAAAAAATGAATACAATCTAGACTAATGATTTACCTCACCGGTAGAAACCTTGGAGTTGGTTTGCATGTCGTAAATGTCCATGGAATTTGGTGTGAATATGAATTTGTTTCCAGTTCCAGAATTTTTCCTATGATATACAAAGATAAGGTTGACAAAAAGTTTGGGAATGTGCAACACATTCTCGAAGCTTTCATTGGTGAGTTCAATCCTTCATTTGTTGGTGACTTCGATTGAAGAATTTTATCCCATCAAAATAGGTGGACCTTTGCATGCATCCAATGAAGAATATACTTCTTTTGAGGCAGCCATTTGATGTGATACTCTTGAATCTATGATCCAATCATCGGGAGAGGAGTTGATGGAAATCAAGGCATGGCTATAATTTCCTTTCTTAGAATTAAGATCTTATGGCTTATTCTTCTTGGCACCCTCAGGGATGCGATCTCCAAGGTTTGTTTGCTGAAGTATTTGAGATGTCAGATCTATTTGTTTTTGCATGCATGCGGATTCTGAATAAAATCCTTTGTGACAGTACATTCATTTCTCCCCTTTTCCCCTCTGGATCTAGAGGCATCGGTGAAGGGTTTTGTGCACCCTTCCTTATTTGGATGTGCATGGGATTTCATTTTATATTTATATTTATATTTCTGATATCTTTGGCTGCCATCATGCATAGTGAGTGAATGCACCCTTGGGCCTTTCATTGTACCCATGTTGATGAGCTTGGTTTTCTCTTATGTTAGGGATTTGATAAAGTCCTCAAGAGAAGGCATATTCTAGGTGGCTCCAGAGGAGAATCTGACAGTATGGAATGTGGATATGAATACAGATAATTCAAGACAAAGATTGCAGATAATGGTGAGAATCGTTTGTTTCTCCTCCTTCGATTTATCAACCCCGCAAGATTTGAGTTGCGATAGTAAATCCTTGAATTTTGTAAAGAAATATTGGATATTGTTGAATATTTTTGGATCCAATATGAGAAGCTCCACCTCTAGCATTTGTCCCCTCATCTCATCCTATTTTCCAAAGAGCCCTTCCAAGGTGGTACAAGCTTCATTGGGAGTCTTATAGGAAGATATGTGAAAAAGGAGATTGGGAGAAATAAGACTGCAAATTGTTCCGAGTGCCTCATCCATGCGTTTTAAATACTTGGGTTTTTCTATGGCTGATGTTGGTTCCGTATCTGTATTCAAGGTTAACCTATACAACCCTCTGGTTCATATATGTATGGCTATTTTCTCCTTCCATGCAAATTAGTTGTAAGGTGTAAGAATGAATTCTTTTTGGAAATCCATATTTCGTTGTCTTCAATCTTTTGTACCTGCAAAACATTTTGGTGTAGCTTTTCCTTAGCAATCCATCGGCTTTGATACCATGTAAATGTGTTGAAACTACACAAAATAGATATATCTAAACAATTATACACACATTCTCAAAGATAATTTGAGAAATAAGAAGAAGGAGAGAAAGAAGGAAATAATTCTCATTAACCGTTGTGAATAATGCATAATTTACACATGATATACTCTGTATAAATCAATGAGTGCGCACTGGAGGAGAACCAATGTCTCATAGTGGTGGTATAGAGTGATATGGACACACACCAGTAGTTACGGGAGTGAAGTTCCACCTAGTATAGTCTCTCAGGCAGTTACGGGAGTGAATTGCCACCTAGTTGAGTTAACTAGTCAACTAGTCTTCAGTTAACTGACTGAACAGAGAGTAGTGAGGAGTTAACTCAGGGAATCAAGGGTAACTCACCAGTCTAGTGATGATACCAAGGCAAGTTCAAATTAGCACCATGATGATCCCAATGTTTCATGGTGACAAAATCAATGCAACATCTAAACTCAACTCAACTAGTCAAACTGAAGTGTCAACTGAAAGAGAATATTCTCCAGGTGGATTATTCTCCACTAAAATATAGGAGACTACATAATGACTAATTATGACTAATAAACAAGGAAAAAAATTAGGAAAAATAAATCCTAGGTGTGTGTGAAGTAACTCCAACAGGGGGAGGGTGATTTATGAGAGGTTTCATGAGTTAGGTAAAGGAATATTTTCCTTACGATATGGCGGGTCATCAAGAGAAAAGTGCAAGGGATGAAGGAGCTTAGAGGAAGGATACTACTATTGAAAATAGGTGACACAAACATATGAAAACAATAATGAAGAGATATTATTAGTTGCAAAAGGAGATCAACTTTGAGAGTAGTCATAGAAGGGAGTTAGAAGAGTTGCGGAAGTTGCAGAGCTGAGGGAGACTGGCTAATTGATGGTTGAAAGAGAGGGTTGGTAAGAGAGGTGAAGGTCAAATAGGAAGGAAATTTATAGAAGACAATTGAAAGAGTAAGGATAGATGCCACCACTCAAGAGGAATATTCATTCATGACCTCAAAGGAAGTTGCAGGAGAATCATAACTTGTAACACCACGAGATTCCAGATTACATCAGGAGGTAAAAACAACACTACAAGAAAATGAGACCCCCAAAATCAAAGAAATTTTTTTTATTGGTAAAGGAACCAACCCTGAATCACCCATCCCCCCAATACCATCTACAAATATGGTAATTTATACAATAAATCCTTCTGTAATTTCTATTATTCCTAACCCTTCAAGTTTTACAAGTTGGATTAGTGCTAGTAGTAGAAGTGTGGAAATTTTTTCAGTCATATCAAAACCAGGAACTTTGAGGTTCATTTTAATAGGATCTCCAAATCCCTCAATGGTGAATAAAAATGCAGGATCTCTCACCCGATACGCAAATTTTTTGGGTAAAGGGGATGAGGATTTTGAGAAACATTGGTTTCTCTGTGAAGCCATCCAGAGATATCGTGGGAATATAGATGAAAACAAGTTAGTTGAGCTCTATACTACCCTAAGAGGTCGGTCTCTCAAATGGTATATGAAAGAAATTAAGAAGAGGTATCAGGTGTAAGCATTCCTTATCACTCAAGTGAAGAAAACGTAGGATCCACATGTTATGATCTTCTTGAAAAATGGTCCAAATATGTGCAGTTTTGTTGAACATTTCTATGACTTCCCTCACTTTTGTTGCCATATCCTCTATCTGGAGTGTGGTTTGATATTATGTTTTCTCTCGAGGCTCAAGAGGAGTCGTAGGATTAATTTTTTATTTCATCTCCTTGATCTCCTTCCTATATCCTTCAATTGTCTATGCAATGATCTTTATATTTTCATATACACTCCTATATGATGCTTGCACGCTATCTGGAATGCAGTCATATACCATTATTAGTCCCTGCTCTACCTTGTCAATGTATTATTTTTCCTCTTCCTTCTTTGAGGTCAACTGGTCGCAGGTGATCTGTAACATTTATATGACTCCCCTACCAACCTCCAAGTTAGTCTCATATGTGTGGGATCTAAATTGTACTTCCTGGATTATACTATCCTGGAGTCCATATAGTGCCTTTGTGGGTGTCTGTTCCATGACTACCTCAAAATGGTCAATGTACCCTGGTGTAGACCCCTGACCCTCGGGTCAAGATCCGCTACACAGGATCATTTAAAATCTTCCCCGAGTCGAGGTGGCTCTTTCGGCTCCCAATTGGAACCTCAAATTTCCAATCCACAGGTCCTTTTTCGGAAACTCCACCTTTCCGAAGAAACCACAGTGCCTGTGACCAAGGGCCTAACCCAAATTCCTTGTCCCAATCTCATGACCTCGCAAGTCGAGATTCTGAGCCTTGGCACTCTTCCTTTGTGAAACTCTGAGAGGCGATATTTGACTTCCCTGTCGCACTTCTCGCAACTCACAATTTCGGCAGTTGAAACGTTGAGCCCTCATGCTCTCCTATTGCGATCTCTCGAGACACGATAAGTCAACGCCGAGTTGACTCCTCCCTTTACACTTTTCTCTATTCGCAACCTCGCAGGTTGAAGCATCGAGCCTTCATGCTCTTATCCTGTGAATCCCCAAGATGAGAGAATTCAATGGAGTGTTGACTCCTTTCTCTAGGCGATTCATGTCCACCTATCAATCCCGTGGACCCCACCTTGTGGTTCTGCCACATGTTCCCTTGTGCCTTGGCTCTTGACACTTCACAACTTCTACAGTCGAAATGAGGTGCTCTCAACCTCTGAACCTCCGAATGTGCGATACGCGCGATGAGGCTCTGATCCAACAGTCCTCTGTGACCTGGATCCTATGACTATCCTTACTCCTCATGATTTTGAAACTTCATGACTTAGAGCACCCAACCTTTGGACTCTCACCTTGCGAACCTCCGAGTTCACAATATATGAATCCCAGATCCCTTCAACACTTCTGCCAATCCTTCGACCGCTGCCACCTGTCCTCCTTAGACGGATGGTCCTAATCCTCTCTTGACTTTGCCACTCACAACTCTTGTCAGATCCAACGGCTGATAGGTATTTAAACCAAGATATGACAGTTCATATCATCTCTCCTCTGTGATCCTCCTGCACTGCCTCCTGGACGTGGAAACATTCAACGGTCCAGATCTCTTTAGAGCATCCGATGATAGCTATTGCTCCTCCTGAGCTTTGGCACTTTTCTTCCAACACTTGGAAGAATTCCAAGTTTCCAAAGGCCTCAACCTTCACTCCTTTTCCCTGCGAGCTCTTCGACCTGAGTCCTCACCTGTGCATATAAAACCACTGCTTCTCCCGAGCTTACTCCTTTCGAATCCTCAAAGGATTCTGCGAATTCTGTGCCTCTGCAAAGTCTTCACGCACACAAAGGTGCTACTCCTTCTGAGATTTCCTGTCACTCATACCTCTAAGGAAATAAATCCTTCTTCCTTTCTCCTGCAGATGGAGAAATTGATGCCCTCCTGGCAGAGTTGTACAAAACTCCTCAGAGCTTCTGTCTTCTTAAGAACTCATAGCAGAGTTCTTCTCCTGTGCACTCCTTGCACTGGCTCAATGCCCACTTGGCAGAGCATCTACAAAACTCACAAGAGTTTCTGTCTGCAACTGTGTTCTTCTTCACAACCTTACCTCCTGAGGTGTTCAACAAACTCAAAGGTCTTTCTTGAGTTGATGATTTTAGCTTCTGTGTAGGGATGATTTTAAGGATGGAAATTTATTTTAAAATGTATAAACCTTGGCAAATCTTACTAATCCTTCAAATGCCAACTAAAAATGATTGGCGATATTTTTGTAAAAGTATTCAAATTTCTAAGGATTTTATATAGTTTTTATAAAATTTTGGCGATTTTTAAGGTAAATAATTTTATCCTATAGAATTTGGGCGAATCATTTTTAAAATAGTGAATCTCGTTTTTGGAAAAACCATGGAAAATTATCCCATGAGCAAAATTTATCCCCTAAAATCATCCCTACTTCTGTGCCCTCTTGGCATGTCTTTGTCTGAATCCACAGAGTTCAGAAGTGCTTCAGTGCACTGGTATTCAGAGTCTGCAGCACTCTGTCACACGCTCCTGGAATGAAACCACAAAGAACCTCTCAAGCCTAAAAATCAAACAACTCCTTGCAAATGCCCAAACATAGCATACATTCACAACATATAAAGAGCACACACAAACATTCATTCAACATAGAAAATATGCAGGAAAAATTGTTGTCTTTGTATTAAATGGAAAATGCTTGTTTTTACAAGGTGTTCCTGAGCACGGCCTATAACAAGGTCTCATCTCCTTCTCTTGCACACTCACTCTCTTGCACCCAAAAATGAGATACAACTACAAGATATTTTACATGAGGGGGCTCTTAGAGCGCTTCCCTCCAACCTCACCGACCCTATTCAATAGCATTGAATGGGATGTCTAGTCCGCAGATCAGATCTAGATCTCAACCTTCAAGAATTAAAGGCCTACCTACCTATCTACGCCTGTGAAAATCATGGCCTCTCGGCTCAATAGCCTAAAACATTAAATTACATTCATTCAAATTTTAAATGAGAGTTGCACCTCTCTTGAAAATGTGATTTGAATCCGCTGATGTGGTTGGCTGGCTGGATGGCCAATGTGGAGAGATGCTCCTGCATCATACCCCATGGGTTTCTACGCAGTCTCTTAATCCATTCTAACCATCTTTCATGTGACTGTGAATGTATCCATGCCCTGCACTGCTATCCGGATAGTCACTTTTCCTTATTTCTATGCAGGGAGTCATTGTGTCTTTTCATGTTGTTGCACTATGGCCTGTGGTACTACATGAATTTGTAACTATTGTAGAGTTTCATGGACTTCTATGAGTTTGACCATGATCTATTCTCTCTGTTCTTCTCTAGTGCAGACTGCCTCTTCCTCTCTGTCCTAGACCTTGTTCACCACGAACTCAACATCATCACCGGTCAAGGTGATTATTGGGTCCTCCTTGGTGTACTTCATCTTTTTGTGTGTCTTCTCTACATCATTGTCTTCCTTTTTTTCTATGAGGGCTACTCCACATGGATGATTTTAGGGGCTAAATTTCACTCATGGGCTAATTTTCCATGGTTTTCCAAAAATGAGATTCGCTGTTTTAAAAATGATTCACCCAAATTCTATAAGATAAAATTATTTTACCTTAAAAATAGCCAAAAATTTACAAAAACTATATAAAATCCTTAAAAATTTGAATATTTTTACAAAAATATCACCAAACATTTATAGTTGGCATATGAAGGATTAGCAAGATTTGCCAAGGTTTCTATATTTTAAAATAAATTTTCATCCTTAAAATCATCCTTGCTACTCCACACTCATCGTTGTTTGTGTTGTTTCCTCGCCAGCTTGAGATGTGTTCCCCTTTTTGGCATATTGCTTAATGTCTTTCCTAGGCACTGTTGTTTTCCTCCTTGGTCTCTTTGGCACTATGTTGCTTCCTGACACCTGAGTGCATGTTTCAACCTTCATAGTGTTAGCAACTGGGTTTTTTTTCTTTGCTAAAGGACCTGCTTCATCTTTCCCCTTAAGTTTGGTTGATTGTGTTGCGTATAGCCTTGTTGTTGGTTTTTCTACTGGCATATTCCACTGAGTCAGCCAATATTTGATTATCTAGTCAATCTCTTCCCTTGTGATCCAATATTTCATCTCCAACCATTCCTTCTTTGGATACCTTGCGGCCTAGATCCACATGTGGTACCTAGATGCCTTGAACCTTTCTATCCCTTCAGTTTCCTGAACCACTTCCACAAGAATGCACCACACATGGGTTGTGATATGTTGTATCTCCTCTAGAAACATAGAAAACACTGTGTTATTTTCCTGCTAATTTTTATTTTCCTTGGCATGCCATAGGGATTCATATCTGGATGCATAGCACTTCCCTTTCCCATCTAGAAAGGATGAAAATTTTGGCTCTTGTCATCTTACCAAATCTATGAGGATAATGAGAAAATTATAATGGATCCTGGTTCCATTATCATGTGCATCTCTATAACTGATCAAGAACTAGTTCAGGAGGTATGGTGCCCAACTGAACATTACTCCCTTCACGCATTGTGCAACAATTGGGATGAATCCTGTTGGAGCCTCTTCTTTTCTAAACTTCCTTAGTATATTGCAAGCCATGATCTTGTTGGTGAACCTTGTTGAGTTATCGTTGATATCTCTAAGAACAATTCCCTTGTTTCCTCTATTGTTACCAAATTGTGCCTTGACTAGCTTGGCGATCTACTTCTCGCGCGCTTTATTGTTTAAGTATTCCTTTGGATGTGCATCCATTGTGGGTAATGACGTAATTTTCATGATCAATGCCACATCAAGCTATACCATCCTATCCATCCAAATAATGACACCATGTACCTGGGATAAAAATTGTTTGATGCAAATCCCAACATTTTACCACGCGTGAAGTGTAGTATGTCCAGGAGGTTCATTATCCCAGACTTGTAGAGCCATGTTATCCACTACATGAGCTCCATGATTGGTTTTCCTAGGGATCCAATTTCCCCAGTGCTCCCTAAGTAATCTTCCCCATCTAGGTTTGGAATTTTTTTTGCATCGCGCACATCATGGTCTGAGTACCTTAATTTAGGTACTTTTATGATCATGTCCTCCACAGTGACCACTGCGTATGGAATGTAGGGAAGTGTAATTTATGTGGCGTTCTGCACCTTTTTTTCTACCCGAAAGCAGATGGGCCTGCTTCTACTGTTTCTGTTTCATCCTCTTTCCCCTCATATTTCAGTTGGTTGGTGATGTCCTCAACCAACACCTCCTCTTTCTCACAACCATGTTGTTGACCCTTTAATTTCATCAGTTTTAGCCGGTGTTTTTGGATTAGGGTTTGTCATACCATTTATATTCCCGGATCTCTTCCCTACTTCCCCTGGTGTCATTCTCAACATTTCCTCCTCAACCCTCGTCGAGATGAGTGAATATGTCTCAGAAGTGGTAACATCTTTGAGCTTGATGACATTCTTAGTCTCGACCATCCTTTCCTTCCTCCTTTGGCCCCATCGAGTAACTCGTACGTACTTCCCTAGAGATCCAAAATTTGGTGGTGTCATGTTATATCCAATTGGAACACTCGCTCTCTTCTTCGCTCAATTATACCTAGGGCACACACTTGTAACTTTCTCTACACTCAAAAATCACCAAGTGTCGAGCTAACACCTCCTTTCCACACTTTATAGACTTGTTCATAATTGTTTTTCATGTTTTCCATACATTTTCATCGAGTCCAATTTTCCCCATGCATTGTCTTTCTATGTTGTCACAGTAATTGTTGTGCATCACATTTTTCCCACTTTCCCGTTGTTCAACCAACTTCTACGTCTTTTTGTATTTTTCTTCTTTTTTCTATTTTTGTATTCCTTTTTCTTCTTTTTGTACTTTTTGTATCCTTTTATAAGTTTTATTTCCTAAAATCTATTATAAACACTATATACATGACATTCTTTCTACGCTGTAACTTTTTAAGAGTTAGTAGGTCGATTGTCCCTATACAGTTTCAATCGACTACCATTGATCATTCATTTCAATTATGCTCCACCCAAATCCTTTAGTTGCACATATCCTCCATCTGTGATAGTCTTTACTTCATATGGACCTATCCAATGCATTCTAAACTTACTAGGGTGTTGCAAAAAATTTCTATCATAGAGACGAACTAGGTCTCCCTCCTTAAAGATTTTATTTTTAATGTGTCTGTCATGCCAGGATTTGTCACTTGATTTATGTACTTCCTGGTGAAATCCTGCTAGAATCCTATCCTCTTCCATTTCCATTAGTTGACTTAACCTCTCCTGTACTACGACTCTTTCTGTCATGTTGGTAATTGTTGCTACGTGTATACTAGCTACTAGAAATTCTAATGGCACCACCACTTCTTTTCAATACGCCAATTTGAAGGGTGTTTGTTCTCTCAACTTATTGCTTGTGGTCATCTATGCACATAGTAATTCTGGTATTTTTCAAGTCCCAATCATCCCTATTAACATTGAATATCTTTGTCAAAGAATTTTCCAAAATATTATTTAAATCTTCTACTATCCCATTTGCCTGAGGATGATATGTTGTACTCTTTGGGTGATAGACTTCAAACTCCTTAGTCATCCCTGATGGTATTATTAATAAAATGAGTTCCTTGGTCACTCATCAAAATCCTGGGACATCCAAATATAGTAATCATGTGCTAAAATAATAAGTGTCGTGTTGTCTCTATGCTGCAATCTTTGATTGGTGCTTCTTCTGCCCATCTCGTTAAGTATTTGGTCGCAGTAATGATATATATCGATCCTGAACTTCCTATTGGTGGATTAATAGGTCCAAAAAAATATATTTCCAATTTTTCAAATACCTATAGAGTTACTTGTGATCTTAGGGCTATCTCATTTCTCATGTTGGGTTTTCCAATCCTCTGGCAGACATCGCAGTTCTGGTAATATTCCTTGGCATATTTATGAATTGTTGGCCACCATAATCCTACATGAAATACCTTATATGCGGTATCTTTTCCTTCATAGTATCCTCCAACTATGCCTTCATGAACCTACTAAAACACTAGGTTGTTAATGCTACAATACACACCTTTTCAAAATGTTATCTATGCTCATTTTGTATAAATGACCTACAATGAGTTGATAGTCTGTAACATACCAGATATAAAATGTATACAGAACAAAAATAAAATGCTAGTAATGGAAGAATAACAGCAATATATCTAGAACATTCACCACAATAACACTGAAATGATATAAGAATAACAACAAAAATAGCACTTTGAATCTGAAAGTAATGTTCACGGGCCTCTTTGAGGGGGAAACCTCCAATTGAGCAGAGCTCTATTACAATAATATCCCAGCTAGGGTTCTCATACCATCGACTCCTATTTATACTAAAAAGAAGCATCTATAGGAAGATCCTTCTAGAAGTGGAATATTCTATTAGGTCTTCTTACATCCGCCTTATTCTATTTTATTGAAAGGCCTTATTAATATTGACCTTTATTACATCCGAATATATTGTTCTACCTATGTGTGGGTTAGGGTCCTAACATGTCTGCCCCCTTAAAAACAGCCTTGTCCTCAAGGCTTGAGATGAGGAAATTGCTACAGAATGGTAGCTGGTTCCCAAGTTGCGTCTGTTGGAGTTGTATATTTCCACTAGACTAGCACTTCCTTGATGCTTCTCTAATGTAGGTGACACTCACGCTGGTCCAAAATGGTTTTTGGTTGTAGCCAAATGGATCCTTCTTCAGCTAACTCTGGAAGGTTGGTTTGAATTTGGCACTTAGATCCAATCACCTTCTTTAAGCATGAAACATGGAAAACATGATGTAGCTTTGAATGGCTAGGAAAAGCTAACTGATAGGTGACTTATCCCACACGCTTGAGCATGGTATAAGAACCATATAATTTGGGCACTAGATTCTGACAACGCTCAGCCTTGAGGGAAGTTTTCTTGTAAGGTTGCAGTCAAAGAAACACCTGATCCCCTTCTGCAAATTGATGTTCAGAGTGACCTTGATCTTCTTGTTGCTTCATGTGATTCTATGCCATGACCAAATTCTCTTTGAGGGTACGGAGAATAGCCTCTCGAGCTGTAAGTGTTAGGTCAATTACCTGGACCTTTGAGGCACCTGGTAAGTATGAGAGAACTGAAAGTGGCTTCTGTCCATATACCTCTTCAAAAGGATTCATGCATGTAGATATATGGTATGAAGTGTTGTACCACCATTCAGCTAGGGGTAGCCATTGAGCCCACTGATTTTTCTTTTCCAAGGCAAAACACCTTAAATATGTTTCCAGACACTTGTTGACAACTTTTCTTTGGCCATCAGTCTGGGGATGATAAGTTGTGCTGAGATGCAATTTGGTGCCTTGTATATTGAGCAGTTCTTGCCAAAATTTGCTTGTGAAAGTTGGGTCACAATCAGAAACAATAGAGTGTGGCATGCCATGAAGCTTGAAGACCTGATCCATGAAGATTTGAGCCACTGTCGATGTTGTAAATGAGTGTTGAAGGGCACATAAATGAGCATATGTTATCAGAATAATCGGTATGTGTGGACACTAACTGATCTCCCTAGATTCACCTAGATCTAGAACAAAACACACTAGAACATGACGCTTTCCTTAAGTTTTAGATATTGAATTTACTAACTAAAGAGGGATTAGTGGCATACCGTTTGAATGTCTCTTCCTTTCACCATCACCATCCTAGCTCCATTCCAACACTCATACAATGATGATCCTGCAAAATAATGCAACCAACCAAAGTGATAGTAATAGCATAAACTCAATATAAACCTATGTATGTGATCAAGGAATCATACAATAAAACACAACAAGCTTTATAGGAAAGAATCATATTACTGTATCATATTGAATGTGAAAGAGAGATTACAACCATGGCCTTGATGTCGTAAGGTCCCTTCCAACTTTCCTTCATTCCCCACACACTTCCACTTCAAGAATTCTGAGCATAGATTTGATAATATTCACAATCTATCTTGACAAAGTGGCTCATCTAGCCAAGCTAAAAATATCCAAAGCTCAATCCAATCCAAGCTAATCCCAAAAGCTCCAAAGCTAACCAAGATCAAAAGTTAATCAAAGCTAAATTTCTCCATGAGAAATCCTTTCCTTTTATAAGTTGAAGAGGATAAGGTGAGGAGGTTAGGATGATCCCACTAAATCATGAAAGCGAGTAAGATTCAAACCATTCAGATGCCACCTCACCATAGAAGTTTATCCTTCTAGAAGATTCAAGAAAATGCTTATTTTTCCCACGTGTAGGCATTCTCGCACCCTACCTATAGAGAAACCTGTGAACATCTTGCACCCTAGCTATGGTGCAACCTGTGAAAATTAGGCATTCTCGCACCCTGCCTATATAGAAACCTGTAAACTTCCTTTTTTATAGGGTTTTTACAAGGGAAATGCAACTTCTTTTCTCAGGAAAAGTTCTTCTCCCTTCTCTCTTTAGGAACTCAGGCCACTGACCCCTCTGAAGGCAACAAATAGGTTTACATCATTAATGGTCATAGGGATGATGAAAATAATGTGTAATAGAGAGCCCCCCAAAGTATGAAGTTAGAACAAAGTGATAACTAAAATACATTGTCGAGTGTGTGTAGGGAACAAGAAACAGTCGGTCGGAAACCTGCCAACACACAAGGAAATATAGTACAATAATATATCATCACTGAGGTAGGCATTCCCATATTCATAATACAAATGACTCAAAGCATAAATTATGACATGCGAAGATCCATGTCGAGTAAGACAAGTCATGGCCACCAAACATACACTATGGATCCATGCCGATATGACTCAAATCTGAACATAGCCACCAAAAATACACTGTGGATCTATGTGTTAAAGACTCAAATTTGAACATAGCCACCAGACATACAATGTGGATCTATGTGTCACCAATTATACATATTCCATCGCAACCTGGACAAAGAGATGATATCCAAGGTCTTCAATCTCATCGCCCAAAAGTACGAATCTAACCATGTGATTACATGTGCTGAAGTCGAGCATTATAGAAACCACTTGATTATCGGTCATTGATGAAACCATTAACAAGTGCAAGGGAAATCACCATTAATGTCAATTAATCCCAAGGTACACTAGTACAATCCATCGAGTGTGAATGAATGAGCTGAAGTCGAACACTCAGCGAAATCTCCCGATCAGGGGTCAATAATAAAAACCCACTGTCGAAAGCGAGGAAACCTGCCATTGAGGCATGCAAGTTCCAAGGTACCAATTGGTTTCTAAGTCTAATTCCTGGATAATGAGTTGAAGTCGACAGGAAAAGAATCATCATAGGAGGGCCTTAATGTATCCCACATCAATGACATGAAACAAGTAACAAGATTTGATGTAGATCAGGGTAAAAAGTGATTCAGGACTGACTCAAGGATGGCCGACACAATTGAAGGCTTAAAGACTGCAGAAATGGCTGATGAAATAGAAGGATTTTTAGGTTGGACATATTTTTGAACATATTGACGACACGATGACGCAGACATGTGCTCGCAAGCACATCCACTCACAGGATCTTTCCTTCTTCCTTGGCCTGAAGAAATGTAACGCTCTTCTATTTCCCCGTCGGGAAATCTGCACCCACAAAACTTTTTACGCGATCCCCTCTCTGCACTTGAAGGATCGGACTTCATGACTTCATGAGGTCAATGGTAGAGTATTGTACCCTCGAGTCGCCGAGACCCGATGACAGTCAACGCTGACCTTTCCTTTTATTTCAAAACTTTCCTTATCGTGATTTCACCACTCACGATATCAAACAACTCACTTTACTGACTCCTGACTCCCGATATGCCGAAAACCCGACACACGTGCAAGTTGACTATTCAATAGTCCTTCACTCCATCGGCATTTCAGAGTTCGCAATATCGTGAATCCTGATGCGATTGTTTCGGAAATTCTCGCCGCGAAACCCCGAAATAGCATGCCACCTGTCCACGTCACCGACCCTTGCGGCCCCACACAATATCCTTAGCCGTCGAGATATCACGTTTCACAATTTTACGATTCCCATTGCCCAACCTTCGACCCTTCCCCTCATGAAATCCCAATAGGAAATTCCGCGAGTGATCCAACGGCCCTGGCTGGCTTGGATCAACGGCTCTATCCCTCCTAATCTTTAACCTCTTAGGAATATCTACAATATCTCCCCTGCACCTCCTTAAGATCTGACGACTCATGGGATATCACGAATCCTCCTCGGGAAATTCCAACCGTCCGTTTCTCCTTGACGATTTATGTGAGATGAACCCCATTTCCTTCGTGAAGACTGGTTCACTTGCACGCAAACTTACGACGATTTCTTGAACGCTCCACAGCACAAATTCCCTATGCTTCTCTTTGATGATTACTCTAAGGCCCTATACCTCCTGAGCTTTTCTCAACTCTGAATCTTTCAGAGAACCTTTCACGCACTCCTTGCGGTAGACATTCAACCACTTCCAAGTGTTGAATCTTTTCGACTCTGCGCACACCTGCAGCAACAGTCCTTCAACTCTTACTCAGGTTCGCAACCCCGAACTTCACTCAGCCTATGCACTCCTTGCATGGCTCCTGTGCTCAATCTGCACTTTGAGGAAATGAGAATAAAGTAAAACTATCTGAGCTTCAAAGACGCAACCCTGAATTCTTGTCAACGCACTCCTTGCGGACACTTCAACTGCACTCCTTGTAGGAATTCTTACTTAGATAAAGAAACAATTGAAACTCATTCCTTCTTCCTCTCAGACTTCACTTCAAATATGAAATCATATACACAACATATAAAGCAAATGTATAACAGGAAACAAACATTCATGAGCATATCATCATCAATACACAGAGAACAACACAAAACCATGAATTTGAATCAACTCTCCTATTAATCCAAATATATGTACATGGGTGTTCTTACACAGTTGTTTGCATGCTCTTGCTCTTCTCAACAATGCTCATAATCTTCCCTCTATATTAAAATACACAATGAGGGTGTCTATATCTCGTTTCCCTCTTGCGCTCTCAGACAGTCTAATCTAGAATTAAATTCTATCTACTTTACATTAACTATCTTAAATGCCTTCTACCTACTAAGGATGAGAGCTAAAGGATCAAGGTCCGATTACATAATACAAGTGCGTCTCATCTTAATGGCTCATTTAAGATGGCGCAACAATCTAAGGGAATTTCAAAATTTGTGTTGGCGCTTGTCCAACTGTCCGATTGCTTCCGCGCTGGCTCGCTTGATGTGGGAGATTCTCCAGCATCATACTCCCTCGCTTGAAAACTTTCATGGGCTCCTTTCCATGAGCTCCTACACGTTCTGTCCATGCTTCTGTATCTTTTCTTCAGTCTCCCAGCTAGCATCTTCAACTGGATGGTTCTTCCACTTGACCAGATACTCAAAGTACTGCTTCCGCCTGGTCCTCTTGCTCACTCTCTTATCCAGTATGCACTTCATCTGTGGCTTCTCTGCAACTGGCATCTATTTCGTCCACTAGATTACTGGATGCTCATCTCCAGTCTCTGGTTCTCTAGCTCTATATGGGTACAAATATGAGATATTGAATATCGGAGAAACTCCGATCCCATCGAGTAGTTCAATCTCATAAGCGTTCGCCCCAAATTTTGTCAAGACCCTACATGGTCCGATTTTCTTCATCTTCAATTTATTATATGTTCCTCTCGGGAACCTTTCTCTTCTCAAATGTGCCAGAAACAGATCACCAACCTCAAACTAAAGTTGTCTTCTATGATGATCTTCTCTGCGTTTATATTCCTGGCTTGAATTCAATATTCGTTCTTCACCCGGCTGTGAAGTTCCTTCATTTCCTCTGCGAATTCTTCTACACTAGCGCTCCTAGTAACAGTCTGTTCTGAATCTCTCAATTCAAAAATTCCTCTCGACTGCATGCCATAGACAACCTGAAATGGACTCTATCCTGTGTTCCTGTTGACTGAGTTGTTATACGCAAACTCTGCCTATGGTAATATATTGTCCCACTGGTTGTGGTGTTCTGCCACTAGGCTTCTCAGCAAGTCTCCCAGACTTCTGTTCACCACCTCCGTTTGTCCATCCGTCTGAGGATGATAAGCTGAACTAAACGACAAGTTAGTTCCTATCTTTTTCCATAAGGTCCTCCAAAAATGCCCTATGAATTTGGTGTCTCGATCCGAAACTATACTTCTCGGCAACCCATGAAGTCAAATGACCTCTTTGAAAAACAGATTCGCAATGTGAGTTGCATCACTGGTCTTCTGAAATGGAATGAAGTGTGCCATTTTGGAAAATCTATCCACTACCACAAAGATTGAATCAACACCTCTTTGTGTTATTGGAAACCCCAATACAAAATCCATTCTAATCGCATCCCACGACCTCTCTAGTATGGGAAATGGTTGATAAAATCCCGCATTTTGTTTCCTTCCCTTTGAATGCTAGCAAATTCTGCATCTATCCACAAATCTCTTGACATCCGCTTGCATTCCCGGCCAAAAATATGACTCATGCAACTTCACGAATGTCTTGTTGTGACCAAAATGTCCTGCCAATCCTCCATTGTGTTTCTCCTTTAGCAAGTTCTCCCTCATGGAGCATTTTGGAATACACAGTTGATTACCTATGAACAATAATCCTTCCTGGATCACATACTCTATCCACGGGCTTCTGTCTCTGAGAACTGGATTCTCAACCACTTCATATGCTTCCTTAAAATCCCGATCATCTGCGTACATGTCCCTAAGATCATTAAAACCCAACGTTTTGACTCTGAAATCCTGCAACAGCAAACACTTCCTGCTCAAAGAATCAACAACTTTGTTAGCAGTACCAGAAATATGTTTTATCACAAAAGTGAAATTCTGCATATACTCAACCCATTTGACATGTTTCTGATTCAACTTTTCCTATCGAGTCACAAACTGCAGTGCATGATTGTCACTGTACAAGACAAACTCTTTGGGTATCAAGTAATGCCTTCATTTCTTCAGTGCCTATATGATAGCGTAAAATTCCTTATCATAAGTGGAATATTTCAACTTTGCTTCATTCAGCTTCTCTCTAAAATACGCTATCGGCTTGTCTTCATGACTCAAGACTGCTCCGATTGCAAATCTGCTTGCATCGCATTTCACCTGAAATGTCTTTTGGAAATCCGGCAGCACCAGAACTGGTTGTTTCATGATCTTCCTCTTCAACAGATTGAATCTCTTCTCGGCCTCTTGAGTCTAGTGAAAAGATTTATGTCTTTTCTTCACTGTATCCATCATCGCTGTGCTAATTTCACTGAAATTTCTAATGAATTTTCGGTAGAAACTAGCCAATCCATGGAAACTTCTCACCTCAAATATGTTCTTTGGTGATGGCCAATTCTTGATCACTTCCACCTTATCTGGATCCATCCTCAACTCATTTTCTGAAATAACAAATCCTAAGTAAACGAGCTATGTCTTCATGAATGAGGACTTGCTCATGTTGATCAATAGCTTCTCCTACTATAGTTTCTGCATCAGTGTAGCCAAATGCTTCAGATGCTCTGCCACTGTTTTACTATAAACCAGTATGTCATCCAAATACACAATGAAATTTTTTTCGATGAACTCCCTCAGGACTTCGTTCATCAACCTCATGAAGGTACTTGTTACATTTGTTAAGCCAAATGACATAACAATCCATTCATACAAACCCTTATTTTTCTTGAATGCTATCTTCCATTCATCACCCTCTCTCATGCGGATTTGGTGATAACCTCTTTTCAAATCAATCTTTGAAAAATACTTTGCTCCACTTAAGCAATCCATCAAATCATCCATCCTCGGAAATGGAAACCTGTACCTGATGGTTATCTTATTAATCACCCTTGAGTCAGTACACATCCTCCATCCTCCATCTTTCTTCGGACTGAGTACTGTTGGAACAACACATGGACTCGAGCTTTCCCTGACGAAACCTTTGTCCAACAAATCCTGGACTTGTCTCTTAACTTCTTCATTCTCCTGCGGCATCAATCTGTGTGCGGATTTGTTTGGAAAATTGGCTCCTGGTATGAGATCAATATGATGACTCACACTTCTGATCGATGGCAACAAATGAGGTAATTCGTCCACTACAATGTCAACGAACTCTTCCAGTAGTTCCTGAACCTCCTCTGGTAAATCATCCACTCTTGTGCTAGTCAAAAATATTTTCAGTTTCCTGACCATAATGAATTGTGGTTCCTCCTTCTTCTTGACCTCGTTAAGGAGTTCCTTCCCACTCATGACAAGTACAGTGTTGCTTACCTCCATTTTTACCTCCTTATCCTTAATTGGAAGCAACATGTGTGTCCTCCCATTCTTCTCCAGGGTGTATGTGTTCATTCACCCATCATGAATCACATTTCTGTCATATTGCCATGGCCTACCCAGCAATAAATGACAAACATCCATAGGAATGACATCACATAATATCTTATCATTATATCCTCCTATATTGAATTCAACTAAACATTGTTTAGTGACATTTACCTGATGTCCATTTTGTAGCCACGAAACTTTATATGGACTTGGATGTTCAGTCGTCTCTATCTCTACCTTCTCTACCATCACAGTTGAAACGAGATTGTCCGTGCTACCACTGTCCACAATGACCTTGCATACCATGTCCTTGGTCTTGCAAGTAGTCCTAAAAATTCTGGTCCTTTGGACTGAACTTTCCACCTCTTTCTCTGGTGTCAAAAGGACTTTTCGCATCATCAACGATATTCCACCTTCAGCGTATTCTGCTTCAGCTTTGGTGATGTGAGCTTCTCCAGTTTATTTCTTTTTTTCTGGACACTCATAAGAATTGTGCCCATTCTTTTCGCATGTGAAGCATGTTATTACTCCACCTCTTCCTCTTCCTCTACCTCTAGTACGAGGAAAAGTGTCGTTGTAAGCATAATCTCTTCTCTGCTCAATATGTTCTCTTTTTTTACCATATTTCCCTCACTGTGAGGTTCCACCTCTCTCAGTTCTTTTGTATTTAGGCTCAGACCCGAACTTCCAGTCCTCCTTGGGCTTCTGATACTTATCCCAGGCAACTGATTTTCCTCTGGGTTGAATTCTTCCTCAGCCTCTTTGACTCTGCTTTCGGCTCAGCTTCTCTTCCACTTTTAGAGCGATCTAATAAGCATCTTCCATTGTTCGGATGGTCAATATACTCATCTCATCCTGAATTTCATATCTCAGGTTGTTCATATACCTAGCTACTTTTTCATCATCGCTTTCCCGATGACCTGCCCTGATATTCAGCCTGTAAAATTCTTCAATATATTCCTTCACTGACATCATCTTCTGTCTCAGGTTCTGCATTCTCTTGAACAGAGAAATTTGATAATCCCTGGGAATGAATTTCTCCTTCATCTTTGCAATCATCCTGTCCTAGCTCTTAATCTGTTGCTTTCCTTGGCAACTCCTGTTCGCTTGTAGTTCATCCCACCACAAGGCTACATGTCCTTTTAATCTCATGATGACATGCTTGACCTTCTTGTCCTCTTCGACATCTTCATAGTCAAAATATGTGTCTAGAGATCTAATCCAGTCTAGAAGCTCGTCTACATCCAGATTTCCCTCATAAACTGGAATGTCCATCTTCGCCTTTGCACCCATCCTTGCAATAGCTTTAAGCAAGCGTTCATTGGCTGCATCTTCTGCTGTGAATTCTTTGTCTCCATGCCTAGAATCATCTTCACTTTTGGACTCATCGATATCTCCTACATCAGCTGTGCGTTTTTTTCTTATCTCCATGTCCACAAGTCTGGCGTGTATGTTATGCAGATCTCTTTCTACTTCTGGATTCTGCACCTGTCTACCCCTTCCTCTGGACGTCTCCCTTTCCTCCTCTAGATTGGGTGATTGTCTATCTCTTCTCCTTGGTGGCATGGTGAATATTTTTTCTCCCTGCTACAGAAAGAAACGAAGATCTTCTAAGCTCTAATACCAAACTTGACGCAGACGCGCGCTCGCAGGCACATCCACTCACAAGATCTTTCCTTCTTCCTCGGCCTGAAGAACTGTAATGCTCTTCTATTTCCCCGTCGGGAAATCTGCACCCACAGAAATTTTCGCACGATCCCCTCTCTGCACTCGGAGGATCATACTTCGTGACTTCACGAGGTCAGTGGTCGAGTATTGTACCCTCGAGTCCCCGAGACCCGACGACAGTCAACGATGACCTTTCATTTTATTTCGAAACTTTCCTTATCGTGATTTCGCCACTCGCAATATAAAACAACTCACTTTACCGACTCCTGACTCTCGATATGCCGAAACCTCGACGCACGTGCAATTTGACTATTCAATGGTCCTTCACTCCATCGACATTTCAGAGTTCGCAATATCGTGAATCCTGATGCGATTGTTTCAGGACTTCTCACCACAAAACCCTGAAATAGCATGCCACCTGTCCACGTCACTGACCATTGTGGACCCACACAATATCCTTAGCCGTCGGGATATCACGTTTCACGATTTTGCGATTCCCGTTGCACAAACTTCGACTCTTCACCTCACGAAATCCCGATAGGCGATTCCACGAGTGATCCAATGGCCCTGGCTGGCTTGGATCAATGGATCTATCCCTCCTGAACTTTAACCTCTCGGGAATATCTGCAGTATCTCCCTTGCACCTCCTTAAGATCTGACGACTCACGGGATATCGCAAATCCTCCTCGGAGAATTCCAACTGTCCGTTTCTCCTTGACGATTTTTGTGAGATGAACCCCGTTTTCTTCATGAAGACTGGTTCACCTGCACTCAAAATTACGATGCTTGCTTGAATGCTCCACGACACAAATTCCCTGTACTTCTCTTTGATGATTACTCTAAGGCCCTATACCTCGTGAGATTTTCTCAACTCTGAATCTTTCAGAGAACCTTGCACGCACTCCTTGCGGCAAACATTCAACCACTTCCAAGTGTTGAATCTTTTCGACTCTGCGCACACCTGCAGCAGTAGTCCTTCAACTCTTACTCAAGTTCACAACCCCAAACTTCACTCGGCCTGCACACTCCTTGCACGGGTCCTGTGCTCAATATTCACTTTGAGGAAATGAGAACAAAGTAAAACTATCTGAGCTTCAAAGACGCAACCCTGAATTATCGTCGACGCACTCCTTGCGGACACTTCAACTGCACTCCTTGCAGGAATTCTTACTCAGATAGAGAAACAATTGAAACTCATTCCTTCTTCCTCTCAGACTTCACTTCAAATATGAAATCATATACACAACATATAAAGCAAATGTATAACAGGAAACAAACATTCATGAGCATATCATCATCAATACACAGAGAACAACACAAAACCATGAATTTGAATCAACTCTCCTATTAATCCAAATATCTATACATGGGTGTTCTTACATAGCTCTCTGCATGCTCTTGCTCTTCTCAGCAATGCTCATAATCTTCCCTCTATATTACAATACACAATGAGGGTGTCTATATCCCGTTTCCCTCTTGCACTCTCAAACAGTCTAATCTAGAATTAAATTCTATCTACTTTACATTAACTATCTTAAATGCCTTCTACCTACTAAGGACGAGAGATAAAGGCTCAAGGTCTGATTACATAATACAAGTGAATCTCATATTAATGGCTCATTTAAGATGCCGCAACAATCTAAGGGAATTTCAAAATTTGTGTTGATGCTTGTCCAGTTGTCCGATTGCTTCTGCACTGGCTCACTTGATGTGGGAGATGCTCCTGCATCACACAACAACTGTCTTTGAAAATAATGACTCAACAACAGGGATCACAGACCAATTTGTAATCTTATAAAGGAGTATGACCAAGATACGAGCGGATTTTCCAACTGAGACACAAAGAGAGTGAAAGGGTGTCATGTTCAAAAGTGACTCTTCCATGGAATACAGGTTTAGATAAGTTTCTTTCCCAATTTTTCCCCCACCATTTCTGGTGAGTACCTCTTTATTTTTACGCAAGCTTGAGGAGGATAACATATGCTTGTCATATTAAGCTCATCCTTCGGATGAGTCCTTCGGAGTATGTTTAACAAACCCTAAGAAGGAGTGGTTTGGTCCCATTACGGGTCTTTAGATGTTTGTTTAACGAGTCCAAAGATAGAAAACTCGAAGGTTTTTCATGATTATAGAGTTTGGAAAAACACTTAAAAGAGAACTCTCTCAGTTCCTTTTTCATAAAATAGTCTGATGAGACCGAAAAAGAGATAAATTGTCACCCAATAGATGCTTTCTTCAAATACTTTAACGAGCGTGAAAATAACAAGGTCGCTCGGCAATCTTTTCATGTTTAGAGAGTCTGAAAAGAGCTTAAAGGGAACTCCAGTGGGTTATTTTTTCGTATAACCTTTACGAGTTCGAAAAAGTGATAAAAGTATACTCGGTTACATTCTCACATATTTACGAGAACGAGAAAGAACAAAGACTAAGCTCGATAACTTATTCTCATGTATTTACGAGCATGAGAAAGAACAAAGACTAAGCTCGGTAACTTATTCTCATGTATTTACGAGCATGAGAAAGAACAAAGACTAAGCTCGGTAACTTATTCTCATTTATTTATGAGCATGAGAAAGAACAAAGACTAAGCTCGGGATTGTTTTATGCAATCTTTAAAACAAAATAAAACTATGCTTGGACCTGGTTTCATTTTTATGCAAGCTTCAACCAGTTGAAACTATGCTTGAGGTAAGTGGTTTCATTTTTACACAAGATTGAACCATAGAAAACTATGCTTGGACTTCCCAATGCACATGGATGGTTGGTACTTAGCCCCCAGCTTAAGAAACTAGCGGCTCAACTTCAGCATGAAGTCCAGAGGCTGAGGAAAATTCCCCCCAAGCTTCATTTCATCCAAATACTAGACAAAAGACTTGACTCAAATAGAGAGGGGGAAAACTATTTCATTTTTTAACGAGATTGACATAGAAACAAGAACTATGCTCGTAACCTCTGTTTCATTTTTTAGCGAGGTTTCCACGGAGACGAAAAAACTATCCTCAAGTGGTTTCAGTTTTTAATGAGCTTGAAATCAGAAAATCATGATCAAGGACCTATGTTTCCTTTTTTAACGAGGTTGCCTTAGAGACACAAAAAATATCCTCGGACCTCTCTTCTTGATCATGGATTCCAAGAGGACAATGCTCTGGAATGACACCATGTCAAGGGAAAAAATTGATCATGGCTTCCAAGAGGTCTTCACTAGAAGGAAGAAACACATTCTGGAAGGACACCATGTCGAGGGTCGCGACAGGAGTAAAGTGATCAGGCTCTAACAACCCTATGACAGTAGTAAAGAGATCAAGCTCTAACAACCCTAGTGAAGAGATCACCATGTCAAATACTAGATCTAAGTCGTCAGAAGTTGAAGCCATGGGTAACAATGCCACATAATTGACTTGCGGCAGGGGCGATACCATCTGCATATAAGAACCATTTAGGGAGGCAATCCAATCGGGGTCAATGAATGAAAGTTGATCAACAGTCACAACTCGTCCATCGTGAGGAAACAATATCACATGAAAAAAAGTAGACACAATAGCTTTCATGGCATAGACATAATCTCGTCCAAGGAGTAAAGAAAAATCCAAGGGGTCTTGGACTACCATGACGTCAATAAAGACATTTTTCCCTCCCAAAGTTATAGGAAACTGAGGAAGGGTCCCTAAAGGTTGACTGGTTCTTCTGTTAAAAGATAACAGATTATGTGTAACCGGTGCAAGCGAAGGATAACCCAAAGCTTGCCAAGCAATAGAGGACAAAATACTAACAGATGAACCTTCATCTATCAACGTCTAAGGAACATCCTGACCAAAAACTTGTACTCTAATCTGGAAAGGAACGTGAGAGGGAAGACGAGGTCCAGTTAGCACACCCCAATCAAAACGGATGGCCTCATTACTTGGAGGGGGTTCCACGGGAGAAGGAGGAATAGCCCCCAGAATGGTAGATTTTGTATCAACAAGAAAAACATGGGCAGTGTCGGGTTTACTTTCTAGCGGGGGAGTACGATCGACCGATGGAGAGATCAGATCGACCACTTGGGTTTCGACAGGTGGAAATGGATCGACCACTTGGGTGACACTCTCTAACGGGAGAGTGGGATCGATCGTTTTAGTTTCACTCTCTGAGGGGAGAGTGGGATTGATCAGGGAAGGTATCAGATCAACC
Organism: Picea engelmannii; assembly: GCA_009831015.1. Classification (NCBI taxonomy): domain Eukaryota; kingdom Viridiplantae; phylum Streptophyta; class Pinopsida; order Pinales; family Pinaceae; genus Picea; species Picea engelmannii. The sequence goes on from ML796815.1 coordinate 338,652, forward strand.
ACTTTGTCAATTGGTTCAACTAAGGACATGACCAGATTGACAACATGATCAATCGGATTGACCAGTGAAGGGATCAGAGTGATCATTCCATCAACTATTGGAGGGTTGAGAGAAAGCTTACAGTATGCAGCTGGAAGTTGAGGCTATGAAACAAACATGTCTTCCAGTAATTTCGAGGCTTCGTCCATATGAGGACAAAGGTGAGAATACATGGGAACTTGACTCTACTTTTCTTCTTCCCAACCGTATCAAGGCTAGTTGACGGGGGCTTGTCAGCATGTTGTTCAGAGGCTAATGATGTGGGTTGGCAAGGATGTGTAGACCATGCTTCTATAACCTTGGATAGACTAGGGCATTCCCTAAGAAGATGGCTACCCTTACAAAGCCTGCAAGGGTACTTGGGCTTACGGGTTGTTTGGGTGATCTTGACATCATCAACACTCCCAGCACGACTAATAGCAATTGGTTGTTTTCCAACATGTTTGACATTGGTTAGAGGTTTTGATCCTTGTTTATCTTTCTTCTTCTTAATATTTATTTTCTTCTTCTTCTTATTCACCGGGTTACTAGCTTCAGAACTTTCACCCGACGAAGAAGATGAAACGAAAGGCGACATTGCAAGCGAAGAATGTGAATAATACCTTACTGGTGAAGAAGGTGAAGGATCAACATGAGGTTGATGCTCTTGGGGGGAAGTACTTGTGACTGAAGCACTAACTGCATTCGGGATTACCTGAGTGGAAAACAACCATACCGGTAATCCAATAATGATACTTGGAAGGCTCAAAGTAGCGATGTGAGGAGGACCAATGTTTCCATAAGAAGGAAAAACAAAAGGTTCCCTTGGAGTAGAGGTTCCTTCATTGGTAATTTCTGGAACTGACGCCATTAAACAAATATCCAATCTAGAGTTCTCTAAGGAAAAAAAACAACACATGCTAAAAATCTAGTAAGAAAGCAAGAAAACAAAACCTTCTCACAATGACCACACTAGTTGGTGATGAAATCCAACGTCGCAGGAACAATGTAAGAAGGTGCTGAGATAGAGTGGGTGGAAAAGTTATGTTGACGACCTGCTTAACAGACTTACACCTTGGTGCAAGCTCCCACACATAATCGTGGGTATACCCTCCAAGGAGCCCGAGTGAGTTTGGCCAACGTCGATTCTAGGTACCGTGAGGACTTGCCCCTCCACAGTCACCTTGTGTAAAGACCCTAAAGAGATAGGCCACTAAGGTTACCACAAACAACAATGATGCCTGGGGAAACAGTCGACAGTCCGATCCACACGCAAGGGCAGGGTATCTAGCCCAAAATCAACTTGAGAGGCTTCCACTCATCATTGTGGGTATACCTTCAAGTGACCCCCGTAATACATGCAATCTCTACACCAAGACCAACAAAGTAGGGTGAGTAACTCTGCCAGTCTCAATGTGACCTCGTGATTGACCCTTGTGTTAGAAGGGCTTCCCAAGACAAAATGTAATAAGTGGATTTAACCACTCCCTAACGCAAGATTCTATGTTTGTTTGCATCTTTGGAAAGTTATCTTTCACACCTATTCCAAAGCCCTAATGCTAATCAAATGTAGGTTTGCTACCATAAATCATAAAAAAATTCTAATCAGTTTTTTATAAGCACTTTATTTTATGTTTGTTGTTACTAAAAAGGAAGATAGCATGGACAATATGGTGTTTTGACCAACTCGAAAAATATGCAAAGATATGAAGATGCAATCTTTTCATTTCGATGAAAGCTATACTACGAGAAGGAGAAAACATTTATCATTCACATATGCACGATGTCCCAAAATATATTAGACTCATCAATATTAAGATTCTCAAGAAATGAGAAAAAGGTATTGAACACCAATGCACGATAAATGCCCCCCCCCCCCCCCCCTG